>OU343216.1:51548049-51590150 GCA_910596185.1 Chrysanthemum makinoi
TCTTCTGTTCTTGTTTGATTGGGGAGGGATTTTAGTTAAAGGGGATTTGCAAGATGTAAGTTAATTGGGATGCTTTTTGATGGGATGCTTTTGGTGTGAGTTGAAGATGTTAACTATCTATTCCCCAACTGAACAATCTTTAAGAAGGTCGAGTCTGATCATTCTACATTTTAACGCATGTTAGAAGACTAAAACGAGGGATGCATTGATTATCAAAAGACTTCTTAATTCAAGCATTCATAAATAAAGATTGTCGGTTTGGGGAAACACTAATTGGGAGAGGATTATAAGTTAGATTCAATCCCAATTAGACTTGCTCATATTCTTTAGCATTGACTCCTCGAGGCGTTGTTATTGACTATTTTGCAGTGTTGGACATTTGACACAAGTTGATTACTTTGGAGTTAATCATTTATCACTTATTTGAGATTGAAGTTGACTTTCACCAAGGTGTGTTCTTATTTGATAACTTGCTCGGGCTTAAGAATTTGAGTTGAAGGCATGGTTTATCTAGTTACGGCGGTCGAGGTGGATGGTTGAAGACACAGTTAACTATCACTATTAGGAGTTACTTTGTTTTACTCGGTCATCACATATATGGCCGGTGTGGATAATCATGAGGTGTTAATGTCTCATACTTTGTTTGGGTAGTGAGTACTTAGAGATTTGCTTGAAGCATAAATTCTCTACACCGTTCTTCCATCATTAGGTGCAAGCTTAAGATACAAATATGGGGAAGTTGACTTGATTTCAAGTAGGTATATCGGTTTTCTTCATCGTGTGGTCACTTCAAATTGTCTACATAAGGGTTGATAAAATAGTGAGAGAGAGTCTTGACAAGTTGATTCTCACAAGAGTTCAAGTGTTCTTCTCATAAAGATTTCAAGTATTTGGGCATATTTGTTTTGTTGATTCGAAGTATCAAAACCGAGCAAAGGGGAAGGAGACACACATCTAAACACAAAGCGAGTAAACTTGATGAACTTAATACTTCTAAGTAATTGAAGATATCCCGGGATGAAAAATGTTATTACAGCGAGAGAAACTCAGGTTTGACTCATGGAGTAAACTTGATGAACTTAATTCTTCTAAGTGATTGAAGATATCCTGGGAATACAAATGTCATGACCTTGAGAGAAACTCAAGGTTTACTCATCAAAGGCTTTTGTGTTATTATTCAACTACGTGGGGAAGTGATGTAATAGAAAGTTTCTGAAGATAAAAGAGGTACACAAGTGTGTGATTCATTGGGGAGGAGTGTGTACATTAGGGATGCTAGAATTTGTTTTCATGAGTGCTTAATCTGATTCGGAGATATAATCACTTATTCGAGTTGACATCGGTGATTGTCACCGCGAGATATCGGTGACTTGGCACATGCTTCAATGTTATCGTTATTCATTCCTTGTGTATTGGTATACCGGATACTTGAGCTTCATACATGATCATGAGGGAAGAAAATGTGAACATGGGAGTGTTTTCATTCCCTCATGATGTGTATGGAAACTCTTGGATATTGGTGTACCGGGTTCTTGAGCTTCATTGCGTTCATCAGGGGAAAAAATGTGAACATGGGAAGGTGTTCATTCCCTCATGATGTGTATTTGGGAGAGTTCTTGAGCATTATACAAGCAGTGCTTCAATTCAACTACTTGGGGGTGTTCTCTTGACACCTTTTGGAATGGATTGCTTGGACCTCAATGGAAATGAAATTTGAAGATTATTTAAGTGTGGGATGAAACGTTGCTGTTCTTGTTGATGATATAACCTCGAGCGAAGAATCCACGATGATTATTCTTAAAAGGAGCGGGATTTATGATAATGGTGTGCTTCTTTGCTTTGGCTAAGAAAGCTTGAAATAGAGCTTGAATCGCTCATCTAATGGATTTTGGTTTGGGGAAGCTGCCAAAGTCTCACTTTTCTCGAAGGCTCATGTTCTATCTTCTATTAAGAGCCTTGGAAGCTTTGGTGGTGAAAGTTTAAGAGATGATGACTTCTATCTTCTACAACGGGTCGCGATATCCTTATCTCGGTACTCGTATCATCATCTTCTTATACTATATCATCTACTCTATCTTTGTATATATTTATTCGAAAAACAAAATACAAAAATATAAAACCAACAAAAGAAAATAGAAAAATATAAAACCTTCAAAAACCATAAAAATCAGAAAATTTGAAAAATACCAAAAATATGTTTTCTCAAGACATGTCTTCTGGTATCGATAACATCTACGGTCTTAGAAATGTCATTCAATAATGGCACGGGACTTTAGATGAAGTTCGAGCAGGAGGTGTAAATATTCTTTTTCAAAACATGTCTCTAAATTTGGCTTACATTATTTACATTTGTAACCGGCTTCAAATGATGGCTTGAGTTACTTGTTGTAACGTGCTTAAAATATGGTTTGCTATTATTTGGATAGCAACCCGCTCTTTAAAGGAAGGAAAGTGTTAGCGCTAAACAATTTTCAAATATTTGTGCACTTATCCTAAAACAAATTGAGGAAAGTATGTCGGAAGGGCTTTGTTCCTACACAAATGTTTTTCCGTCTAAAATTCTTCTGAAAAATATTTGTTGTTTTCAAAATGGTGGTAAATGAGTTGTTTGAAAATCAATGATTGAGTTTTTAGTAAAATTGAAAACTCAATCAATGACTTCAGCGCTTTTAAACTTTTCATAAAATGAGTCATGGATTGAGGGGGATAATGTTTTCAAATCTATATCATCTAACGGGCTCTCTTAATTATCCTACGTGCTTAATTAAAAATGATATTTACCTATGTTGAAGGACTAGGAATTTAGGATATGATTGTTAGGTTTAGATGATTAGAGTTTGATTAACACCTAAACCCCATACCTTATATGATCGATTGTTATGTTGAATTGACTTTTATTAGTCGATTGTTGTTTGGGTGATGTCGACCACCATATATTTGTATGTGTGTTCACTAGCATATGCGGTATATTGGGTATAAGAATGTTCGATCAGGATCCCACATAATATGATGATTGGATGCCGAAAGGAAAGGGTAACTATATCTTGGTTTGACAAATGAAGAAGCGAACTTAATTGGACTTCTATGAAGAGTTGGCATGGAAAAATGCAACGTAAGAGGTCTCACTTCATCAGAGATGGTTTTCTTAAGTGATTGAAGAAGCGGAGCTTAATTTGACCTCGTTGGCATTCAAAATGCAGCGTAAAGAAGTCTCACTGCATCTGAGCGGTTTTCTTCCAAGCCCTACGGCAACAACAACAGAAGCTTCTCAACCACCTAACGTATCTTTGTGCGGGATACCATTTTTAAACAATTTTGAATAATTTGATTAAATTGTTTTGAAAATGGAAAATATTGTTTTGAAAATAAATTGGACTTAATTTTGAAAATCACCGGACTTCATTTATCAAAACTTAAGTCACTCAATCATCGACTACGGTCATCGATTGAGGGGAGAGTGATTTATAATAAAATATTTTCAAACGATATTTCATCAAAAAGTCCGTTTTGTACAAAATAAGTGGTGATCTAAAGATTTAATGTTATGTCATGGTATGATTTTTTCTTTAGAATCAAGGTCTTTCAAAATGAAAATTTTTACGTTCTTGTTTGATTGTGAAATTGTTTTATTTTACTTAAAGATCTCTTAAAACTATCATACGACGATCTTTAATGTCTTAAAATGGTCCTTATCATCATCTTTCAAAATTAAATCTTGCCACGTCTTTCCCCAAATTTTTCTAAATGATTTAAATCAATTGGGATCACAAATCTCAATTGGTTTAAAATTTTTGATCGAGGTGAGATCGTGATTTAAATCTCAAATCTGTTTAAATGGAATTGGTTTTAGTCCTTTAAAGCACCCTGCCTCCATGTGCAAACGATTTCAATATACATATGCACATGTTGAGGAGGAGGATTTATCCAAAACAAGATGAGTATTTAAACAGGGCCATATTCTCCCATGATTTCTAAACCTTATTAAATCACTTGGGATCCAAAATCTCAAAGGGTTTGATATTTTTGATCGGGGAGAATTTGTGATTTAATAATGAAATTTGATAAAAGGTGATCGTTTTGATTTAATTGTGCGGTATTCTCTCATATGTGCTAAGCGCTTTCGAATCTCGAAGCATATATTGAGGGGGAGCATTTTAAAAGAAAATAAACTATCAAGGTGCAAATGCTTTTATGTTTTAACATAAAGTACCTTGATTGAGTTTTAAATGGTTTCTTAATGGCTTTTGTGATTGTGGATGTGCTTCAAAAGAACTCTTGCCTCTATGTGTTAAAATGATTTCTCTTATCCTATGCACATATTGAGGGGGAGATTTTACCAAGAAAATCAAATGGCTTTTTCTATGAAAATTGTGATCAAAGAAAATATTTCAAAGTCCTCTTGCCTCCATGTGATAAACAATTTCTAAATCATATGCACATGTTGAGAGGGAGGTTTTCTAAATGATCAAAACTATTAAGGTACAAAATGTTTTGATCTCGTATCACAAGTACCTTGATTGTTTTTCAAATGATTTTTCAATTGGTTTCAAGGAAGAATGAACTGTACCAAAGACCGACCATTTTACTTTATGCATGGAGTTATAAGGATGGTTAGGTTAGGTATTTGTTCCCCGATCCCGCCCAAGCGGAGGGATCTACCGAGGGACAATCCACTAGATAGTGTAGAGTCCTTAGGTATATTGAAAAAAGGAGAAAAGTGAGATATGGGAAGAGTGTGGACTGAGACAGAGCTAATCTTGGAATAAACCCAACAAGGTTCTAGTTATGAAGTCTCGGTAAGCACTGAAGGGTTGAAGAATGAAAAAGAATTGAATGTGAAAAGGGGTGAAAAGAAATAGCCCTCCATAATTCAACCTAGGCAGAAAGGGTTCAATACATATGCTTCTTGTGGTTACTAAGGTAACACGGTATTGAAGACAAGGCGTCATGGACCCATGGCCTTGCACTAAACTTCCCAAGCTACTCAAGTTCCTCTTATAAGGGCTTGTTTCATTCTCACGGGGAACCTACATAATCTATCGACTTTCTCTTAGAGATTGTTGATATTGAAGAAGGTGATCCTCTCCCTAGTCTAGGAACCAAATGCACAATTGAGTCTAGAGCCCAGAGATCATCCACAATATCTCATTAGGACACTAAATTCTTGAAGACTTGCTGTTTCACACAATGTGGAAAGTAAGTATATATAAGAGTCCTACGCATTATCCTTGTGGTATTGCCAGAACATCCGAGTGATATGTAAAAATATTCACAATGAAGATGGAAATCCTTCTAGAGCCAACATCAAACAAGCTCTTGGTGGGTGACATGTGAAATCTTGCAAAAGATCAAGCTTGTGACAACTGGATAGAAACGATATTCATTCTTGAATCAACCTTGGTCCAGAATGGAATTGGCGAATACTTTTGGAAAACCGTTCGATGTGCAAATCTTCTTTTCTCTAGCACATCGAATGTGTACTTATGTTTTCAAACACAAAAGTATCTCTGATTGAAAAAATACTTTTGGAAAAACCATTCGATGTGCGAATCTTCATTTCTAGCACGTCGAATGTGTACTCTTTTAAATACAAAAGTATTTTGATTGAAAATTGATCTTTCTCATAAAACCTTCGTCGTAATGCAAAACTCTTTCTTCTAAGCAATACGCGATTGTTTTCAAATCATTTTCATCAATCGGTGAATCTCAATTCGCTGGTTCACTCACTCCGTGTTGTCTTCTTTGAGACGTTCGGTTTGAAACGGCTAGGCAGCTGAAACCCTGTCAGAAGATTCTTAGGAATCCTACGACCACGCGGTACTTATGCGATCAGCGGGGACCGTGGGCGTGTACCTCAATTCAGCGAAAGTGATCAAAGACACTTTCGTGTATTTTATGCTAACGTTGTTTGCGAGGTACATTTGGGCGGTTGCGGTGATCGAATGAGGAGTCATTCAAAGCGCATGCTCACACATCCACCATTGAAGAAATCATGACTGGTGCATATCTACATAACACTGCTCGAGATACTTCTATACTATGTTGTGCTTTCTTGCTGCGCAAATATCTTGAACGGTAAAAGCTTCGCTACTCGATGGAAAGATGTCATGATTCAAAGTGTGAGCATGTCGGTCCAAAGTCACAACATCACATGAACAACACAACTATGGATGATCGATTTCTTGTGGGCGATGATCTCAATGGCTCGAGATCATCAAAGATGTGGATCAGTTAAAGGCCTCCACTGAAAGTACAAAATTATCGGACTTTGAAGAATCACTACTAAAGCACAAAGATTGTTGAAATGAAGAATTGAAGTCTGAGCTCAGAACAGAACAAGAATAGAATGCTAGGATTCAAAATGTAAAACATGGGGTGACCTCCCTTAGGGGCAGATTGTTAGGAATTAGAAAATTCCATAGTGAAGTGTCGGTCACCCCAAATATTATCTAGCATAAGTTAGCTCGTAGACTTGTTATTAGTTACGTTATTTAGCAGTTTATTAGTTAGTTTGCAGTGTAGTTTAGTTTAGAAACACTGCGTGGAGGAAGGGCGGTCTTTACCCATGTATACGATCCACGGCCGATAGGAGGTCGTTATTCTTTGTAACTATAAATACCCTTCCATCCATGGAGGGGTGTGTCTGAATCTAACCTTTCATTTTGTTAAGCAACTCTCTGAAGGAACCTCCTCCACTCTCTTCATCTCAAATGGCACTTTCTTATTTGTCACAATCCTAATCCACCCGAATCATTAAACAACATAAATATTGGATTCTAACAATATCCATTTTATCATCAAAAAGGTTTTCAACAAGATACTTATACCTCTGCATTTTATCAACAGAGAAATTTGATGAGTGTCTAAATACTCATCATTTTTATACCATCTAAACTGCAAAATCATCTGAAAAAACTCAAAAATGCATCAAAATGATGAAAATATCACAAATCAGTGTTTTATGTGTTTTAAATGCAAAAGATCAAAATCAGATGAAAAATGATTCAAGTTTGCAAAATTGGCGAGTTTAGTCCCCAAGTTTCAAAAATTGTCAAATCTAGTCCATGGAATTCAAAAATGTGGAATTTTATCATTCAAGGTCCCTGAAATATTCTAAGTTGTTAAAAATGGTCCTTGAATGATTCTTTGTTCAAATGGCAGAAAAAGGTCCTAAACTTTGAAAAATGGCAAAAGTAGTCCTTGGATGTTTTAAAATGAAATTTTATGCAAAAGGGTCCTTGTACTATCAAAGTTTGTCAAGTTTGGTCCTTGTGATAAGTTGGAAATATGGCATGATCAGTCCTTTATCTTTGGTCGAATTACAAATTTGGTCCTTGTGTATACTTAACCAAACTGGACACCATTTTAAATATCAAAGCCAAAACCAAATCAACCCCATCCCTTTGGCCCAAAACAAAACCAGCCCAACCCCTTTTATATATCATCCGGTCAATTCAAGTCAAACCCGCGCCAAAATATACCACCACTGTTCATCTCCCTCTCAATAGCTGTAAAACCAAAACCAGAGCTGGTTTCCAACTTTCAAACATCCCACTTGCCTCACCATTCCCTCTCCATACTTTGTCCCCCCTCCTCCACATCTTCCCAAAAACCATTAATATCAAATAACTGCTCAAGAAAAATGGCGCCAAAAAGCAAAATGGACGGATATGATGATATATGAAGATCCAATGGCTGAAATTTGGTGGGAAAGTCTCAGAGGACAACAAGGAGTCCAAAAAGTCATTATATAGAGGAAGAGATGCAATGTATTTCACTATCTAGTGTAATTTAATTTTAGCATTGTTATCGTTTTAAAGCTTATTTAGTTTTTCATTAAATTTAAGATTTCAAGTTTTTTGTAATCGAATCTTAGTGTATTTTAAACTTATTCTCAGTATCAATCTCAGTTTGTATTTATGAATTCAGTTTATGCATCATTTTGTTAAAAAATCTCAATAAACTCAAATGTGTTTTTAAGTAGCTGCTAAGGATTGAAAAGAGCTCACATAAGCTCTTATAAAGCTTTTATAAGCTTTAGGACCCTTTAAATTCAGTTTAATTTCAAAACTCAAAAAAATCACAAAAATACTAAAAAATAGCTTGAAAATAAAAATTCAGTGGAGAATGTGCAAGGAGCTGAAGCATGGTGGTAACTTGGATTGATTATGGTTTAGAGGCTTAGTGGTAAGCCTATAGGAGTATTCTTGGTCCCTAGTTCATGGTATCTGGCTGGAAAACGATTGTAAGCCTTTATAAGTGATTTTGCATTTTACTGTTTGAATATCTTATAAGCTTTAATCTCTGTGAGTTTATGTTTCTAAGCAGTAGATAAGTGGATTTCCACAATAAAACAGTATACTCATCATTTATAATTAGTAGTTGCTTTAAAATTTCATTTTTACAATTTTTCTAGCATATTATTCAATCTTAAGATTTAAGCTTATATCACTGTAGTTTAATTCTTATTTAGTCTTATTATTTGATAATATAAAGCCCTTAATCAGTTTCATGTTATTAATCCTTGGAATCCTTTGAAAAGTTTCAAAACTACTTCTAAAATGGGTGTTTGGATTAGCCTAGTTAAGTCTGTTAGAGTCTATTTGTATCATTGTTTTTTGTTGATTCATGTTATATTAGCTCTAGCTAGGTCATTTCAAGCATAAAACTCAGTCCTTGTTAGTAAAAAAAGTCAAAACCATCTTAATCTCATCCTTGTTAGTTAACTGTTAGAATTTTTAAGTGCAAAACTCATCAAACTAGCTTAAAACTTGATACTGTAGCTTAATTTAATCTTAATATAGCTTAATATAACATATACAATCATTAAAATTAATCACAAGTTCATAAAAGTCAAAATGCTAGTGTAATAAAAAAGTCAAAATTTTCATTAGCCCGTTTTTGAATAAAATTTAGAATTTTATTGTGTACTTAATATTAGGATTTAGCTTATAAACTTCTGGGGTAGTAAAATTTAGTTGCTTAAAAAAATTAGAAAAATATTAGTTCAATCTTAATCAGCTTCTAGAGTGCTTAATTCATAGCTTCTTTTGACTACCCTTTTAGAAAGTGTCCTGTGCATACTAGTCTAATTTGTGCTTATTTAGATACTGCTTAGTGCTTATTTATAAGTATCTGAGCTTATTCAGTTGTAATTCTAGCTTGTTATCATTTATCTAGTTTGTTCTTAGTTAGCTCTTGCTTATTTAGAAGCTTATTAGTAACTTAGCTTAAAAACTTATGCTTATTTCATTTTTTTTTTTTTTGCAACTGTTGAAATCTTCAGCTTATTTTGAGCTTATTAGTCATTTTCATAAAAAGTTCTAATTATAAAAAGTGCTTATCTTAGTTAGCTTAACAAGTTTCAAAAAGAAAATTTCAAAAAAATCGAAAAAAAAAAATAAGTGAGCAAAAGGCAAGAGGTGGGATTCGAACCCAAGACCTCCTGCCCAAATTCATCAGCTCAACACACACACCAGAAACCAACTGCCCTTGGGACTTGTCTTGGTTATCTTTTGCACAATTAAATACATAACCCCATTTTGTCTATTAAGCTTATACGAAATAATTAGCTTATTTGTAGCTTATTTAAGCCAGCTTTTCCCTCTTTTGCAATTTTCTTATCTTTGTATTATTAATAAGTATTTTATAAAAAAGTTTCAGATTTTTCTAAATAGTTTTAGTATTTTTAAACATTTAATTAGTGTAAAATCGTATTTAATTGTAATAAAAATATAAAAGTCAAAAAATATAAATCTTTTTCTAAAAATTTTCTTTTGTCATATATTAAGTAAAAAATTGTTTTTACACTTGTAGGTCTTTTATTTCACAAAATTTACGTTTTTGCTTAGCAGCGCTCGTAATTTTTATAAATAACGCGCGTTTTCATTTTAAATCACGTTTTTAGGTAATTTAAGTTTACGTTTCAATTAAAATAGTTTATTTAAGATATTTTGTTTTATAAAATCACAAAAACATCATTGTAAAAATAGTGATAGCGTTTATTTAATATATTTTATCTTTTTAATTTCCTTTAATTTGCATTTAAGTCGCTGTAATTTATAAACTTTTTCTTTAGGTATAGTTATCAATCAAAACCTTCTGATCACTATCCTTAGTGATCACTCTACCATCTGAATTAGTGTTTACACACCATTGAGTCTCCGTGGGACATAACGACCCGGGAATTCATTGTATTCTCCAGATCTTCATTGTATTGTTTTAGTTTGCCACTGTTTGAAGTTTTTACGGCCCGACCATTCACAAGTGGCGGCTTGTGTGAGACAAACTTGACGGTTTAATTTGCCGATCAAAATTTTGGCGCCGTGGGGAGGCTTTAGCGTGTGTTTAACCATTTTGGACCCATTCTTGCACATATACCATCTTTTGTAAAAAGTTTTTGTAAAGTTTTCAAAATCAAAAAAGTTAATTAACACTTTCTGAAGTGTTATAAACACCAAAAATATTTTCATTCATTGTTTTATAGCTGTTTTCAAAAATCAAAATATCCATCTTTACCCTCTTTTGATTCTACATTTCCCTTACCCTCTAATCTGTTTAATTCTCCATTCCTTATCCTCTATAACCGTTTAATTCTTCATCTCTTATCCCTCTTATCTGTTTAATTCTTCATGTCATGGTTTTCAACATGTTCTGGTGTGGAGGTCCATTTAACGGTGGAAATTGTCGGCGATGTACCAATGTGAGTTTCGGAGACAAATTTGTCGGTAATCCTGATCCCATTTCAAATAATGAAACACCGATTTTTCCTACCTACCTCCACAGCCCCAATATGAATCCTACTCATGCGAGTTTTGGGGGAATGATTCTCATTACGGTTTTGATTGTCCACCACGGGTCCCGCTTGTCTATGAGCTAGAACCATGTTACAATCAGAACTTTGGTGAAAGTTATTTTCCCAATTATCTCTGTTGTGAGAATTGTAGGGGTCCTCATGTGACTTTTGAATGTCAACCGATGAATCAAAAATTTCAAAATTCCAATTCTCCGGTTTGACAATTTCCAACCCCCACAGTATTCCATCATTCATCAATATCCTTCACATCATTTCAATGATTACGAGGAGTGTAATCTTCCGCAAAGTTCTGAAGAAATACGCATTCGAAAGAAACTACAAATGAAAAGAATGGTGTGTAAGCTTCAGCAGATGAATATAAGAATGGATATGATGACGATGATGATGAGGATTCTATTCAAATGAAGGAATATTATGAGAGATTGTCAACTAAATCACACGAAGCTCCATTGACTCTCTCTAATGGGGGACGAGCCTCTTAGCACTATTCGAGAAATGGAATCGTCTAGTGTTGAGCCTTGTCCTAATCCCAAGTGAGTCCGAGTTATCTCGGTATATGTGTGATAAGCCTCTTGATGATGATTCTTACCCTCCTCTTGACATTCCAAATGATCATGTTGATATGTTCTCCGATTCGACAAGCGATTGTACTTCGTTTGATGATTCTTTATCCTATGGAGACATCGATTATGTCGGAGCTACCTTCGAGCTAGTTAGCTTAGAAGAAGTGAGAGATTCTGATGATCTGGAAATTGAGGATGAGATACTTCGTGAAAAATTGTTCAATATAAATCTCCTCATTTCTAAGATCGAATCATTCTGTGCTAAGTCAGCTTCATCTCCTATCCCCGTTGTGGATAGTGACTCTACATTAGACAAGCCCGAAACATCTCTTGAGCTTGAGGCTTTTTCCAATGATTCTCTTCATGAAGATTTCTCCGGTGAACTCTCTGACAATATCTCCTCCGGAATATGATCATTTCTATTTTGATCTTGAGGATGATATTGGCTCAAAGGAAGGTGTACTCTATCATAAGAGTTTGCTTATTGATGACACTACCCTCACCCTTCCTCCCGATATGTCTACATTTGAGGATGACGAATGGATCCTAATTGTTATAAACATCTTCCTTCCATTCCTCACTTATGATGTGACTTCCTCTCTTCTTCACTCCTTCGGGAGTGAGGACACTATCTTTGACCCAGGCATTTTCATTTATCATCGTGAGGCGGGTCTTTCTCTTATATCTCGTCGGTGTGGAACTTTCTCGTGCTTCAATGTTTATCCAAACATCTTGAATGAAAGTCCGATGGAGATTGTGTCTTCCACTTTGCTTCCCCATGAACCAATGAATTCGGGGTCGAGTCAAGCTAGCGGCTCGGTAATCAAAAACAGTAGCATGCCATATGGGTTTTCACCCATATTTCTGACTTCTTTCTATTTTCTACCACCCTAGTGTGGGGTGGTTGCCCACATGTTTGTGTATATATGCAAGTTTCTCAAAAAACCTTTTAAAATAATGGCGTAGTATTTCCTTTTACGTTCTTTGTTTCGGCATAACCGCCGGTACTTTGAATATTGAGGGCAATATTCATTTCTAAGTGTGGGGGGGAATTCTCACGAATTTTATCATGTATTATCCACCCAATTCCCCCGTTTTTGGCCAAAATTTTTTTGGAATAAGTGTTTTTCACTTATTCATCATATGGTTATCAGTCCACCATGTCTAAAAGACAAAAGGATTGGCTAATCCAAGAGCAAACGGCTCTTGGTAAAGATTTCTCAAATCCGTTTATATGGCTTGCAATTTGCCCAAAATTGTATGGTTCTCAACTCACCATGTCCTAAAAAGTGAAGAGTTGGCTAGCCCGCAAGGTTATGGCTTGTGGTAAAGGCAGTGGAAAAACCATAATTGGTATTCAGCTCACCAAAGATAATTCTGATAATTTATCTAAAGAGTTGGCTAGTCCGGAAAGCGGCTTACGGTAAAGACATCAAATCCGTTATATGGTTTATGATTTGCCAATAAATCAGATGGTTATCGGTGTACCATAGTTCTTACTTGAACTGAAACATTTGTCTACTCCAGAAGTGATGGCTTTTGGTAAAGAGTTTTTAAAATCCATTAAAGTTCTAAAACATTGCTAGGGACTAGCAATATCTTAGTGTGGGGGATTGATGAGTGTCTAAATACTCATCATTTTTATACCATCTAAACTGCAAAATCATCTGAAAACACTCAGAAATGCATCAAAATGATGAAAATAACACAAATCAGTGTTTTATGTGTTTTAAATGCAAAAATACCAAAATCAGATGAAAAATAATTCAAGTTTTCAAAATTGGCAGTTTTAGTCCCCCAAGTTTCAAAAAATTGTCAAATCTAGTCCCTGGAATTCAAAAATGTGGAATTTTATCATTCAAGATCCCTGAAATATTCTAAGTTGTTAAAATTGGTCCTTGAATGATTCTTTGATCAAATGGCAGAAAAGGTCCCTAAACTTTGAAAAATGGCAAAAGTAGTCCTTGGATATTTTAAAATGAAATTTTATGCAAAAAGGGTCCTTGTACTATCAAAGTTTGTCAAGTTTGGTCCTTGTGATAAGTTGGAAATATGGCATGATCAGTCCTTTATCTTTGGTCGAATTACAAATTTGGTCCTTGTGTATACTTAACCAAACCGGACACCATTTTAAATATCAAAGCCCAAAACCAAATCCAACCTCATCCCTTTGGCCCAAAACAAAACCAGCCCAACCCCTTTTATATATCATCCGGTCAATTCAAGTCAAACCAGCCAAAATATACCACCACTGTTCATCTCCCTCTCAATAGCTAAAACCAAAACCGTTGGTTTTCCAACTTTTTCAAACATCCCACTTTCACCATTCCCTCTCCATACTTTGTCCCCTCCACCTCCACATCTTCCCAAAACCATTAATATCAAATAACCTGCTCAAGAAAAATGGCCAAAAAGCAAAATGGACGGATATGATGATATATGAAGATCCAATGGCTGAAATTTGGTGGGAAAGTCTCAGAGGACAACAAGGAGTCCAAAAAGTCATTATATAGAGGAAGAGATGCAATGTATTTCACTATCTAGTGTAATTTAATTTTAGCATTGTGTCGTTTTAAGCTTATTTAGTTTTTCAGTGCAAATTTAAGATTTCAAGTTTTTTGTAATCGAATCTTAGTGTATTTTAAACTTATTCTCAGTATCAATCTCAGTTTGTATTTATGAATTCAGTTTATGCATCATTTTGTTAAAAAATCTCAATAAACTCAAATGTGTTTTAAGTAGCAAGCTAAGGATTGAAAAGAGCTCACATAAGCTCTTATAAAGCTTTTATAAGCTTTAGGACCCTTTAAATTCAGTTTAATTTCAAAACTCAAAAAAATCACAAAAATACTAAAAAATAGCTTGAAAATAAAAATTCAGTGGAGAATGTGCAAGGAGCTGAAGCATGGTGGTAACTTGGATTGATTATGGTTTAGAGGCTTAGTGGTAAGCCTATAGGAGTATTCTTGGTCCCTAGTTCATGGTATCGGTTGGAAAACGATTGTAAGCCTTTATAAGTGATTTTGCATTTTACTGTTTGAATATCTTATAAGCTTTAATCTCTGTGAGTTTATGTTTCTAAGCAGTAGATAAGTGGATTTCCACAATAACTGATATACTCATCATTTATAATTAGTAGTTGCTTTAAAATTTCATTTTTACAATTTTTCTAGCATATTATTCAATCTTAAGATTTAAGCTTATATCACTGTAGTTTAATTCTTATTTAGTCTTATTATTTGATAATATAAAGCCCTTAATCAGTTTCATGTTATTAATCCTTGGAATCCTTTGAAAAGTTTCAAAACTACTTCTAAAAGGGGTGTTTGGATTAGCCTAGTTAAGTCTGTTAGAGTCTATTTGTATCATTGTTTGTTGTTGATTCATGTTATATTAGCTCTAGCTAGGTCATTTCAAGCATAAAACTCAGTCCTTATTAGTAAAAAAAGTCAAAACCATCTTAATCTCATCCTTGTTAGTTAACTGTTAGAATTTTTAAGTGCAAAACTCATCAAACTAGCTTAAAACTTGATACTGTAGCTTAATTTAATCTTAATATAGCTTAATATAACATATACAATCATTAAAATTAATCACAAGTTCATAAAAGTCAAAATGCTAGTGTAATAAAAAAGTCAAAATTTTCATTAGCCCGTTTTTGAATAAAATTTAGAATTTTATTGTGTACTTAATATTAGGATTTAGCTTATAAACTTCTGGGGTAGTAAAATTTAGTTGCTTAAAAAAATTAGAAAAATATTAGTTCAATCTTAATCAGCTTCTAGAGTGCTTAATTCATAGCTTCTTTTGACTACCCTTTTCGAAAGTGTCTGTGCATACTAGTCTAATTTGTGCTTATTTAGATCTTGCTTAGTGCTTATTTATAAGTATCTGAGCTTATTCAGTTTTAATTCTAGCTTGTTATCATTTATCTAGTTTGTTCTTAGTTAGCTCTTGCTTATTTAGAAGCTTATTAGTAACTTAGCTTAAAAACTTATGCTTATTTCATTTTTTTTTTTGCACAATTTGTTGAAATCTTCAGCTTATTTTGAGCTTATTAGTCATTTTCATAAAAGTTCTAATTATAAAAGTGCTTATCTTAGTTAGCTTAACAAGTTTCAAAAGAAAATTTCAAAAATCGAAAAAAAAAATAAGTGAGCAAAAGGCAAGAGGTGGGATTCGAACCCAAGACCTCCTGCCAACAGTCCAGCTCCAACACACCACAGAAACCAACTGCCCTTGGGACTTGTCTTGGTTATCTTTTGCACAATTAAATACATAACCCCATTTTGTCTATTAAGCTTATACGAAATAATTAGCTTATTTGTAGCTTATTTAAGCCAGCTTTTTCCTCTTTTGCAATTTTCTTATCTTCGTATTATTAATAAGTATTTTATAAAAAGTTTCAGATTTTTCTAAATAGTTTTAGTATTTTTAAACATTTAATTAGTGAAAAATCGTATTTAATTCATAATAAAAATATAAAAGTCAAAAAAATATAAATCTTTTTTCTAAAATTTTCTTTTGTCATATATTAATTAAAAAAATTGTTTTTACACTTGTAGGTCTTTTATTTCACAAATTTTACGTTTTGCTGTGCACTCGCGTAATTTTTATAAATAACGCGCTTTTCATTTTAAATCGTTTTAGGTAATTTAAGTTTACGTTTCAATTAAAATAGTTTATTTAAGATATTTTGTTTTATAAAATCACAAAAACATCATTGTAAAAATAGTGATAGCGTTTATTTAATATATTTTAACTTTTTAATTTTCTTAAATTTGCATTTAAGTCGCATAGTAATTTATTAACTTTTCTTTAGGTATAGTTATCAATCCAAAACTTCTTGATCACTATCCTTAGTGATCACTCTACCATCTGAATTAGTGTTTACACACCATTGAGTCTCCGTGGGACATAACGACCCGGGAATTCATTATATTCTCTGATCTTCATTGTATTGGTTTCTGAGCTGTTTGAAGTTTCTTACGGTCGGCCATTCACAAGTGGCCGGCTTGTGTGAGCAAACTTGACGGATTTGCACCGATCAAAATTTTGGCGCCCATTTATGAGGCTTTAGCGTGTGTTTAACCATTTTCAGACCCATTCTTGCACATATACCATCTTTTGTAAAAAAAAAAAAAAAAGTTTTTTGTAAAGTTTTCAAAAATCAAAAAAGTTCATTAACACTTTTCCTGAAGTGTTATAAATACCAAAAATATTTTCATTCTTTGTTTTTATAGCCTGTTTTTCAAAAAATCCAAAAATATCCATCTTTACCCCTCGCATCTTTTTTTTTTGATTCTACATTTCCCTTACCCTCTTATCTGTTTAATTCTCCATTCCTTATCCTCTATAACCGTTTAATTCTTCATCCCTTATCCCTCTTATCTGTATAATTCTTCATGTCATGGTTTTCAACATGTTCCGGTGTGGAGGTCCATTTAACGGTGGAAATTGTCGGCGATGTACCAATGTGAGTTTCGGAGACAAGTTTATCGGTAATCGATCCCATTTCAAATAATGAAACACCCGATTTTTCCTACCTACCTCCACAACCCCAATATGAATCCTACTCATGCGAGTTTTGTGGGAATGATTCTCATTACGATTTTGATTGTCCACCACGGGTCCCGCTTGTCTATGAGCCAGAACCATGTTACAATCAGAACTTTGGTGAAAGTTATTTTCCCAATTATCTCTATTGTGAGAATTGTGGGGGTCCTCATGTGACTTTTGAATGTCAACCGATGAATCAAAAATTTCAAAATTCCAATTCTCCTGGTTTTGACAATTTCCAACCCCACAGATATTCCATCATTCATCAATATCCTTCACAACATTTCAATGATTACGAGGAGTGTAATCTTCCGCAAAGTTCTGAAGAAATACGCATTCGAAAGAAACTACAAATGAAAAGAATGGTGTGTAAGCTTCAGCAGATGAATATAAGAATCATATATGATGACGATGATGATAGATTCTATTCAAATGAAGGAATTTTATGAGAGCTTGTCAACTAAAATCACACCCGAAGCTCCCATTGACTCTCTCATAATGGGGGCGAGCCTCTGCACTATTCGAAATGGAATCGTCTAGTGTTGAGAGCCTTGTCCCAATCCCAAGTGAGTCCGAGGTTATCTCCGGTAATATGTGTGATAAGCCTCTTGATGATGATTCTTACCCTCCTCTTGACATTCCAAATGATCATGTTGATATGTTCTCCGATTCTGACAACGATTGTACTTCGTTTGACGATTCTTTATGCTATGGAGACATCGATTATGTCGAGGAGCTACCTTCTGAGCTAGTTAGCTTAGAAGAAGTGGAGATTCGATGATGGAAATTGAGGATGAGATACTTCGTGAAAAATTGTTCAATGTAAATCTCCTCATTTCTAAGATCGAATCATTCTGTGCTAAGTCAGCTTCATCTCCTATCCCCGTTGTGGATAGTGACTCTACATTGGACAAGCCCGAAACATCTCTTGAGCTTGAGGCTTTTTCCAATGATTCTCTTCATGAAGAGTTCTTCGGTGAACTCTCTCATGACATATCTCCTCCGGAATATGATCATTTCTATTTTGATCTTGAGGATGATATTGGCTCAAAGGAAGGTGTACTCTATCATAAGAGTTTGCTTATTGATGACACTACCCTCACCTTCCTCCCGATATGTCTACATTTGAGGATGACGAATGGATCCTAATTGTTATAAACATCTTCCTTCCATTCCTCACTTATGATGTGACTTCCTCTCTTCTTCACTCCTTCGGGAGTGAGGACACTATCTTTGATCCCGGCATTTTCATTTATCATTTGTGAGCCGGGTCTTTCTCTGTATATCTCGTCGGTGTGGAACTTTCTCGTGCTTCAATGTTTATCCAAACATCTTGAATGAAAGTCCGATGGAGATTGTTTCTTCCACTTTGCTTCCCCATGAACCAATGAATGCGGGTCGAGTCAAGCTAGCGACTCGGTAATCAAAAACAATAGCATGCCATATGGGTTTTCACCCATATTTCTGACTTCTTTCTATTTTCTACCACCCTAGTGTGGGGGGTTTGCCCCACATGTTGTGTATATATGCAAGTTTCTCAAAAACCTTTTAAAATAATGGCCGTAGTATTTCCCTTTTACGTTCTTTGTTTCGGCATAACCGCCGGTACTTTGAATATTGAGGCAATATTCATTTCTAAGTGTGGGGGGAATTCTCCGAATTTTATCATGTATTATCCACCCATTCCCCGTTTTGGCAAAATTTTTTGGAATAAGTGTTTTTCACTTATTCATCATATGGTTATCAGTCCACCATGTCTAAAAGACAAAAGGATTGGCTAATCCAAGAGCAAACGGCTCTTGGTAAAGAATTCTCAAATCCGTTTATATGGCTTGCAATTTGCCCAAAATTGTATGGTTCTCAACTCACCATGTCCTAAAAAGTGAAGAGTTGGCTAGCCCGCAAGGTTATGGCTTGTGGTAAAGGCTGTGGAAAAACCATAATTGGTATTCAGCTCACCAAAGATAATTATGATAATTTATCTAAGAGTTGGCTAGTCCAGAAGGTACGGCTTACGGTAAAGACACATCAAATCCGTTATATGGTTTATGATTTGCCAATAAATCGAGATGGTTATCATGTACCATAGTTCTTACTTGAACTGAAACATTTGTCTACTCAGAAGTGATGGCTTTTGGTAAGAGTTTTAAAATCCATTAAAGTTCTAAAACATTGCTAGGGACTAGCAATATCTTAGTGTGGGGGATTGATGAGTGTCTAAATACTCATCATTTTTATACCATCTAAACTGCAAAATCATCTGAAAACACTCAAAAATGCATCAAAATGATAAAAATAACACAAATCAGTGTTTTATGTGTTTTAAATGCAAAAATACCAAAATCAGATGAAAAAAGTATCAAGTTTGCAAAATTGCAGTTTAGTCCCCAAGTTTCAAAAATTGTCAAATCTAGTCCTGGAATTCAAAAATGTGGAATTTTATCATTCAAGGTCCCTGAAATATTCTAAGTTGTTAAAATTGGTCCTTGAATGATTCTTTGATCAAATGGCAGAAAAGGTCCCTAAACTTTGAAAAATGGCAAAAGTAGTCCTTGGATATTTTAAAATGAAATTTTATGCAAAAAGGGTCCTTGTACTATCAAAGTTTGTCAAGTTTGGTCCTTGTGATAAGTTGGAAATATGGCATGATCAGTCCTTTATCTTTGGTCGAATTACAAATTTGGTCCTTGTGTATACTTAACCAAACCGGACACCATTTTAAATATCAAAGCCCAAAACCAAATCCAACCCCATCCCTTTGGCCCAAAACAAAACCAGCCCAACCCCTTTTATATATCATCCGGTCAATTCAAGTCAAACCCACGCCAAAATATACCACCACTGTTCATCTCCCTCTCAATAGCGTAAAACCAAAACCGAGACTGGTTTTCCAACTTTTTCAAACATCCCACTTGCCTCACCATTCCCTCTCCATACTTTGTCCCCCTCCACCTCCACATCTTCCCAAAAACCATTAATATCAAATAACCTGCTCAAGAAAAAAATGGCGCCAAAAAGCAAAATGGACGGATATGATGATATATGAAGATCCAATGGCTGAAATTTGGTGGGAAAGTCTCAGAGGACAACAAGAGTCCAAAAGTCATTATATAGAGGAAGAGATGCAATGTATTTCACTATCTAGTGTAATTTAATTTTAGCATTGTGTCGTTTTAAGCTTATTTAGTTTTTCAGTGCAAATTTAAGATTTCAAGTTTTTTGTAATCGAATCTTAGTGTATTTTAAACTTATTCTCAGTATCAATCTCAGTTTGTATTTATGAATTCAGTTTATGCATCATTTTGTTAAAAAATCTCAATAAACTCAAATGTGTTTTTAAGTAGCTGCTAAGGATTGAAAAGAGCTCACATAAGCTCTTATAAAGCTTTTATAAGCTTTAGGACCCTTTAAATTCAGTTTAATTTCAAAACTCAAAAAAATCACAAAAATACTAAAAAATAGCTTGAAAATAAAAATTCAGTGGAGAATGTGCAAGGAGCTGAAGCATGGTGGTAACTTGGATTGATTATGGTTTAGAGGCTTAGTGGTAAGCCTATAGGAGTATTCTTGGTCCCTAGTTCATGGTATCACATTTGGAACGATTGTAGCCTTTATAAGTGATTTTGCATTTTACTGTTTGAATATCTTATAAGCTTTAATCTCTGTGAGTTTATGTTTCTAAGCAGTAGATAAGTGGATTTCCACAATAAAACAGTATACTCATCATTTATAATTAGTAGTTGCTTTAAAATTTCATTTTTACAATTTTTTTAGCATATTATTCAATCTTAAGATTTAAGCTTATATCACTGTAGTTTAATTCTTATTTAGTCTTATTATTTGATAATATAAAGCCCTTAATCAGTTTCATGTTATTAATCCTTGGAATCCTTTGAAAAGTTTCAAAACTACTTCTAAAAGGGGTGTTTGGATTAGCCTAGTTAAGTCTGTTAGAGTCTATTTGTATCATTGTTTGTTGTTGATTCATGTTATATTAGCTCTAGCTAGGTCATTTCAAGCATAAAACTTCAGTCTTATTAGTCAAAAAAGTCAAAACCATCTTAATCTCATCCTTGTTAGTTAACTGTTAGAATTTTTAAGTGCAAAACTCATCAAACTAGCTTAAAACTTGATATTGTAGCTTAATTTAATCTTAATATAGCTTAATATAACATATACAATCATTAAAATTAATCACAAGTTCATAAAAGTCAAAATGCTAGTGTAATAAAAAAGTCAAAATTTTCATTAGCCCGTTTTTGAATAAAATTTAGAATTTTATTGTGTACTTAATATTAGGATTTAGCTTATAAACTTCTGGGGTAGTAAAATTTAGTTGCTTAAAAAAATTAGAAAAATAATAGTTCAATCTTAATCAGCTTCTAGAGTGCTTAATTCATAGCTTCTTTTGACTACCCTTTTACGAAGTGTCCTGTGCATACTAGTCTAATTTGTGCTTATTTAGATCCTTAGTGCTTATTTATAAGTATCTGAGCTTATTCAGTTGTAATTCTAGCTTGTTATCATTTATCTAGTTTGTTCTTAGTTAGCTCTTGCTTATTTAGAAGCTTATTAGTAACTTAGCTTAAAAACTTATTCTTATTTCATTTTTTTTACTGTTGTTGAAATCTTGACTTATTTTGAGCTTATTAGTCATTTTCATAAAAGTTCTAATTATAAAAGTGCTTATCTTAGTTAGCTTAACAAGTTTCAAAAGAAAATTTCAAAAAAATGAAAAAAAAAATGTGAGCAAAGGCAAGAGGTGGGATTCGAACCCAAGACCTCCTGCCCAACAGTCCACGCTCCAACACACCACACAGAAACCAACTGCCCTTGGGACTTGTCTTAGTTATCTTTTGCACAATTAAATACATAACCCCATTTTGTCTATTAAGCTTATACGAAATAATTAGCTTATTTGTAGCTTATTTAAGCTAGCTTTTTCCTCTTTTGCAATTTGCTTATCTTTGTATTATTAATAAGTATTTTATAAAAAAGTTTCAGATTTTTCTAAATAGTTTTAGTATTTTTAAACATTTAATTAGTGAAAAATCGTATTTAATTCGTAATAAAAAATATAAAAGTCAAAAAAATATAAATCTTTTTTCTAAAATTTTCTTTTGTCATATATTAAGTAAAAAAATTGTTTTTACACTTGTAGGTATTTTATTTCACAAATTTTACGTTTTTGCTTTCGCGTAATTTTATAAATAATGCGGCGTTTTCATTTTAAATCACGTTTTTAGGTAATTTAAGTTTACGTTTCAATTAAAATAGTTTATTTAAGATATTTTGTTTTATAAAATCACAAAAACATCATTGTAAAAATAATGATAGCGTTTATTTAATATATTTTAACTTTTTAATTTCTTTTAATTTGCATTTAAGTCATTTGTGAATTTATTAACTTTTCTTTAGGTATAGTTATCAATCCAAAACCTTCTTGATCACTATCCTTAGTGATCACTCTACCATCTGAATTAGTGTTTACACACCATTGAGTCTCCGTGGGACATAACGACCCGGGAATTCATTATATTCTCTGATCTTCATTGTATTGGTTTCTGAGCTGTTTGAAGTTTCTTACGGTCGGCCATTCACAAGTGGCCGGCTTGTGTGAGCAAACTTGACGGATTTGCACCGATCAAAATTCCAAATTTTTGAAGCTTTAATGGTGTCAGAGGTAGCCTTCAGCTTTAATCCCATTATTCTAAGTCTCACAGAATCAACAATGCAATTAAACAACTCCTCTTCACTCCTACTAGAATCACAAAAGAGCCTAAGGTTTCTCTCCTGCCAAATGAAATAAACAGCAGCCCCTAAAACTAGCCTTTGAATGACACTCCATATAGTGTTTTTAGCAAGTTTATTAGAAATACTAGATATGATCTCAGCACAGATACAAGAAACATCACAAAGGTTAGACATACCTTTTAACCTTTCCCATAGCCTCCTTGAGAAAGCACAGCTGAAAAAAATGTGACTGTGAGAGTCTTTAACTTGACTGCAAAAAGAGCACTTCATATCTTGGATATCAAGCCATCTAGAAATTCTATCCTGGGTCTTAAGCCTCCCCTTAATAGCCATCCAAAGAGTAAAAGAGTGTCTGGGGATACACTGGGAAAACCACACATGATTACTCCAAATGACATTAACAACATTAGGTCTCATTTCTTTCCAAACTTCCTTAGTCCCAAAATTCTTTTCTTTCCCCTTACTATTAATCCAAACTGTTTTATCATTAAATTCATTGTTAAGAGAAGGAACAAGAGTATCCATGATCTCAACAAATCTATCATTCCATTCCCTAGGCCACTTCCAAGAACCATCTCTAATTAGATCAGCAACAGAAGACTTCAAGTTAACCCTACCATTCATCAAAGTCTCATAATTTATAAGGTCACATAGAGGCCCCTTGTCACACCATTTGTCCATCCAGAAATTACAATTTTTACCATTACCAATTTTCACAAAAACAAAGCAACTAATCTTGTCTCTTAATGAAAGTATTTGTTTCCAGCACCAGGAGTCAGAAGAATGAGTTTTAACATTCCAAATACTATGACCTTTAAGCCAGTTAGCCTTAACCCAACTTACCCAAGCTGAGTCCTTATCAGAAACAATATTCCAAAGGTGCTTGGCCATCAAGGTTTCATTCCAAGTATGAAGAGATCTCAGCCCCAAACCTCCTTGTCTCTTTTGTAAACAGACATCTTTCCATGCCACACTGCATTTGCCTTTATTATTACCCTCAGTCTTCCAAAGAAACCCCTTGAACAATTTTTCAATATCATCACACACATGGCAAGGAAGGATGAAAACAGAAGCCCAGAAAACATGTAAAGCACTTAAGACAGAGGAGATTAACTTAAGTCTACCAACAAAGGATATAGACTTATTTCTCCAATCATCAATTCTCTTTTTCACATTCTCAATCAGAACAGAACAATCCCCTTTAGTAAGACTTCTAGAAACTAAAGGTACACCCAAATATCTAACAGGAAGCTTACCTTCCTTGAAAGGCATAACCAAACTAATCTTTTCCTTCTCAACATCAGAGACATTACCAAAATACACTATACTCTTAGGCATGCTAGGTCTGAGACCAGATGCAAGACAAAACTCATCAAATTTTTTTTTAAGAACATTCGAACAATAGCTAAAGTCCCGTGTCATTCTTTGAATGACAACACAAAGACCATAGATATTTTCGAATCGAGAAAAACAGGACAAAATGACAATATTTTTTGAAATTTTTCAAGATTTTTCAGATTTTTATGGATTTTTTGAAAGTTTTATATTTTCTATTTACTTTTTGAAGGTTTTGAAATTTTGTATTTTGATTTTCGAATAAATATTTACAAGATATGGATGAAGAAAGACCTTTACTCCTCGTCTTCCTCTTGAAGACATTTGAGTGTTTCCGGTTGTAGACTCTTTAGACCAAGTCGTGGGAGGATAAACTCAAAACGTTCTCTAGGAAGAGCTTTGGTGAAGATGTCTGCTAACTGGTATTCAGTCCTCACAAAATAAAGTTCCACCACACCGTTTTCTACTTGCTCCTTGATGAAATGATGTCGAATGTCGATGTGTTTTGCTCTTGAGTGTTGAACCTTATTCTTTAAAACATCACCATGCTCATCAAGTTTCACTTTGAAGATCCAATTTAGAGCAATGATCATAGCACAATCTGGAGCAGGTACTAATTCCCATACATCTAGTCGATCAAACTCATGAGTTTCTTCTTGCATGGCATTGAACCAGCTGTTTTCATTCATGGCAGTTTTAACATCTTTTGGTTCGACCTTAGAGAGTACGGAGTTGAAGAAGCACCATAAGGCATCGGTTGCAAGTTGTTTCCGTAGATCGGCGAGAAGGGTTTCCAATGATGTTGTCCAATGGATGATCATGTGTCCACTTTCTAATGTGTTCATGTAGTTGTTGTTAAGGAACTGACGCAGCAGAGTCGATATATCCTAATGAACATGGTTCTGATGATGATTCAGGAGCAAATATGTTTTCAAATGGAGCATCTTCAGGAGTAGCAAATGGATTAACTTCATCATGGGTGCCAGAACCAATTCCATTATGTACATTCGATGATTGATGATTTGTTGATGAGACAGAGTGATCAGCAGCAGGCGCTTCTTGACTTAGTGACATGGAAGCTGAAGGGTTAACTTCATTGGCAGGATAGGAGCACCTCGATGATGGAATTGATGATCATTAGCCCTTGGCTTATAGTGGTCATCAAACATAGGATCAAATAATTTCTTCAAATCATCTTCTGAAGGAGGTACATAATGAGTTCTTTGGTGAGGATTTGAAGCGAGTAGAAGCTGATAGGACTACTTGATGAAAGTTGAGATGCGGGTCGAAGCTGGATTTTCCTGGAGCCATTTGCGGGCGGCTCATCGAACGTGACGTGAGTAGTTTCCATGATATCTCGAGTTCTTTTGTTGTAGATTCGGTAACCTTTCTTGTTAGATGCATGACCTACAAAACTCCAATGTCGCCTTAGCTCTTAATTTACCTAAATCTTGACCGTCATTCGTTGGGTAGCACAAAGCACCAAACACACGAAGGTAGGAGAGATCAGGTTTTCGTTTATGGACAAGTTCATATGGAGTTTTTCCATGAGAGGTATGTATAAGGGAACGATTTTGGGTGTAGCAAGCAGTGGTAATGGCTTCCCCCATAGAAACATTGGAACCTTCGAATAAATTGGCATTGTTCTTGCGGCTTCCACAAGAGTTCGATTTCATCTTTCAACTACACCGTTCTGTTGAGGTGTTCGTGGAACACTTCTTTGATGACTGATCCCAACACTTTCATAAAACTGAATTAAGTATTTGTTAACAAACTCGTGCCATTGTACTGTTCGAACAATTCTAAAGGTATTGTTGAGTCGAACCTGAAGTTGTTTGATAAGTTTGATGATGACATCCGGAGTTTCATCCTTTGTCCTCAAAAACTTTACCCAAGTAAATCGAGAGTAGTCATCAACAATACCTAGAATGTATTTCTTCCAATTTATCGTTTGCACTCTCATTGGTCCGCACAAATCCATATGAAGGGTATGAAGAACTTTCATTCTTGAGTTTGTGGGTTTTGGTTTGTGGGCATATTTCGTGCTTTTTCCCAATTGGCAAGCTGAGCAAAGATGACCTTTTCATATTTTAATCTGGGTAAGCCTCTGACAAGGTCCTTTCTGGACAGGTTATTCATGGTGCCGAAGTTCAAGTGATTGAGACGACGATGCCATAACCATGACTTTGTTTTCGAAGCCTTTGACAACAAGCAGATTGGAGAGGACTTCATCATGTCTTTGATAGAGATGGTGTATAGATTTGAACCATGGGTTCCTCTTAATAGTTCCACACCATCGAGTTCTCTAACGAAACAAGTATGTTTTCTAAATGCCACTTCTAGATTAGAATAACAAAATTGACCAACAGAAAACAAGTTATGACAAAGACCTTCAACATAATATACCCTGGAGATTACACTTTTGCCAACGACATAGTCACCATAACCCATAATTGCTCCAAAATGGTCGTTCCCGAATCTAACAGTCCCGATGAATTTACTCACGAAGTTCATGAGCAGCGTGCGATCTCCAGTCATATGCTTGGAAGCAACTGAGTCCAAGTACCACATAACGATTTGAACGATCTGCAGTTGAACACAGACAAGAATGGATAACTGGATATTGGGATCCCCATGCAAGAATGGGTTCCATTTTGTTAGTAACAGTGATTGGAACACCCACATCAGAGGTAGAAACAATGGACTCATTAGAAATAGATGCAGATGCTAGTGTCCGTATTTGCCTTATTCAAAGTATGTTCACTTCTTAAGGGAATAGTTCTACCAGTAGGCATCCATTTTCTAGTGGGCATTGATTTAGCAACTTTAGGGCAAAGCTCATTAATCTTACGGCCAATAGGTATCCATTGATAACCTATATTACTAAATTTCCTTCCTGTGGGTTTCCACTGTTTTCTAACTTTCCTTCGCCTTTGCCTTTTAGCCTTCTTAGCTTGAATTTTAACATTAACAGTTTTATCCGGGCATTTGACAGCATTAGACAAAACATTCACACCACATTCATGATTAGTAACAGAAATCAAGCGGTCATCATTACATGGTTTGCGACTAGTAGCGAATGAATTAATTACAAAACGCTTATAGCTAATACTAGAATCAACATGATTCGTTTTATTCAACTCAAACTTAATATTCCTAGGGTGATCTTCTACTCTCTTCCAATGCACATTCTTAGCTTGCGAGGTCCTATCTTGCTTGGTATTGCCTGGAGGCTTTGACCGCTTGCTTTTATGTCACTGATTACTCCTGTAGAGGGAATTATGGGAACATTAGTTGGTTGATCTACTTTTTGCATTCCTGAACTAGACGTTCAGGGATCTGAACTACTTGAAGGCACATTAGTGTTCACTTTCTTAAAACTAGGCATAGAATGGTTTGTATGCTTGGCACTAGGCATAGAACAAGGCATCACATCTTTACCTTTCGCACCTAAGGATTTAGGACATGTTTCAATTAAACATTCTAGCAGCTCTTTAGATCGTTTGGCCTGAATGCAAGCAAACCTAATTTCTCTATCAAGAGGTTTATTAATGAAATCCTCTTCCACAATCTCATGGAGACATTCTAGACTATCCTTAAGGTGAGCACAATAGTTATGAAACACAGGTTCATTATTCCTAAGATGAGGAGGAATGTATTTAACAGTCACAATATATTTGCAGTCTGAGGATGACTTTGATGCAACATTCTCATTAAAAACAAGTGGCAGTTTCCCTTTTTCCTGACTCCTCAGATTCTCAATTTTTTTTTTGTAAAGACGCTATTTTTTCGTTGTTTTTGTCACGAGTGACTTTCATTGAATCATATAACTCTTTAAAGTGTCGTTTAACTTTTTCATTTTCTTCTAGAAAACTCTCGTTTTCCTTTTGTAAAGCATTAACTAAGTTTTGAAGAGGAAAAGTTTGAGAATACTGAGAATCTAAAGGAGGAGGCATTTGGGATCCAGTCACATTGTTCTTTTCACCCTTTAATTGAGAGATTTGGGCTTTCAACTTTCTGATCGTGTTACAATGAGCTTGAATCTGTTCGTCACGTTTGTTTATCTAAAAAACTGCATCAAACTCTGGAACATCCGAGGATGTCTTGATATTTGAGGTTTTGACATTTTCTTTAAGATGTTGATATTTTAGTTGTAAATTAAAATGTTCAACTTCTAGTTTAGAAAGATGTTTTACCAAATTATCGTGATCAATTTTCTCATTTAGTTTCGAGTTTTGTTTTCAAGCTCAATGACACGATCATGGGAAACTTTCAATGCAATAGATAATTCATGAAATCGAGAAGCAATAATAGAGTGCTTAGTAACAATATAAAACACATCTTGAGCAACACAACTTGAAATCAAATTCTCATTTAAGATGTGCAAGTTCTTCCTTTCAACTTCATTATATTTGAGTTTCTGTTCATAATCATTGACCTCAACTATCATTGCATCAAATTCCTTTTCCATTTCTTTAATATCTGAATTTATCCCTTTTGAAGACTCTCAAATTGACCTTTTAATTGTTTAAAAAAAGGCATGACCTCAGTTAAATAACATTCTTTAGTTTGCTCAAAACCCCTTTCTCCCTCAGTTATCCCTCAGAGGTGTGATTCTCTTCTTACACGTTTTCTCAAAATCAACAAACGGTGATAAACAACATATAGGCTGATTAAGGTCTTGCTATTAGTGGCAATAGATCTAGGAACTAAGTGCATTGGTGTGTTAGGAGGATACACAGTTGCTTGAGGCAATTTCCTACAAGGGGGATTCTTTTCAACAAGGTTTTCAGCTTTTTGCATATCCATATCCTTTTTCCAGAACACTTGTTCAGAGGTTAATAGAGTCTGAGGCTTAAACTTGTTTAAGGATATCCAATTTTCCTTAGTGTAATCATGGGGTTTTATCGTTATCTTATTCATTTTACACTCAGGATCTTCTAGCTTCTTATTCATTTTCTCCCTAGTGACTTCATCTGATTTCTTATGTTCCTCAGTGCACTCAGCGCAACTAGGTTTCTGCCTAGGCTTAAGGATTTCATTCCCATCATAAAGTACCTTATTAGCAGCTCTAGCCTTTTTAATGACCTCTGGATTTGGTTCCTCAACAAGGGGAATGCTATGCTTATCGCTTAATACTCTATGCTTAGTGATCAAGTGAGCAGTCTGAATGGTATTCTCTTGTACGTACAACTTATTTTCAAGCTTGTTTTTCAAAGTTTTTAGATTGTAAAAATAATTCAAAAGCTTTGATTCCTTAGCATTGAATTCTTGCTTAAGCATTTTAACATTTTCTTGAAGTTCTTGTTCTTGCTTAGCAGTTTTAGAAAGCTTTTCTTGTAAGGAGTTTAACTCTTGTTTTAATACTTCTTCTCTAAAATAATTTTTTCTAATAATTGTACGCATTTGGTCATCCATTTCCTGCTCACGGGTGGTTAACTCAAACTTAGCACGTTGTTCATAAATAGCAACTTGCTCTTTATAGGCATTCAGTTCAGAGGTAACAGAATCATCAGGGGCACATGCAGTGTATTCATCAAAGATATAGTCATCATTGGCTGCATTAGATACATCACTTGGTTCAATCGCACTTTCACATTGGGTCACATATTGATCATATGGGACAATATTATCATTGCCCATATTAGCAATATCTGAGTCACTGGCTTCCTGCGATTGAACCTTATCATGTTTCTTTTGCTGATCAACATCATCATATAGTTTTAATACCTCTGAGATAATTGATTCTTTGGATGGACCAGCTTGCTGTGGTGAGGGGACCTTTGGAGAGACCATTGGAGAAATGCTAGCCATGAAGATTGTTTGGGCAGTAGGTTCATCATCGACATCAGAGTCAAATGCATCACAGTCAACTACTTGAAATGCATTTTGATGATTATGACCTATCTCCTGAATTGGCTGTTCATCAACATCAGCATCATAGGTTCGGGCATTTCCCTTAGCAAGGAACAACAACTCCTCTTCATCCAAAGATGCTCCATTATCTGAGCTTGCACAAGCAGCATCTTGTCTCTGAAGTATTCTGCATTCTGTGGACGTTTTGGAGATGTGCAGTTTCTAGCAATATGTCCCTCACCACCATAGTTGTAGCACTTAATTGGCTTTGCTTGACCTTGATTCCCATTCCTTCCCCTATTCTAATTTACCACATATCCTCTGCCAACTCCTCCTCTTCCCTGCTTATACGCCTTTTTGAACTGGTTGCACCATAACCTTCCCATCTCTGACAGTTGCTTGATTGTATGGATTGGATGTCGTTGAGGTTATTGTTGGTGTGTGGAAGAGAGTTCATGTTTTGATTGACCATGAGAGACAGTTGATTGATGAAGTTTTCCATGAATGTGTTTGGGTCTGAGGCTTATATGCTGGATCAGGGATGAGTTTGTAATTACCATCACCCATGGGAATGACTTGAGAAGCTTTGGTAGTAATACCAACATTTGTGTAAAAGGCTGTTGAGTCATTTGAGGAACTTGTTTCTCCCTGGTTGGTTTTGAACTGTTCTAGAATCCTTTTCTCAAACATAGCATGTCTCTCATTACGGAGAAGGAAGGCATACAGTTGCTCATAGTTGGTGTTCTTCAATCCTTTTGTTAGCTTCACAGAGGTGACAAACTTGTGCCATTCAGGATTCATGTTGTTCACAAACTTTGAGTTGAGCTGAATGTTTGGCATGGTCATTTTGATGTTCCTCATGTCATTCACAAGCTTATGGAATCTCACGTAGTACTCATAGACACTCTCATCTGGTTTCATCTTGAAGTGCTCAAACTCATCATACAGTTGTGATTCTCTGTCTTCCTTGGTTAATTTAGAACCTGAGAGAAGCATCTTGACATTATCCCAAACTGCATTGGCTTCAGTGTTGTGATTGATAAGCTTGTAGATGTCTTTTGGAAGACCCTGTAGTATGATGTTTGAGGCCCTGATATCAGCATCGAATCTCTTTTCTCCTTATCACTGAGCTCATCATACGTCTTTGGTTTGTCCAATCCAAAGATCATGGTTCCATCTGCAGCAGTATCAATTATGTCTCTTGTAATCCCAATCTGATACGGTCCTTCATCAACGGATTTGAGAATGTTGACCCCATTTTCCTTTCCAAGACAGTACAATCTGATTCGTTGAGCCCAAGAGTCGTAGTCAGTTCTCTCAAGCATGGGTGGACGAGTATCTGAACCAGCTGCTTGAACATCCTCAGCAACAGTGGAGATGATTGTAGGTACGTTGGTAGACATGTTTACAGATTACACGGGATTTTATAACTCAATGATTAAACCGGGAAATAGATTCTTTCACGGGATTTTACTAAATCAAGAGAAAACCGTATTACAAACAAAAGATCAACCAAGTCGCTAAGAGTTATTGAACCAAGTTGCTAAGCCCAAGTCGCTAAGACCCAAGTTGCTGGACACAAGTCGCTAAAGCACCAAGTCGCTACACATTCAAGTCGCTAAAGAGCAACTCGCTAAGATCCAAGTCGCTAACACCAAGTAGCTAAGATTTATGACAACAAATCGCTAAGCACCAAGTCGCTAGACACAGTTAATTTGCTAAAGAACAACTCGCTAAGATCCAAGTCGCTAGTATCAAGTCGCTAACAATTTACACTACAACTCGCTAACAATTTCTGAAGCAAGTCGCTAACCTCACCAAGTCGCTAGCCGTAGTGGAGAATCCACTAACTTGTACTATTTTTCGGCTTGTCTCAATAGACAAGTCGCTAGGCTCAAGTCGCTAACAACTAACACCGAACTCGTTAACTTTTACTGAAGCAAGTCGCTACGATGAAAAACACAACGAGAACCAAGTCGCTAGCAAGAAAAACTTCAAAAACACACTTTTCAATCCAAAACAAGCTCAACCACAGTGATTCAAGCTTACCAAATCAAAACTCAAGCACTTACAATGATTCTAAACACAAAAGTACACCCAAAATTCAAACTTTAACACTAGAAATTATCCAAATGATGCAAAAACCACTAAACTTTTTCAAACTCAAAAACCATCTAAAACCACTAGAAATCCAAGGATATGTAAGAGAGATGATCAAACCATGGCTCTTGATACCAATTGTTACATATTGTATTTCATAAACACACTAAACCAAAGATCAAAGAGGCGTATACTATGGAGTTTTAGAGAGAGAAAGAGTTAGAGGTTTTGGGAACTTAGTGAGAGAAAATGAAAGTATTATTATGAGCTCCAACTCTCTACCTTGGGAGGTAGAGAGTATTTATAGTCTTACACAAATCGCCACTTACGGGCTGTGGATCAGGCATACAGTGGGTAAAGACTCGTCTCTCCTCCACGCTGTTACTTAACTAAATACTACTTAACATTAAATAATCTACGACTACGAGCTTTCTAACGATTACATATACTTGAGGTGACCGACTCTTTAATGACTGGATTTACTAAATCCTAACAGTATTTACTAACAAAGAAAAAATTTTCACACGTGAAGAGAAAAGTGTAATGTGATGCATAAATGTATCTGTATTTACTAGTGAAGAAAGTTTACATGTGTGAGGAAAAAAGAATATACTCATGTTTAAATGTACATGTGTTTAGTAGTAAAGAAGGTTTATTCACACATGGAAAAAAAATGCTCATGTATAAATGTACATGTATTTGGTAGTGGAGAAAGTTTATCACATGTGAAAGAAAAAGTATATGCTCATGTATAAATACATATATGTTTTCTAGTGAAGAAAGTTCATTAACATGTGAAGAAAAAAATTAAAAATATACGTGTATTTACTAGTAAAGGAAAAAATATATGCTCATGCATATATATACGTGTAGTTATTAGTAAATAGATTTTATTAACACGTGAAGAAAAAATTTATAAATGTCGTTCGATTGGAAACCACTTTGGGAATTGAACTAAGATCCATGATACAACAAACCATATCTCATAAATAACTAAAACCAACCACAATGCATATGCATCAGTGACCGGATGGAGGGATCTCTAATGAAAGAAGAGACCAAGGATTGCGAGAAGGGTCAATATCACCATTCGGTATAAATTTATCTTGATTGAAGAAATTGGTAACTTTCTTGACTGTAGATGCCTCCCCTCGTCCATCCTAGTACATCCAACCAGTTCCAAATATAAGTTCCATGTTTAAAAGATTTACCAAGTGATTTGCTAATCAAAATTTCTTAAATAAACTATGATCCAAGACAAACAAATTAAATAATTAAGTTTGTGTAGGCAAGTTGTGAACTTTCTAAGCAATCAATCTATGATATGTCATAAGGATCACTAGTTTGCAGATAAAGAAACAAGGGATGATCTAGAAACTTAATATTAAAAGCAGAACTTCAACTCAATACACATAATTTCAATAGCATTATCAACAAGACACAAAAGATCTACTTAAATAAACATAAGAAAGAGCTTACTTTGGCAAATATGGATTATCCACATCATCACCATGCCCATTGCCGCCACCATCCCCTTGGTGCTTGACCAATTGAAGTCTATCATTTTGCCTTTTGTGCCATTATTCCATCCTATCCTTCCACGCAACATTACTGTACCCATAAACGGCCAAGTCTCTCTTACAGATATGGCAAGCTTTTGAGATATATCACCATTAAAACCAATCGTAGCCTTTGCGCTAGGATTCTAAAAATTAAAGCAAATATGAAGATGTTACTTCTCTAGTTTCCCCTACAAACGTTATATGGCTCTAACAAATAAAATGTATACAACTATTCCAAGTACCAACAGAAGATATAGTATGACTTTTAGGGTCAACTAAATGACTGCTAGCATACAGATGGATTTCGGTGAACTTATGACACTAAGGGGGTGTTTAGATATGGGGTTTGTAAGTCATTATGTGATAGCTAATCAGAAAAATCATGTAACCCAACGGGCTGCAGAAAACAGTGTTCTGATGTGCTTTAACTATTTGAAGTCTAATAAGAGCTCACACTAAACACATGGGCTTAAAGGACTCGATTTCCATAGTAGTCTTATATTCCACATCTTATATAGCCATTACGCAACAGTTCAGCGTTTTAACCCAAGTAGCTCAAATGCCCAACATTAAGCGGAAGATAAATCTTATATAGTCATTAAACTTACATAAATCATTTATGAGCCCAACTCTAACACACTGTTGTTTCTAGTAATGCCTGACATTGTGCGTCAAAAAGTTCAGCATTAAAACATTGTGTAGCATAACAATCAAAGGAATCAATGTGGTGAAATTCATATATTGAAAAGAGCGGGAAATTAATCACCTTACATGCGTCATATGTATCCATCGTAACCAGCTTGTTGTTGCTCCATTCCTGTGTTGATAAACAACAAACAAAAATAGTCCACACTATGTTTTCCACTAACAAATCAATGAAAAATAAACTCATCTGTTAGCGCTACAGGTGGCAAATTTGACCCATTTTTACTTATGAACGGGTCAAATCAAGGTAAAAAAAAGCTAAAAGGATACGGGTCAAACAGGTTGAGTCAACTAAAGTGTATTTTAAGTGCATACAACCTCCTCAAATTATATCGCTTATCTGACCATGAACTATAAACACTATTCTGTGAACAGGATCTCCTTTTATAATTTGTGGCATTATTATACATTAAAATCTGTTAAGTCTTTCAAAAAATGAAACATATTTTTAGCCTTTTTTTTTTTTTTTTTTTTTTGGTGTTTGGGTTAGTGTGACGACACCTAGTATACGAAATACGTAACATGGTCACAAATGTTGTCAAGAATAACATCATTCAATAACTTGAATAATGGTGCTTGAAACTTTTTAAATTAGCAATATTGACCTCAAAAGCAGTTGTTGAAGAGGATATGGCTCAAAGTGGGCAATTCCGTTTTTACTAGGTCCAAGCAAAGATAGCGCTTAATATCTCGTCTAATTCCTTTCGGGAGATTTTTAACCGTTTCCATATCATCTTGACATCCCATAGCGGACCATCTTTGGTTCTTAAAATGACGGAACTCGTCTAATTAAATCAGAAGGCAATTGTCGGTGTTTCATCCACCGTTCCATGTCCCTGGATCTAACTTGCATTTTGGTAGTCCTTCCCGTAAGTGCAATCGAGAATACCTGGTTCCATCCATTAACAAGTTTCAATCATTATGAGCTAGCTACCTTATCGAACAGATACAATGTCAGACTCGCATACGTGCTTGTCAACATCAGTGCTGAAGAAGAGGTTCTTGCCACGGCACTGCTTCACAACCTCATCTAGGCCTGGTTCGTAGATGGAGAGCTGGTCACTATTCCAGGTTGTGATACGAGGTACCGAGATATCAACAACCGCAACTTCGATATTAAGGCACTTATGTGCTATGACAGCCAGAGTTGGGCCACCAACATACCAAGCTCCAATACAACATATCTTCACCATCTTATCATTTTTCTGCAGACCAAGATTACAAATAAGAACTAATTCACGTAATAGATAAATAATCAACAACTTATAAAAAGGTCCATGGATGTATCAATAAAGATCAAACATCACATTTTGTTAAGAGATGAGATGTAACTTTCAACTTGAATTAAACATGCCATATATGTCCGCATCCCGTCACCATTGAATAACTTATAATGATCTCATGGAACTTGAAAAGCCAATAATCGAGCACACATCATTTCGAAAGAAAAATGGCAAAAGATGTAGCCAGATTTGCATTAATAATGATCAAGATAGCAAGGATTCTAACCATATATCCTCGAAACCAAACTAATGAATATAAACGACACAACATTCGCAAATTATATCGGCATCTATTTAGTTACATCTAATAATAAGCTTTAACGCGTAACAGTGGACTAAGAGCATTGCTAGTCTTAACTAAATATTCATACAGCATCTTGACTAAATATTCAATACTAAATCAAAAAATATGGAAAGTTGTGAATCCAAGTTTAAACTTTATGCAAGTAAACATACAAGAGTTGAATTTTCTGCCATGTGGTTGTGTGTCACGCACATGTATCAGCTCATGTTCTGATTAATACTCATAGTGCAGGTAGACCAAACAATTTTTCTATGAATCTATAAATACGAAGTTCAAAGTGAGACCAATGGACTATAAATTACCAGATGGTTCTGGGATTTTTCTCTGAATTGAAAATACATGAGCTTTATGTCTTTAGCAACATTGTAACAGTCTCACAATGATGGTAAGAAATTCGCAGACCAATACAGTTGTACTTTCCTATAAAAAAAAGACCATGAAAGTTTCATTTGAGATATCAAACAGCCGATACAAAGAAAATGTTCTATGAAGTACTATTTTCCTTGACATGTTCACTCGGAATTAATGGGCAAGGATAACGCATATATGAGAAATATATTTGGCATCCTATGGTATACTAATGAATAACTAAAATATATCCAAGATTACACGCGATACATTCTGCAGATCTTGTGCTCACCTTTTTGCTGTTAGTATGTTAATTAGAGTAAAAAAAACATAACCGTTATAATTATATATGACAATCTTTGGTCAAAAAGCTGGTGATAATAAACTTATTACAAAAAAAGTTTACATTTAGTTTCTCTAAAACTAAATGTGCATGATAGTACTAAATACCACTCTTTTTATCACATAAGGAAAAGTATGAAACTATTGTTGCAATCTAAGAGTATCATACTGCGTGCACCAAGAAAGTAATTTTTACCTGTGTTTTTTGTGGTGTCTAAAACAGTCAAATTCATTTCCCTTGGCACCTGTAAAGATCAACCTGGTTCTAGCTCTTAATTAATAGACCAATGTTCTGTGTTTACTTTCCATTAGGTTAGTAGATCCTGAGCACGTATGGTGAAGCGACTTCTATTGGATTATAATTTGGAAAGTGAAAAATTCAGTTGGCTAGACGGGTTGGATAACGGATCGAAACAAGTAATTTTGGTATAGCTTGATACATTTCAGTATGATGAAGAATAGGTGAGAAGGTAAGTCCTTAAAGCTTCTTCTTTGATTTTTTTTAAGCATTTCTAAGATTGATTCATGATTTTTAAGAAGCTTCCAGAAGTCTAGTAAGTTGATGGCCGCAAAGGATTTTTGGAAGTCACCCTTGCTAAGTGCTCGGGTTGCTGCCATAACATGGTATCTCACACTTTCAGGGGGCAGTGAGGGTTTGTCTGTGTTAGGTCACTAGTTTTACAACACAAGCTTACAAGAAAGAGATAAATGCGATTGAACAATAAACCAAACACACACACACGATATACTAAGACCGGTTACGCGTAGGTGTGAGTGAAAGAGAATAAATTGAACAACCAACCCTCAAGTGAGGGTTATTACATAGTATTTATAGGCAAGGAGCTAGGGCAACACTCCTACTCCTTCCCTTTCTCCTATGGGCTTGGGCCTAAGCTCATGGGCCTTCTACATAAGCTTAAGGCTAATAACAAACATAAAGGCCATAATAAGCTACCTATTACATATAAGTAACTAACACTTGAATTAAGGTTTAGGAGTGATTCCAACAATCTCCCCCTCAAGTGTTATTACATATGAGTAACAAACACTCAAGTGTTGGTGATGAAAAACGGTGAAGGCGTTGATGTAATAGTAGCTTTGACGTCTTCTGACATTCTTCTTTCTTGTGAGAAGAATTGCCTTGATTTGAACCATCTCCCTAGAGTAGCGAGATAGTTTTCTTTGAACAGTTATGTTTTGACGTCATCTTTAACTTTGTTCTTTGATCATTGTTCTTTGTGATGAAAGTGATAGTATGTTGTTGTCTGTATCAAATCTGCCTCAGTGCGCTTCGCGCTCCAGTGTCTCTACGTCGTTCTTCAACATGCTCACACGCTCTTTTGACGTTGGAATTCAGATCGATGAAGTTCTTTAAGTCTTTAACTTTGTAGATTCTTTGATTTGACGAAGAATCATTTTGACTGTTGTGTTGCTTTTGGATAGAACTTTCATTAGTGATGATGTTGGCGTGAGCATGAGAAGAATCTGCACGATCATTCCGCTCCAGAGCTTCCATAAGAGGTAAACATAAAAACGTTAGTAATAAGCGGATTCCGGCACTTACAAGTTTGAACTTCGAGAGTGTTAACAGCATAGTGTGAGAACACAACTCTAATTCTTACAAAGGCCGTTCCTGAATCGGAGTCCCACAAGTGAGATAACACGATGTACCGAAGTACACCTTAGATTCAGATGAGTCGCTGAGGTACACCGAAGCATCACCTCACGATTGTAGACCGTTTGAGACACACTAAGCGCAATCTACGGGAGTTGCGAAGTTTACCGACTGCTGTCGGGCTGTTTGATGTTGACCGCAGGAGTTTCCATTCAATCACTGAGGATCACAAATGTGAACCTCTCATAAATGTTCTCGACAGATTGCTAAGATCTGTGAAGGACTCGATAATGTACCACTGAAATTCTTATTGTTGAATATCAAGTGATGAAATATCAAGTGTACCTAAGAGATCTTTTGATGAATCTCGTGGCTCTAGACTCAATAGTGCGTTTTGGTTTTCCTGAGCGAAGACTAGGGAGAGGGTCTCCTTCTTCAATATCAGCAGTCTCTAAGAGATAGCCGATAGTTTATGTAGGGTTCCCTGTGAGAATGAAACAAGCTTCTGTTGAGAGAAACTTGAGTGGCTAAGAAGGTTTAGTGCATGCGTCACTGGGTCCATGATGAGTTTTAATCTTCAATACCGGTGTCATCAAGTGACAACCAGTAGTATATGAATTGAACCCGATGTCTGCCCTAAGTTGAATAATCTGGAGGGCTATTTCTTTTCACCCTTTTCTTTGCATTTCTTTTTAATTCTTCAACTCCTTCTTTCTCCGATTCTCATTTTCTCCTTTTATAATCATACCTAAGGACTTCTAAATACTAACTATTTGTGGTGTCCTTGGGTAGATCCATCCGGCTCTGGCGGATCATAGGACGGTTATTCCTAACCTTAGTCACCTTATAACTCCATGACTAACCTATGTTGCCATTAAAAACCACTGTTGTGAAAAATCTCTCAAAGTGTTTGTGAATGAAAAATATTTTAGTACCACTGTTGAGATAAGATTTTGCATAAATACTCCCCCTCCACATGTGCTTAAGAGTTTTAACGGTTAAAATGCACAGTGAGGAAAGAGCGCACATTTTGAATTGATTCACTCAAGATAGACAATCCCCACAAACATGGTTACGTTGCGTAGTTAAAGAGATACATTGTCGCTTTAGGTGACAACTGGCTCTAATAACTACCTTGAAGGTGTAGACAATCCTGGAAAAGGTTGTCAAACCCGTCAGAGTTCATGTCTACGAAGAGTTTCTCGAATGGTACATTCTACTCAGACAAGTCCTTTGCGAGACACGTTTACATCACTAGCGAACTAGCTTGAAATTATTACCCGTCCCGGACAAGTCTTTTCGAGTTACTAACAGTTAAGATCTCGTCAATTCATGGGTTAAGTCTATAGCACAAAGATTCATTTGTATTTACACAACATATTTCTTATCACGTATTTTTCTCACCCTCAAAAATGGCATATGAAATGTTATTTTTGAAAAGTTGAGAATAAATATGACCATTTCGAGTGTTTTGGGAAGAATGACCATCGTGAACAATTTGTGAACAAAGTTTTAAGTCAAGTACTCCCCCTCAACAAGTGATATAAACGGTTGAGGTTTTGAAAATCATAAGGGAAAGTACTTGTTCTTTTGAGCAAAACCTTGAAAAATGAAAGGTTTGATAGGTTTTACTTAAAAGTAAGAAGCTTTCGCTCCTTATATAAGGATTGTGGCAATCAAGCGTACCGTACAGGGTCCTTTATTTACAAGTACGGGTTGTACACTGTAATGTGTGCACAAGCCATTGACATAATAAATCATACATCCAAATTGATAATGAAAGAAGAAGTTCAAGGGGTACCGGTAGTCCGAGATGTCGCCGAGGTGAGTCGGGCGTTGAAAGCCGATGATGTTTCTCCTGGGTCGACCACCAACATAGCTTTCCAGTCTTCTGAACTGATCCCTTCTATACAACCGTTCATCAATCATGGTGATGATCCTCTTCACGTCCCTCCAATCCTGAGAATTCCATCGCTTAGGAGACCCAATCTTCTGATGTATATCCTTCAACCGATAAGCCAATCCGTCCCTAACCAACTTCAAAGTGTGATCTCCAAATTTGTGAAGATCACAGCACGCCATCAAACAATTTCTTTGGAGTTCACTGCGGTAAATGACGCTGAAAGGTTTGCTGATGAGCGTATATTGTGGAAGCTGGTTGATGTCGGGTAGATCAAGCTGTGGTGGAGTGAAGTTTACACGAGTCTGGTAAGATTCAACTGCAAGCTGGAGATCTTCAACACGTTCTTTGATAACTATGCATCTGATGAAGATGATCACTGACTTGATGAATTCACTTGTCGCTATGCAGTGGAGAATTGTCTCATACGAATACACTCTTTGGCAAGGTACATGTCTTCGATGTCGTTGATAGACAAATTCTAAAAGTCAGCTTCAGAAAATGCATAATCACATTCATCTTGTCGTTTGATCACGATATTCTGTTGGAATCACTCCTAAACCTTATTCAAGTGTTAGTTACTCATATGTAATAGTTAGCTTTATTATGGCCTTTATGTTTGTTTTTAGCCTTAAGCTTATGTAGAAGGCCCATGAGCTTAGGCCCAAGCCCATAGGAGAAAGGGAAGGAGTAGGAGTGTTGCCCTAGCTCCTTGCCTATAAATACTATGTAATAACCCTCACTTGAGGGTTGGTTGTTCAATTTTTTCTTTCACATACTCATTACGCATAACCGTTCTTATCATATCGTGTGTGTGTGTTTGGCTTACTTGTTCAATCGCCTTATCTCTTTCTTATAAGCTTGTGTGGTAAACCTTGTGACCTAACAGTGGTATCAATCGCCAACTAGTTGGGTGAATCGTTATTGCTTTTGAAGTAAGGTTTTTGGTCTTACGCGTAAAGGTACCAAGAGCTTTGGCTCGCTTAAAAACTTGATTTTTTCACTTTTTAATCCAAGATTCTTGTCCTTTCAACGTTAGAAGGTGTTAAACTTACTGTTTTTGGCAAAAAGTTTGGAACTTTATGTGTGGATCATTTTTTTTTCTACTTGTTTTGTAACGGGTTAATTCCTACGCATAACTGTTTTAAGAGCTTTGGATCATCAAGTTTCACACTTTTGTGTCTTTTGGTGTTATTGAAGCTATTTCATCACACAAAAACTGGTTTAGAAACAACTTTGAGCAAAATCAAATTTACGAGTAAACCTACGCGTAGTGAAACCCTAAAACTACGCGTAAGTATTTCCTTTGTTTGATCTTCATTTTCTTGGTTTATTCCGTGTTTTCTTACTTGGATAAATCTGAAAATACGTCGACTTTGGATATCTTTTGCACTGTGATAGTGTAAAAGATCATTTGGGCAAAACCCTAAAATTACGCATAAGCATAAGCTTACGCGTAGAAATCCTACGCTTAAGATTTATCTTACGCCTAAGCCTCGTCTTACGCTTAAGATAATCCTACGCCTAACTTTCTACGCCTAACTTTGTGTCTACGCATAACTTTAGCGTCTTTTCCATACTTACGCATAAGCTAAATCTACGCGTAACTCTTGATTGTTACGCGTAACTTTGGTGTTTTTACGCATAAGTGCTACTTGGCTATTGTGATTTCTACGCCTAAGGATACTTCATCAACAAAGGTTCATTCGACTACAAAGATCCATTTTTACCAACACAAGTTTATCAACATGTCACAACCACCATACTCTAACTATTTCCCTTACACTTATCCTCAACGTCAACAACAATTAAGTCCACAACATCAACAATGGAATCAACAACAAGCAATTTATCAACAACAATTTAATCAACAACATACTCCACAACTTGCTACAATTCCACAACCTCAAATTGTTCAACCACCACCAAGTCTTCAAGTCCAAGCCTACACAAACGAATTCAATCAACATCCATCAAGGAACACTATGAAGGAACCCACTTGGTTTGCAAAGATGTGTGGAGCTTTAAGCAGCCAACAATCAATTCATGAGGCTGGATC
>OU343216.1:51590250-51644798 GCA_910596185.1 Chrysanthemum makinoi
TTCTTCATCCATCTTGTAAATATTTTTTCAAATATATATAAATATATATATATATATATATATATATTATTATTTTACATATTTTTATTTCTTCGACATAACATCTACTTGTCTTTGGATTTGTCACTCAAGAATGACACGGTCTTTAGATGAAGTTCTCATTGTATATAAGCTTTAAAAAAATGTGTGAGAATGAAAACAAAGGTTTATAGTCATTTTAGACTATACCCCATTTTTAAAAGAAAGAACAGAGCCATGCTTTATCTTATTTTTCAAATCTCATGCTCTGATTCTAAAAAAAAATGTTTGTCACCAAAACTACAAATATTTCCTCTTCACAAATATTTTTCCTTCTATAAATTCTTCAAAATATTTGTTTCAATGAAAACTAAATAGCTTTGAAAAATAACTCTGACTCAATTTTTGAAAAATCATCTCGACTTGACATTTGTCGTGTCTTTTCTATCTCTCAATCAACAACTTATGTCATTACTGAGGGGGGAGAATGATTTCCAATAAAAAGGTTATTCGTCAAACAATTGCAATGTCTTATACAATTGGTTCGACTTTTGGCTAATAATATGTTTTCATAAGATACTTAAGCATGCTTGAACATTGGAGTTTAAAGTCTCAAAATCTGATTCTTATCAGTTAAAAATATTTTTCAAAAGCAAGTCACAATTCTCCTTCAAAGCTTTCAAAATCAATTTAAATCAATAGAGATCACAAATCTCAATGGATTTGAAAATTGTGATCGAGGGAGAATATTGTGATTTAAATTGATTTAAACTGATAATTGAGCAAATGGTTTTGTAAGTTATTAGCAAGCTCTCCTCCCTACATGTGCCAAACGATTTCAAATTTTCCATGCACATGTTAAGGGGGAGCATCTATATCAAAACCAAAAGATTGAAACATGATTGATTTATCCTAATGTGTTTTCCCTAATATGTAAAACACTTTCTCGGACCATGCACATATTGAGGGGAGCAACTTTGAAAACCACATCCTTTCCCAAAATATCTTTAACAAAGTATTTGAAACACTAATTTGATCGGGAAGGTGATGTAGAGATATTTTTAGAAAATGTTAATCAAAAGAAGTGAATTATCCTTTGCCTCCATGTGCCAAAACGATATCAAATATACGATGCACATGTTGAGGGGAGCTTTTTCTGAAATATCAATGTTAGGAATTAGAAATTCCAGGTATTAAAGAGTCGGTCACCTCATGTATATGTTATCGTTAGAAAGCTCGTGAGTCAAGTTATTTCTAGTTAAGTAGTATTTAGTTATGTAACACCGTGAGGACTGGACGGTCTTTACCCAATGTATGCCCGATCCACGCCCGTTGTGTGGCTTTTTATGTAAGACTATAAATACTCCCAAGGTAGAGAGTAGGAGCTCATAATAATATCTTTCACTTTCTCTCACTAAGTTCCCTAAACCTCTAACTTTCTCTAGAACTCACCTTTATATGCCTACTTTGAGTTATGATATGATGTGTATGTGTATGTGAATCCAATATCCTACATATGGTATCAAGAGCCATGGTTAGATCATATCTTGCACATCTTTGGATTTCTAGTGGTTTTAGGTGGTTTTTGAGTTTGAAAAAGTTTAGTGGTTTTTGCATCATTTGGTTGATTTCTTGTGTTAAAGCTTGATTTTGTTAGTACTTTTATGTTTAGAATCATCACAAGTGTTTAGGTTTTCATTTGGTAAGCTTGAATCATCTTGGTTGGGTTGTTTTTGATTGAAAAGTGATGTTTGGAAGTTTTCTTGCTAGCGACTTGACCTACTGTGGATTTTTTTCTAGTACTTGTTTTACAATTTTGTAGCGAAGTTGTAATTATTGAGCTAGCTTAACTTAGGCCTAGCGACTAACAAGACAAGTAGTGGACTCTCCACTACTGTAGCTTACTTTGGTAAGTAGCTGGTTGCTATTTAGCTTAATTTGATTCCTTAGCGATTTGTATCTAGCGAATTGTCACAAAATTTCGCTAGCTTATCTGAGCTTAGCGAAGCAAGTACTTAGCGACTTGTCTTTTGTTTAGCTTACTGGGACTTTAGCTTAATTTAGTGGAATAGCTTAATTAGAAGATAGCGACTTGGTGCATAATTTTCTAGCTTACTTGAGTGATTCTTACGTTTTTCTCTTGATTTAGTAAAACTCGCGGAAAGAATCTATTTCCGGTTTAATCATAGAGTTATAAAATCCCGCGATTATCATCATGTCTACCAACGCTTCTACAATCATCTCCATCGTTGCCGAGGATGTTCAAGCAACCGTTCGTGATACTCGCCCACCCATGCTTTGATGAATCACTACGATTCTTGGGCTCAACGAATCGATTGTACCGCCTTGGGAAGGAAAATGGTGTCAACATTCTCAAATCCATTGATGAAGGACCGTATCGAGTTGAGACAACTAGAGATGTACTTGATACCATGAAGATGGAACTCGATTTACGGAATGGACAGAACAAAGATGTATGATGAGCTTGACGATAAGGAGAAAAAGAGATTCGATGTCGATATCGTGGCTTCTAACATTGTTCTTCAAGGTCTTCCTAAAGACATCTACAAGTGATCAATCACAACAATCGGCAAAGGCAAGAGGGATAATGTCAAGATGCTTCTCGTGTTCGAATTAACTATGGAAGACAGAGAATCCCAACACTATGACGAATTTGAACACTTCAAGATGAAACCAGATGAGAGTGTCTATGAGTACTATGTGAGATTTCATAAGTTGGTGAATGACATGAGGAACATCGGAATGACTATGCCTAACATTCAATGAACTCAAAATTTGTGAACAACATGAACCCTAATGGCACAAGTTTGTCACTTCTGTGAAGCTCACTAAAGGATTGAAGAATACAAACTATGAGCAACTCTATGCCTTCCTCCTCGTAATGAGAGACATGCTATGTTTGAAAAAATGATTCTTAATCGGCCTAAAACCAACCTAGGAGAGACAAGCTCGACTAATGACTCAACTGCCTTCTACTCAAACATCGGAATCACAACCAAAGCCTCACAAGTCATACCCATGGGTAATGGTAATCACAAACTCATTCCCGATCCTATGTTCAAACAAGCCGAGCGCCATGCACACGGGTAACTTCATTAATCAACTAGCTCTTCCGATTAGTCAAAACATGAATTCTCTCCCACAAACCAACAACAACCTCAACAAAGATCTAACCCACACAATCAAGCTATCAAGTAAAGATGGGAGGATCGTGGTGCAACCATCAGAAAGACAAGATGATCGGAAGAGGTGGAGCGGTAGAGGTTATGTTGGTAATCGTAATCGAGGAAGGAATGGTATTCAAGGTCAAGCTAAGCCGATCAAATGTTATAACTGTGGTGGTGAGGGACACATTGCAAGGAACTGCACATCTCCAAAACGCCCACGAATGCTGATTACTCGTGAGATAAGATGTCGCTTGTGCAAGCTCGGATAATGGTGTTGCTTTGGATGAAGAGGAATTGTTGTTTTGCCGAGGGCAATGCCAAGACCTATGATGCGATGTGGATGAGCGCCTATTAGAGATAGGTCACAATCATCAATGCCTTTCAAGTCGACAGTGATGCATACGACTCGATGTGGATGATGGACCCATCAGACACAATTTTTATGGCTAGCATTTCTCCAATGGTTTCTCCCAAGGTCTCTTCTTCACCACAAGTTGGCCCATCCAAAGACAAACTCATCTCAGAGGTACTAAAACTATACGATGATGCTGATGTGCAAAAGATGCATGACAAAGTACATCAATCAAACTATTGAATCAAATGTTGAAAATATGGGTAATATCAATGTTGTCCCATATGATCAATATGTGAAACAAAGTGAAAGTGAAGTTGTACCAAGTGATGCATCTCTCTCGCAAATAACAATGACTATGTTTTTGATGAATACACTGCATGCCTCGATGATTCCGTAAGTTCTAACTAAATGCCTATAAAGAACGTATTGCTATTTATGAACAACGTGCAAAATTTGAGTTGACCACTCGAGTGAAATGGATGACCAAGTGCGCATAATCATTAGAAAAAGTCATTTTAGAGAAGAAGTATTAAAACAAGAGTTAAATTCCTTGCAAGAAAAGCTTTCTAAAACCGCTAAGCAAAAACAAGAACTTCAAGAAAATGTGAAAATGCTTAAGCAAGAATTTAATGCAAAGGAATCAAAACTCTTGAAAGATTTTTCTAATCAGAAAACTTTGAAAAACAAACTTGAAAACAAGTTGTACATACAAGGGAACACCATTCAGATCCGCCACATGATCACTAAGCATAGAGTTCTAAGCTTATAAGCATAGCATTCCCTTATTATAGATAAACCAAACTCGAAGTAATGGAAGATAGCAAAAGCTCAAAAAGTGATCTATGATGGCAATGAAATTCTTAAACCTAGACAAAAAAAGTTGCTTTGAGTGCATGTGAGGAAGATAAGAAATTAGATGAATCACTAGGAGAAAAATGAATAAAAACTAGATGATCCTAAATGCAAAGAGAAGAAAGTAATTATCACTCCCATGATTCAAAAAGGAAGAATTGGATTTCCTTGAACATGCGTTTAAACATTGTCATCCTGTCTGGAAATGGACGATAAGCAGCGTAAAATATTGAAACAAACCTCCCCTTAGGAATGCCAAGAAACGTATCCTCCCAATACATCAATGCATCTTGTTCCTAGAACAATTGCCACTAAAAGCAAGACCTTAATTAGCCAATATGTTATTTTTCAACTATTTGTTGATTTTGAGAAAACTTGCAAGAAAAGGATCACACCAATCGTATAATCAAGGAGAGAAAGGGTTTTGAGCAAATGAAAGAATGTTATTTAACTGAGGTCATGCCTTTTTTAAACTTCTGAAAGATCACTTTGAGAGTCTTAAAAAGGATAGAACCTATATTAAGGGAATGGATAAGGAATTTGATGCAATGATAGTTGAAGTTAGTGACTATGAGCGAGCACTAAAATATAATGAGATTGAGAGGAAGAACTTGCATACACAATGAGATACATACCAATGTGTTGCTCAAGATGTGTTTTTCATCGCTACAAATTGTTCTATTAATGCTTCCCAATTTCATGAATTATCTCGGTTCCTAAAGTCTCCCATGATCAGTCATTGAGCTTGAAAAACTAATTCCAAACTATCGAGAAAATTGAACCGATGATCATGACAATTTGGTTAAACATTTTTCTAAACTTGAAGTTGAGCATTTTAATTTACAACTAAAATATCAACATCTTAAAGAAAATGTCAAAACTTCAAATATCAAGACATCCCTGATGCTCCAGAGTTTATGCAGTTTTTCAAATTAACAAACGTGATGAACAGATTCAAGCTCATTGCAACACGCATCAAAGTTGAAAGCCCAAATCTCTCAATTAAAGGGTCAAAAGAACTGAGGCCCAAATGCCTCCTCCTCTAGATTCTCATAATTCTCAAACTTTTCATCTTCAAAACTTAGTTAATGCCTTACAAAAGGAAAACGAGAGTTTTCTAGAAGAAAATGAAAAAGTTAAAAGACATTTTAAAGAGTTATATGATTCAATAAAAGTCACCCGTGACCAAAACAACGAAAAATAACGCCTACAAAAGGAAATTGAGAATCTGAGAAGTCAGGAAATGGGAAACTACCACTTGTTTTCAATAAGAATGTTGTCTCAAAGTCACCCGTAGATTGCAAATACACTGACAGTAAATATATTCCTCCTCATCTTAGGAATAATGAACATGCTTTTCATGATATCGTGCTCACCTTAAGGATTGCCTAGAATGTCTCCGTGAGATTGTCGAAGAGGATTTCATTAACAAACCTCTTGATAGTGAAATTAGGTTTGCTTGCCTCCAGGCCAAACGATCTCAAGAGTTGCTAGAATGTGTTATTGCAACATGTCCAAAATCCTTAGGTGAAAAAGGCAAAGCTGTGAAGCCTTGTTCTATGCCTGTGCCGCAGAAATCCGCCTTATGCCCAGAAAGTAAACACTATTGTGCCTTCAAGTAGTTCAGATTCCAGATATGTTAGTGCTAAGAAAGTGAACTTTAGTCCTCGCAAAAAGTCAAATCACCTTAAGAAAGTAAAACAGCCTTCTAGTAGGTCGATCCCCACATCAAGTTCAGAATGCAAAATTAGATCAACCAACTAATGTTCCCATTCCCTACAGAGTAATCAAGGACATTAAAAAGAAGGTCAAAGTCTCAAGACAATACAAGGAATGATAGGACCTTGCAAGCTAAAAATGTGCATTGGAAGAGAGTAGAAGACCAATCTAGGAACTTTAAGCTTGAGTTGAATAAAACGAATCGTTGTTGATTCTAGTATTAGCCTTAGGCGCATCAGTAATTAATTCAATTCGATACTATTTGCAAACCTTGTAATGATGTTCTGCTTGAATTCTCATTAATCATGAATGTGGTGTGAATGCTTTGTCTAATGCCGCCGCCCGCTTAAAATTGTTAATGCTAATAATCGCAAAGAAGCGCAAAAGGCAAAACGAAGATTGTTAGAAAACAAAGGAAACCCAAAGAACATTTATAAAGATAGGTTATTATTGGATGGCCATAAGAATAATCGTTTTGTCTCAAACCGCTAAGATTATGCCCACTAGATGGATGCCTACCTGGTAGAACTATTCCTTAAGAAGTGAACATACTTTGAATAGGTCAAATACGTGACACCAAAGATTGCATCTATTCCCAATGATTCCATTGCTTCTATCTGATATGGATGTTTCTATTTCGATGTGGGTGTTCCAATTACTACTAACCAAGTGGAACCCATTCTGCATGGGGATCCCAATTATCCGCTTATCCATTCTTGTCTCAGGTTCAACCGCAGATCGCTCAAATCGTTTCGGTGTTCGGACTCGTGCCGTTCCAAGCATATGATCGAGACCGTCACGGCTCATGAACTTCGTGGAGCAAATTCATCGACAATTAGATTCGGTAATGATCATTTCGTGCAATTATGGGTTATGGTGATTATGTTGTTGGTGATAGTGTTATCTCTAGAGTATACTGTGTGGAAGGTCTTGGTCATAATCTATTCTCTGTTGGTCAATTCCGTGATTCCGATCTAGAAGTAGCCTTTAGAAAACATACTTGTTTTGTTAGAGAACTTGATGGTAAGGAACTTTTAAGAGGAACTCGTGGTTCAAATCTTTACACCATCTCTATCGATGATATGATGAAGTCTTCTCCAATTTGCTTGTTGTCAAAGGCTTCAAAAACAAAGTCATGGTTATGGCATCGTCGCCTCAATCACTTGAACTTCGGCACCATCAATGATCTTTCCATAAAGGACTTAGTTGTAGGTTTACCTAGACTAAAGTATGAAAAGGATCATCTTTGTTCAAGATGTCAATTGGGAAAAAGCAAGAAGTATGCCCATAAACCCAAACCTACTAACTCTTGGCCGTAAGTTCTTCATATGATTCATATGGATTTATGTGGACCAATGAGAGTGCAGAATATCTTTGGGAAGAAATATGTGTTAGTTGTGGTTGATGATTACTCTAGATTCACCCGGGTCAAGTTCTTAAGGACAAAGGATGAAACTCCTGATATCATCATCAAACTCATCAAACAACCGCAGTTCGACTTAACAAAACCGTCAATAACTAACAGACAATGGAACCGAAGTTTGTTAACAAACAACTTAGTGAATTTTATGAAATCATTGGAATCACCATCAAAGAAGTGTTCCACGAACTCCTCAAACGTAACGGTGTAGTTGAAAGGCGAAATCGAACTCTTGTAGAAGCCGCTAGAACAATGCCGATTTACTCAAAGGTTCCAATGTTTCTCCGGTCAAGCTATTGCCACGCGATGCTACACACAAAATCATTCCTTGATTCACACTGTTCATGGAAAAACTCCATATGAACTTGTCCACAACAGAAAACCTAATCTCTCTTCCCTTCGTGTGTTTGGTGCATTGTGTTATCCAACTAATGAGGGTCAAGACTTAGGCAAACTTAGAGCTAAAGGCACATTGAGTATTTGTAGGATCTGCACCAAACAAAAAGGGATACCGAATCTACAACAAAAGAACCCGAAATATCATGGAAACAATTCACGCTACGCTTGATGAGCGACCGGTCAAATGGCTCCGGACAATCCAGCTCGGACCCGCGACTTCAAACAGCCCCATTGGCTCATCCCTTGTTCCAAACTCTTCTCAAGAAACTCCATATGTACCTCCATCTCAAGATGATTTAAAGAAATTGTTTGATCCTATGTTTGATGAACTTTATGATCCAAGTACTAATGAGGTGTCGATCCCTCAAAATGAGAGGCTGCCATATTCCCGTGAATGAAGTCAATCCCTCGCCTCAATATCCTTAAGTCAAGAAGCCACGGCCGCTGATCCTTCAGTCTCATCAACAAATCATCATTCTTCAAATGTACATCATGGAAATGTTTCGGGCATCAATGATGAAGTTAATCCCTTTGCTACTCCTCAAGATGCTCCATTTGAAAACATATTTGCTCCTGAATCTTCATCGTAACCATCTTCTTCGTGAGACATCGACTCGCTACTTCGCCTCAACAACTACCACATGAACACCTCATAAAATGGACTCACGATCATCCATTAGACAACATCATTGGAAATCCTTCTCGTCCAAGTATCCACTGGAAACAACTTGCAACCGATGCCTTATGGTGCTTCTTCAACTCGTAGACTCTAAGATCGAACCAAAAGATGTTAAAACCGCATGAATGAAGATAGCTGGTTCAATGCCATGCAAGATGAAATTCATGAGTTTGATCGATTAGATGTATGGGAATTAGTACCCAGATTGTGCATGATCATTGCTCTTCTTCAAAGTGAAACTTAGCGGTAGTTAGGCCAACTAGTTGTATAGACTTTGAGGAATCTTTTGCCCCAAGTCAGAATCGTAATCGAATCTTGGCTAATGCCGCTAGTAAGAACATGGTAGTTTATCGATGGACGTGAAAACCGCATTTCTTAATGGAGATCTTAAAGAAGTCGTTTACGCCACCAACCCTGAAGGGTTTTGTGAATCAAGAGCATCCTACTCACGTTTATCGCTTGAAAAGGCCCTATATGGTTTAAAGCAAGCTCCAAGGGCATGGTATGATACGCTATCAAAGTTTCTTCTATCTACGGATTCAGAAAGGAGCAGCTTGATCCTACATTGTTCACCGTGAAGTCGGCAAACATTTAATTCATGTTCAAATTTATGTTGATGATATTATTTTTGCCTCACCGAACCCAATGGAATGTGATAGTTTTTCAAATGAAATGAGTTCAAAATTTCAAATGTCAATGATGGGACAAATGTCATTTTTCTTGGGATTACAAATTTCACAAAGTCCCTAGGAGCATTTTCATAAATCAATCTAAATATGCTAATGAGATCTTAAAGAAATTTGGATTTGATTCAAGTGACCCTGTTGACACTCCCATGATTGATCGAACCAAACTAGATGAGGACCACCCAGGGATCATGATTGACCAAACGAAATATCGTAGTATGATTGGATCCCTATGTACCTCACCGCTAGTAGACCGACATCTTGTTCGCTGCTTGCATGTGTGCTAGATACCGTGCTAAGCCTACTAAAAAGCACCTTGAAGCGTGTTAACGGGTCTTTCGGTATTCCAAGGAACCATCAATATGGGACTTTGTACCGGCGACATGTGGTACTAAACACTATGCGATGCCGATCATGCGGATGTCAAGATACGCCGGCACGCCCGAGGTGCTCGCTTTGGGTGATAAGCTTGTGAGATGGTCTTCAAAGAAGCAAATGAGTACTTCTATTTCTTATACAGAGGCTGAATACATAGCCATGTCATCTTGTTGTGCTCAAATCTTATGGATGAGATCTCAATTATCTAACTATGGCTTTGAATTCAACAAAATCCTCAGACTGTGATAATAAAGTGCTTGCTGCTCTCATGCAACAACGCCAACACTCAAGAGCAAAGCAAATCGACATTCGACATCATTTCATTCGGGAACAAGTGGAAAAAGGTGTGGTGGAACTCTATTTTGTGAGGTCCAATATCGCTAGCGACATCTTCACCAAAGCTCTTCCAAGAGAACGTTTTGAGTTCATACTTCCTCGACTAGGCTTGAAAAGCCTTCAACCGTAACACTCAAACGCCTTCAGGAAGAAGACGAGGAGTAAAGGTCTATGCTCATCTATCTCTTGTAAATATTTATTCAAAAACAAAATACAAAATTATAAAACTTTCAAAAAAATCTGAAAATTCGAAAAATCTTCAAAAATATTGTCAATTTGTCATGTTTTTCTCGATTCGATTATATCTACGGTCTTTGTGCTGTCATTCAAAGAATGAAACGGGACTTTAGATGTTGTTCAAATTTAAAAAAAAAAAAAAAAAAAAAATCAAAAAATCAAAAAATATTTTGGGAGAAAGAGAAACAATGGTTTATTGTCATCGTGCAAGAACCCGCTTTTCAAAGAAAGAACATGGCCACAATATGTTTTCAAATTCCATGCTCGATTCTATAAACATTTATCTCATGAAAACTAACGCTTGAAAAATAACTCGACTCTATTTTTGATAATCATCTTGACTTATTTGTCAAAATATCTATCTCTCAATCAACAACCTATGTCATTGATTGAGGGGAGAATGATTTCAATTAAATTAAAAGTTATTTGGCATTCAATTGTTTTCAAAAGATAATCATGCATGTTTAACCAATGGAGTTTAAATCTCATAATCCGATCCTTATCGCTTAAAACGCTTTCATATTCAAGTCACAATTCTCCTCAAAAGCTTTCAAAATCAATTTAAATCTATAAGAGATCACAAATCTCAAATGATTTGATAATTGTGATCGGGGAGAATGTGTGATTTAAATTGATTTAAACCGATAATTCGTAAATGGTTTTATAAGGATGTACAAGATCTCCTTCCCACATGTGACAAACGATTTCAAATTTTCCATGCACATGTTGAGGGGGGAGCATCTATCTTAAACCACAAAGATTTGAAACGTGATCACATTCATCAGTGTGTTCCCTCTAGTATGTGCAAAACTCTTTTCAAATCTCGAGGCACATATTGGGGGGAGCAAAACATGAAAACCTCATCCTTCCCCAAAATGCTTTATCTACTTGATTTGATTGGGAAGTGATGTTGATATCTTTTAGAAAATGGTAATCAAAGAAGTTAATTTTTTCTTGCCTCCGGTGCAAAACGATTTCATACACTTGATGCACATGTTGAGGGGGAGCTCTTATTCTAAAAATATCAAAACAATTCAGGTACAAAATGCTTTGATAATATATCACAGTATCTGGATTGATTTTCAAATGGTTTTCAATTGGTTCCAAATGGCAGATGAACAATACCAAATAGACCAACCAAATTTACTTTATGTACGGTGATATAAGGATGATAAGGTTAGGTATTTGTTCCCATGATCCGCCGAATCCGGAGGGATCTACCCAGAAACTATCCACTAGTTAGTGTAGAGTTCTTAGGTATGATGATAAAAGGAGAAAATGAGATATGGGAAGAGTGCGGACTAGTCCGAGCTAGTATCGAATAAACCCAACAAGGTTCTAGCTATGAAGTCTCGTAAGCACTAAGGGGTTGAAGAATTTAAAAGAATTGAATGAGAAAAGGGTGAAAACAAATAGCCCTCCATTTATTCAACCTTAGGGCGGAAACCGGGTTCAATTCATATGCTACTGATGGTAACATCGGTATTGAAGACAAGACGTCATGGACCCTGACGACCGCACTTCAACTTTTCAAACCACTCAAGTTCCTCTTAAAAGGACTTGTTTCATTCTCACGGGAACCGACATTATCTATCGACTTTCTCTTAGAGATTGTTGATATTGAAGAAGGAGACCCTCTCCCTAGTCTCCGATAGAGGATCCAAATATGCACAAATTGAGTCTAGTGCCACGAGATCATCAATAAATCTCATTAAGACACTTTCAATGAAGACTCTCTGTTTCACACAATGTGGAAAGAGAGATTATATCTTGAGTCCTACGAATTATCCTTGTGGTATTGCCGTAACATCCGAAAGTGATATAATAAACATATTCACAATGAAGATGGAAAGCCTTCAGGAGCCAACATCAAACAAGCTCCTGGTAGGTGGCATGTGAGATCTATCCAATAGATCAACCATGTGACAACCGGACGTAAACAATGGAGAGATTCAATCTTTTGAATCAACTGTTCAAAGTTATGGATTGACGGATACCTTTGAAAACCGCTGTTGTGCTTAAAAACTCTTTTCTTAGCACATCGACCGTGTGCCTATTTCTCAAATCAAAAGGTGTTTTTATGATTGATAATTGATTTTCAATAAAACCTTCGTTGTATTGCAAAAACAATTTCTATTGAGCAATACATGATTGCTTTTCAAGTCTCTTTTCATCAATCAGTGAATCTCATTTCGCTGGTTCACTCACTCAGTGTTGTCTCTTTGAGACGTTCGGTTTGAGAACGGCTAGAATACCGCGAAACCCCCTCAAGGAAATTCTAGGAATTATACCATCACAAGGAAGTACTTGAACATCAATCCGGAACCGTGGGCCGTGTACTCAATTCGACGAAAGTGATCAAAGACACTTTCGATGCGCTTTATTGCTAACCGCTTATGCAGTGTACACCCGATGTTTGCGCCGACGTAATGGAGCAGTCGTACCCATAGCCGCATGCTCACACAACACATTCATATCGAAAGAAATCATGATTGGCATCAATGACTCGATATTTTCTCCTTCTCGCTTCGCTACGCCGCCAATATCATGAATCAACGAAAGCTTCCGCTACTCTGATGAGAAGATATCATGATCCGCATGTGAGCATGTCCAAAAGTCACAGCCAAACATCACATAATACCACACCACATGGATGTCTCGTGAGATTTTTTGTGATGATCTCAAAAGATGGCATAATGTTATTATCACGGATCGTAGTAAAGACCTCCACTTGGATTAACCAACATGCAATGAGTGGAATCAATGACTACGAAGCCGAGCAAAGCACTACATTAAGAATACAAGAACAATTGTTAATGTAATATCTGTTTGTATTCAATGTAATTTTAGTATATGTTTGAGGTGACCTCCCTTAGGGAGAGATTGTTAGGAATTAGAAATTCAGTGTATTAAAGAGTCTGCCACCCCATGTATATGTTATCTTTAGAAAGCTCGTAGTCGTAGTTATTTCTAGCTAAGTAGTATTTAGTTATGTAACACCGTGGAGGACTCCGACGTGGTTTACCCACTGTATGCCCGACAACGTTGTGGCATTTTATAAGACTATAAATTCTCTCTACCTCCCAAGGTAGAGAGTTGGAGCTCATAATAATATCTTTCACTTTCTCTTACTAAGTTCCCTAAACCTCTAACTTTCTCTCTCTAGAACTCACCTTTATACGCCCACTTTGAGTTATGATATGATGTGTATGTGAAATCCAATATCCTACAATCAAAAATAATTCAGGTACAAAATGCTTTGATAATATATCACAAGTACCTGGATTGATTTTCAAATGGTTTTCAATTGGTTCCAATGGCAGAAGAACAATACCAAAAAGACCGACCAAATTTACTTTCTGTTTGGAGATATAAGGATGGTTAGGTTAGGTATTCGTTCCCACGATCCTGCCAGAGCCGGAGGGATCTACCCAGGGACAATCTACTAGATAGTGTAGAAGTCCTTAGGTATGATGAAAAAAAGGAGAAAAGTGAGAAATTGAAAGAGTGCGGACTGAGACAGAGCTAGAATTGGAATAAACCCAACAAGGTTCTAGTTATGAATTCTCGGTAAGCACTGAAGGGGTTGAAAAATAAAAAAGAAATGAATGTGAAAAGGGTGAAAAGAAATAACCCTCCAATAACTCAATCTTAGGGCAAAAACCGGGTTCAATACATATGCTACTGGTTGTTACCAAGGTAACACTGGTATTGAAGACAAGACGTCATGAACCCGGACGCACCGCACTAAACTTCCCAAGCTACTCAAGTTCCTCTTAAAAGGGCTTGTTTCATTCTCACGGGGAACCTACATAATCTATCGACTTTCTTTTAGAGATTGTTTATATTGAAGAAGGAGACCCTCTCCCTAGTCTCCGGCATAGGAACCAAATGTGCACTATTGAGTCTAGAGCCACGAGATCATCAATAAATCTCTAGGACACAATTTGTAAAACCCTAAAATCTCAAACGCGGGAAATGACACTTTTACCCTTCAACTTAAAATTTTACAAACTCGGGAAATACGTCAACATCATTTAACAAGTGATATCATTAATATTATATACACATTATGAAAGTAATTAACTTATGATATAGATTAAAAGAGCATAAATGATTAAACTCTATATAACAAATAAACATATCAAAACGTACACAATTAACCTAGACTACTATCAAGACTACATACATGATAATGTGATAAGATGGGAAGTCAAAAATTTGGTCCTCCCCCTCCTGATGGCCGACCATTAGCTCTCCCCCATTTACTCTCATAATCAATTTTATTAATTCCCATTATTCTCTTCCATTTCATTTCAAAAATACACCAAGAAACCCTAAGTCTCTCTCATCTCCTAAGTGGCGGCAACATTTTTAATTCACCATTATCATCCGAAAATCATACAAACAAAGGTTCCTAGGAGGCTCGTGATAGTGTGTGATCGATTGGTGGACGTGGTGATCGTGTTTGGTTCGAAAATAAGCTTGGACGTAGGGTTTAGTTTGTAGCCGTGGGTTTAGATAAAGCCACGGAGGATTGGTTTGATCGTGGTGATTTGATTCTTGTTTCTTTGTCACGTACACGCTACTAGGGTAACGTATCATCATCTCATGTCTCTCCCTTTTTGTTTCTTGATTTTAACGTGGCCATGGGAGTCCTTTCTAGGGCTTGTTATTCGAAAATATGTCACATAAAATAATGATGGATATGTTGTCACATAAAATGATGAAATGGATTACATAAAATCATGATTCTAAACCTATGTGATTCGTATGATATGTAACATGTAAACCTTTATACAAATCTGATTTTGGTCTCTCATTATGTAGACACACATGAATTATATTAAAGGGTTAAATGAGCTTGTGAAACTATACATATACGTATGTGATAAATGGAATCGATAACGAATGATTTACGAGGTTGTTTTTGATTTGTATATGGGCATACATAATATGTGTTGGTGAAGGGTGTCACGTACCAATATGGGTGTTGGTTAATATGTTGTGTAATCTATGATAATCGAGTCTACATGTGTTAAAACCTATACGTTAATCATAATCGAAAACTAGGGTTTTGTAATTAAGGATTTAATAAAGATAAGGGGTTAATTTGTAAATTATGAAACTTGAGGGATTAACTTGTTAATATGTTAACTAAATGGATTAAATGAGTAAAATGAGTAAACTTGCTATATTTACATTTTTAACCCTAAACTTTGCAATATTGACATTTTAAACCCTAAACTTTTATAACTTGTCATAATTGATCCTTAAATCATAATAACACTCATTTTCACTATTTAACTTAAGATAAGTAACTAAACCTGCTAATTATGGAAAGTTACTAAATATGGAAACCTGCTATTTATGGAAAGTTACTAAAAATAGAAAGTACTTAAAATGGAAAGATTACTTAAAAGTGGAAACCTGCTAAAAATAGAAAGCTGTCTTAAACTAGTGATCTGATTCTTATAGAACGTTATCTAATTCATATAGGTTCCGGCCATGAGTTTGATCTGCTTTCTTGATTTTACCGTTGTGATTTGCTCGAATATGGTACAGATATTCTGACCTTACCTCTTAAGGTTTCGTGATTCTTATACATCCTTCGATATTAGCTTGAACTGTTACGCTTTACTCTAAGCCTCATGATTAGGGCTTCCCTATGACCTTGCTATGCTCCCTTTGATATGAACCTTTGATATGAACCTTTGATATGAACCCATTATGATATGATATGATATGAATATGCTTTGACCCTTCAGTCTGATACTCGAGCCAAATATGTGTTCCTAGTCGGAAGGTAACGACCGTGTCATTGATACACCAATGGCATGACTCCAGTGTGTACGAGTGATGATACACACCGTCCCCTATTATGATATGTTATGATATGATATGCTTTGTATATGATTTGGCCACTGGGGGCGTATGGATGCATCCTAGATTTGATATGTTTCGAGGGATTTGATCTGATTGGAGATTTATATGGTGAATGATGTCGTGTGCAATACGCGTCTTCACATTTTGGGAGTTGATCACTCCATTGTTACTTGAGGTCTCCCCTCCATTATATTTGGTATTACGAGGTCACCCCTCCGAATACACTGATATGATATGATACGATATGATATGATATGTGTTTGATATGATATGGGCTCGTGGTATATGACTGACCTTTCATTTCCTTTCTCTTATTATCCTTTGATATGCCTTATGACATTTTCCATTGCACCTTATGATTATGATATCTTCATTACTCACCATTCGATTATTCGTTTTTGTTATATATATCTGTTCACTGGGCTTTTTAAGCTCAGCCGCGTTTTTTTTCCATGCGGCAGTAATTAAGCTTAGAAGTTGGGATCTTAGCTATGGGTTTGAGTGATGAGCGGTTATGTGGATCTATGGCTTTAGTAATCTTAGTTCTGCTTGATTATGTTGACATTATTTAGACTCGGATTATGCTCATTTATGTCTTGGATTTATTCCTTCTTCTTTTGATGAACTTATGTAACGTTTAAGCCGTGTTGGCTGGATTTTCCTTTGGTTATTTATTTAAGACTCCCGCTGCTTTGTTATGTTCATTATGTATGCTTTGATTTGACACCATTTCGTAATACTTCTACCCTTAGCGGGTTGGGGTGTTACAATTATGGTATCGAGCCCAGTGTTTACGACTTGTAGTCGACTGTGACATATGGACCCAAAGCGTTAATCCGTAGAGCTTAAGATTTGATTGGTGAGGTTTGGGTAGATTCTTGGTTCATTTCATCATTTCCGTTCATGATCTCCATCTTACTTCCTAACCTTTGCTAATCGTTTAATGAACTCTTCAGATGGTGACTACTTGAAGGAATGGCGACGATAACGGGGATGGAAATCCTAACTTCGAAGCTTTGATTGCACGCGCTTTGGCCTCTGCTATGCCCGAGATCGTTGCTACCATCACTAATAACGTTCGGAATGGTGCTAGCTCCTCCGGTGGGAATGATGGTGGGGGTGCCAACCCACCTACTCCCATTCATGTTTGGATCGAACGCTTCAACAAACTTAAGCCAGTCCCTTTTCGCTCGGCAGCTTCACCTAATGATGCGGAGGACTGGATAACGCACATGGAGAAGCTATTCAATGTGCTGGGTTGTGGTGACGAGGTGAAAACCAGACTAGCGACCTTCAAATTCGAGGGTGATGCCCTTAACTGGTGGAAGGCCTATCTCTTGTCCAGGGAAGAGAACTTTCTGGATACTTGTGTTTGGAATACTTTTAGGGACATCTTCTACAAACAGTATTTTCCTGAATCGAAACAGCAATGATATGAAAGAGAGTACAACGCCCTACATCACTGATAGGAAACTTCCCATGAGTACATGCAACGTTTCATGAGGTTGGTTGGGTTTGTAGGTGAGATTGCTGGAGATGCACGTCGTGGCTCGGTACAAATGGGGGTTGAAGAAATGGGTGTTAGACAGGTGATTAATAACGAGTACACTTGAGGTGGCTGCAGCTTGCGGATGCTGCCCGCAACATTGAGTTGCTACATGAGGATCCAGGCTTCAACAAGAGGAATCAGGGGACGGTGATCGTATTTATCCTCGAGGTCGACAGGACCATACTCAGGAGTTTAGGGGACGATACGACCGTGGACGTCCGACACTCGGCACGTGGTTCACAGAGGTATGACAGATCGGAAACGACCGCCGTGGTCGTGATGGCGGGTCACGTAGGTTCGGATCAACCTTATCGTGGTGGTCAGCAGGACCGTTCTTCTGGCTCTTCATATCATAAGAAGCCAGCTGAGATTTTGCCTCCTCCTCCACTTTGCAACACTTGTGGTAAGCCTCATCCGGGCGTATGCTTCAAGGCCACAGGTGGTTGCTATTCATGTGGGTCTACTGCTCATAGGGTGAAGGATTGCACTCAGGGGAAAGTGACTACTCCGAGGAACACGGCCAAACCAGCTCCGACCAAGGGCCGTGTGTATTCTGTTACTCGGGACCAAGCAGCGAACTCTTCAGGTACCATTACCGGCATTCTTTATATTGGTGATATTACTGCCTTTACTTTATTCGATACCGGTGCTACACATTCTATGATATCTACTTCGTTTGTAAGGAAATTAAATATGACACCCACACCTTTGTTAAACCGAGTCTCTATTTCCACCCCTATGAAAACCAAGTGCTTATTGATCGTGAATATGTGGATTGTCCCTACGTTCGATGATGGTATTCGTTCAGCTAATCTTCTTCCTTTGGATATGTTTGATTTCGATATTATTCTGGGTATGGATTGGTTGGCCTTGCATAGGGCTACCATTGACTGCTATGCTCGAATTGTTATCTTTGGTAATATTCACCAACCTGATTTCGTTTATCATGGTGCTCAACCGCCTAAGTCAGTTAAGATCATCTCGGCTATGAAAGCTCGCACTCTCATTTCGCATGGTTGCCTTGGTTTTCTGGCATCCATTAAGGATACTTCTCTTGAAGTTCCGACCATCGAAAGTCTTTCTGTTGTATGAATTTTTTCGACGTTTTCCCTGATGAACTTCCTGGTATTGCTCCGGCTAGGGAAGTTGAATTTGGCATCGATTTGATTCCTGGTGCCAAACCTATATCTAAAGCTCCTTACCGTATGGCGCCGATCGAGTTGAAGGAATTGAAGGAACAGTTGCAAGAACTGTTGGAGAACGGCTTTATTAGGCCCAGTGTTTCACCTTGGGGCGCACCGGTGTTATTTGTTAAGAAGAAAGATGGGAGTATGAGGTTGTGTATTGACTACCGTGAGCTGAACCGTATCACTATCCGTAACCGTTATCCTCTTCCGCGCATCTACGACTTGTTTGATCAGTTGCAAGGTGCAAAATTTTTCTCTAAGATTGACCTGAGTTCTGGTTATCATCAATTACGTGTGAAGGAGCAAGATGTTTCTAAGACCGCGTTCCGTACTCGTTATGGTCATTATGAGTTCCTGGTTATGCCTTTTGGTTTGACTAATGCGCCTATAGTTTTCATGGATCTTATGAATCGTGTTTTCCACGAGTACCTCGATAAGTTTGTGATCGTTTTCATCGATGACATCCTCGTGTATTCTAAGAGTGAGGCTGAGCACGAGCAGCACCTTCGTATTGTATTGGAGACTCTTCGACAGCAGAAGTTGTATGCAAAATTCTCTAAGTGTGAATTCTGGTTGAGCCAAGTTGCTTTCCTTGGTCACGTTGTGTCTTCTGATGGTATCAAGATGGACACATATAAGGTTGAGGCTATCACAAAATGGCCGAGACCTACTACTGTGACGGAGATTAGAAGTTTTCTGGGGCTTGCTGGTTATTACCGTCGTTTTGTTGAGGGTTTCTCTCGATTGGCGTTACCTTTGACGCAATTGATGAGGAAAGGAGAAAAGTTTGAATGGACGGATGAGCGTGAAAAGAGTTTCGAGGAGTTGAAACGGAGATTGGTTTCTGCGCCTATTTTGACACTTCCATCGGGTTCCGGAGGTTTTCAGATTTACAGCGACGCGTCTAAGAAAGGATTGGGTTGTGTATTGATGCAGCATGGTAAGGTGATTGCCTATGCTTCGAGGCAATTGAAATCGTATGAGGAGAATTATCCCACGCATGATTTGGAGTTGGCTGCGGTGGTTTTTGCCTTAAAGATCTGGAGGCATTATTTGTATGGTGAATCGTGTGATATCTTTACTGACCACAAAAGTTTAAAGTATATATTCACACAAAAGGAGCTCAATATGAGACAACGGAGGTGGTTAGAGCTTCTTAAGGATTATGACACGAACATCCAGTATCATCCGGGTAAGGCTAATGTGGTTGCAGATGCACTAAGCCGAAAGTCGGGTATGATTGCTAGTTTGGAGATTGAACCCAGGGTTCTTCACGATCTTGAGCTTATGGATGTGGAATTTTGTTTTCGGGGTTATGATGGTTATTGGGCTAGTTTGAGGGTAGAGTCCAACCTTATATTGCGGATTAAGGAAGCTCAGAAGGATGATGGTGAGCTTTGGTCTATAGTTCAGAATATCGAGGCGGGTAAGCAGACTGAGTTCAGTGTTGATGGTTTCGGCGTCGTATGGTATGAGGGTCGACTTTGTGTTCCGAATGATCCTGCTTTGCGTGAAACTGTTTTGTCGGAGGCTCATAGTTCCCCTTTCACTATTCATCCTGGTTCTACCAAGATGTATCGGGATCTTAAGCAACATTTCTGGTGGACTGGTATGAAGCAGGATGTGGCTTCGTTTGTAGCTAGGTGTATGACATGTCAGCAGGTTAAGATTGAGCATCAGAGGGCTAGTGGTTTGTTACAGCCGTTAGATATTCCTACATGGAAGTGGGAAGAAATCTCCATGGATTTTGTCACAGGTTTGCCTCCTACTCAGAAAAGACATGATGCGATTTGGGTAGTTGTTGATCGACTAACCAAATCTGCTCATTTCTTACCTATCCGGAAAGATTATCGTGTTAGTAGATTGGCGGAGATTTTTCAGCAAGAGATTATTAGATTGCATGGTACTCCTACTGCTATTGTTTCCGATAGAGATCCGCGCTTCACGTCACAGTTTTGGAAGAGTCTGCAGAAAGCTTGGGGCACGCGTCTTAAGTTCAGATCTGCTTTCATCATCCTCAAACTGATGGTTAGACGGAGAGGACTATTCAGACTCTTGAGGACATGTTGAGGGCTTGTGCATTGGAATGGACTGGAACTGGATGAGTATTTGTGCTTGGTGGAGTTTGCCTACAACAATAGTTGGCACGCTAGCATCAAAGGAGCACCATATGAGTTGTTATATGGGAGGAAATGTAGAGCACCTATTTGTTGGGATGAGGTAGGTGAGCGTTCGATTGAGGGTCCGGAACTCATTGAGATTACTAATGAGAAGGTGGCGGTTGCTAGGGAAAGATTGAAGGAGGCTCGTTCACGGCAAAAGAGTTATGCTGATAAGCATAGGCGCGACTTGGAGTTTCGTGTTGGTGATCGTGTTTTTCTGAAAGTTTCACCGTCCCGTGGTATTAAGCATTTTGGAATCAAGGGCAAGCTCAGTCCTCGATTCATCGGACCTTTCGAGATTCTGGATCGTGTTGGGGAGGTTTTCTACCGTTTAGCTCTACCTCCTCAGTTATCTCATGTTCATGATGTGTTTCATGTATCTCTGCTACGGGGATACAACTATCATCCGTTACACGTGGTTTCCTATCCTTTGGATCGATTCACCGGATATGTCCTTACTGGAAGAACCCGAAGCTATTTTAGATCGACGAGATCGAATCACGAGAAACAAAGTAATTCCGTTTGTTAAGATTCTTTGGAAGAATCACCCAGAGCGTGAAGCTACCTGGGAGACCGAGGAATCTATGCGAGCTAGTTATCCACATTTCTTTTCATCATCGGGTATGTCTTCGTTTATTGCTTTGTTTCCTTTTCAATTTTCGAGGACGAAAATTTTCTTTTTAGAGGGGAAGAGTTGTAAAACCCTAAAATCTCAAACGCGTGAAATGACACTTTTACCCTTCAACTTAAAATTTTACAAACTCGGGAAACACGTCTACATCATTTAACAAGTGATATCATTAATATTATATACACATTATGAAAGTAATTAACTTATGATATAGATTAAAAGAGCATAAATGATTAAACTCTATATAACAAATAAACATATCAAAACGTACACAATTAACCTAGACTACTATCAAGACTACATACATGATAATGTGATAAGATGGGAAGTCAAAAATTTGGTCCTCCCCCTCCTTGATGGCCGGCCATTAGGCTCTCCCCATTTACTCTCATAATCAATTTTATTAACTCCCATTATTCTCTTCCATTTCATTTCAAAAATACACCAAGAAACCCTAAGTCTCTCTCATCTCCTAAGTGGCGGCAACATTTTTAATTCACCATTATCATCCGAAAATCATACAAACAAAGGTTCCTAGGAGGCTCGTGATAGTGTGTGATCGATTGGTGGACGTGGTGATCGTGTTTGGTTCGAAAATAAGCTTGGACGTAGGGTTTAGTTTGTAGCCGTGGGTTTAGATAAAGCCAAGGAGGTTTGGTTTGATCGTGGTGCTTTGATTCTTGTTTCTTTGTCACGTACACGCTACTAGGGTAACGTATCATCATCTCACGTCTCTTCATTTGTGTTTCTTGATTCCAACGTGGCCATGGGAGTCCTTTCTAGGGCTTGTTATTCGAAAATATGTCACATAAAATAATGATGAATATGTTGTCACATAAAATGATGAAATGGATTACATAAAAATCATGATTCTAAACCTATGTGATTCGTATGATATGTAACATGTAAACCTTTATACAAATCTGAATTTTGGTCTCTCATTATGTCGACACACATGTATTATATTAAAGGGTTAAATGAGCTTGTGAAACTATACGTATACGTATGTGATAAATGGAATCGATAACGAATGATTTACGAGATTGTTTTGATTTGTATATGGGGCGTACATAATATGTGTTGGTGAAGGGTGTCACGTACCAATATGGGTGTTGGTTAATATGTTGTGTAATCTATGATAATCGAGTCTACATGTGTTAAAACCTATACGTTAATCATAATCGAAAACTAGGGTTTTGTAATTAAGGATTTAATAAAGATAAGGGGTTAATTTGTAAATTATGAAACTTGATGGATTAACTTGTTAATATGTTAACTAAATGGATTAAATGAGTAAAATGAGTAAACTTGCTATATTTACATTTTTAACCCTAAACTTTGCAATATTGACATTTTAAACCCTAAACTTTTATAACTTGTCATAATTGATCCTTAAATCATAATAACACTCATTTTTACTATTTAACTTAAGATAAGTAACTAAACCTGCTAATTATGGAAAGTTACTAAATATGGAAACCTGCTATTTATGGAAAGTTACTAAAAATAGAAAGTACTTAAAATGGAAAGATTACTTAAAAGTGGAAACCTGCTAAAAATAGAAAGCCGTCTTAAACTAGTGATCTGATTCTTATAGAACGTTATCTAATTCATATAGGTTCCGGGCGACGGGTTTGATATGCTTTCTTAATTTTACTTTCGTTGTGATTTGCTCAGAATAAGGTACAGATATTCTGACCTTACCTCTTAAGGTTTCTCGTGATTCTTATACATCTTTCGATATTAGCTTGAACTGTTACGCTTTACTCTAAGCCTCATGATTAGGGCTTCCCTATGACCTTGCTATGCTCCCTTTGATATGAACCTTTGATATGAACCCATTATGATATGATATGAATATGCTTTGACCCTTCAGTCTGATACCCGAGCCAAATATGTGTTCCTAGTCAGGAAGGTAACCTGACCGTGTCATTGATGCACCAATGGCATGACTCTAGTGTGTACGAGTGATGATACACACCGTCCCCTATTATGATATGTTATGATATGATATGCTTTGTATATGATTTGGCCACTGGGGGGCGTATGGATGCATCCTAGATTTGATATGTTTCGAGGGATTTGATCTGATTGGAGATTTATATGGTGAATGATGTCGTGTGCAATACGCGTCTTCACATTTTTGGGATTTGATCACTCCATTGTTACTTGAGGTCTCCCCTCCATTATATTTGGTATTCCGAGGTCACCCCTCCGAATACACTGATATGATATGATACAATATGATATGATATGTGTTTGATATGATATGGGCTCGTGGTATATGACTGACCTTTCATTTCCTTTCTCTTATTATCCTTTGATATGCCTTATGACATTTTCCATTGCACCTTATGATTATGATATCTTCATTACTCACCATTCGATTATTCGTTTTTGTTATATATATCTGTTCACTGGGCTTTTTAAGCTCAGCCGCGTTTTCTTTCCATGCGGCAGGTAATTAAGCTAGAAGCTGGGATCTTAGCTATGGGTTTGAGTGATGAGCGGTTATGTGGATCTATGGCTTTAGTAATCTTAGTTCTGCTTGATTATGTTGACATTATTTAGACTCGGATTATGCTCATTTATGTCTTGGATTTATTCCTTCTTCTTTTGATGAACTTATGTAACGTTTAAGCCGTGTTGGCTGGATTTTCCTTTGGTTATTTATTTAAGACTCCCGCTGCTTTGTTATGTTCATTATGTATGCTTTGATTTGACACCATTTCGTAATACTTCTACCCTTAGCGGGTTGGGGTGTTACACAATCAATGAAGACTCACTGTTTCACACAATGTGGAAAGTGAGATTATATCTTAAGAGTCCTACGCATTATCCTTGTGGTATTGCCAGAACATCTGAGTGATATGTAAGATATTCACGATGAAGATGGAAATACTTCTAGAGCCAACATCAAACAAGCTCTTGGTAGGTAACATGTGAGATCTATCCAATAGATCAAACTTGTGACAACTGGATTGAAACAATGGGGCGATTAATTATTGAATCAACCTTGGTCCAGGAAATGGATTGACGGATACCTTTGAAAAACCGGTCGTTGTGCTTAAAGTTCTTTTCTATAGCACATCGACTGTGTAATAATATCTCAAAATAAAAGGTGTTTATGATTGATAATTGATTTTCCTTAAAATCTTCGTTGTATTGCAAAAACACTTTATATTGAGCAGTATACGATTGTTTTTAAAATCTCTTTTCATCAATCGCTGAATCTTAATTCATGGTTCACTCACTCGTGTTGTCTTCTGAGACGTTCCGTTTGAGAACGGCTAGAGCACGCAAAACCCTGCAAGGAGATTCTTCGGAATTATACTTGATCACAGGCAGTACTTGTACTGATCAACGGGGAACCGTGGGCTGTGTACCTCAATTCAACGAAAGTGATCAAAGACACTTTTCGTGCGCTTTATTGCTAACTGTTGTATGCAGGTACACCCAACGTTTGCAGATGATCAGAATTGAGAGGTCAATCCATAGCCACATGCTCACACAACACATTCATCTCTAAATAAATCATGATAAATGCATCAACGACTCTGATATTCTAACTCCATGCTTCTGCTACGCTGCTGCAAATATCATGAATCAACTAAAGCTTCCGCTACTCTGATGAGAAGAAATCATGATCCAGAATGTGAGCATGTCGGTCCAATGTAACAACATCACATAATGTCAACACTACAAAGGAAGAGTCAGAGATTTATGGAAGCTGATGATCTCAAAGCTGGCTCAAAACTCATCATCATGTGGATCAGTTAAAGACCTCCACTTGGATTAACCAAACATGCAAAACATGAAGAATTAAAGACTACGGGCTACAGAGCAATGAACTTAAACAAGAATCCAAGAACAATCTTAATGTAATATCTATTTGTATTCAATGTAATTTGAGGTGACCTCCTTTAGGGGGATATTGTTGGGATTTAGAAAATCCAGTTGTTAAAGTGTCGGTCACCTCAAGTATATGTAATCGTTAGAAAGCTCGTAGTCGTAGTTATTTAATGTTAGTTAGCATTTAGTTAAGTAACACCGTGGAGCACGGACGGGTCTTTACCCACTGTATTCCTGATCCACAGCCCGTAGGAGGCGTTTTGTGTAAGATACTATAAATACCCTCTACCTCCCAAGGTAGAGGGTTGGAACTCATAATAAGATTTTTCCTTTCTCTCACTAAGCTTCCTAAACCTCTAAACTTTCTCTCTCTAAAACTTTAAGCCATACGCCCCTATTTAATATGTTATGACGTGTTTATGAAATCCAATATGTTACATAGTACGACTGTTTAACTTATTCCCTTTCTAGGTAACTTTAGCTTAACATTGTTTTTGTACATTTTTATACAGCGGGTGAACCAGGATCCTTTAGCATGATGTTCCATTATGAAGGTACATTCAAATACTTTCCAGGTAGGATATATCAAGGAGGCAAGAAATGCCTTGTTGATCATGTGGAAATAAAAGAGGTATCCATTGATGAAATGGATGCTCTCATGACCCAAATCGGTTATGAGATTGGACAAACCAATTATTTCTACTTTCTTAAGTCTGGTTGTACATTGGACGACGGTTTGTTTTCTTTGCGTGAAGCTGCTAATGTTGAGTTGTTGAAAGATGTTTTCATAGAGCATAAACTGATAGATGTCTATGTGGAAATAGGGAAGACAAGATTAGAACTTTCTGAAATGTCCCCACAATCAATTAAGACTGTGTTTTGGGAGATGGATGAAGATAGGAGAAAAGTTGCTACTGCGGCTATTCAATCTTGTTGTTGACGATTGGTGTTAGATGATCTTGATAATGAACATGCCCTGGATACTTTTATCCAACTTACACAAGTGCCTATGGACGTCAATGATATTGGTGAATCTAGCAATTTGCCAAACATTGAGCCTGTATTTTCCACCCTAGACACATCATTTGCTAGCCAACCTATTCATAACAGAGAGCGTGCTTTAGTACTTATTGATGAGGACAATGCTATTAAGGAGCCTCATAATTTTGAGGTTAATCTGTTCTGAGTGAATCAGGGGAAGCACTTAAACAAAGTAGGAAGAGCACTAGTTGATGTCAATAACAGGTTTGAGGAGCCTGATAATTTTGAGGTTAATCTGTTTCAATTGACTCATGAGAAGCACTTAGACAAAGCAGGAAGAGCGCTAGTTGATGTCAATAACAGGTTTGAGGAGCCTGATGTGGATGTAACTCTGTTTCAATTGAATCAAGATAACATGGAAGAGGATCATGTTGTTGATGTTACTCTGTTACAAGTGTGTGACACTAGTGACTTAGGCAATGCAGTTGATGATTCAATTCAAGCAAATGAAGAGAACACTTGTCAGGAGAATGATGCACAACTTGGTATGGTCCAAGTAGGTCAGAGTAATGAGTTAGGTGAAGCAGGAACAACCAGTAATATAAGTGATGACATGCAGTTGGAAAATGATTTACATGTGATGGTTGATGATGTCTTTTGCAGTGACTATGTTTCTTTCCAACAGGCAGACTTTGCAAATGGAGTCTATACCACATTCTTCTATTATGGTCAGGAGTTTGCTACTGCAGGGGAAGTCAAAAACCTAGTAAGAGAGCATTCAATAGAAACTAGGAGGGAGTTGTTTTTTCTAAAGAATGACAAAACAAGAATAAGGGTCAGGTGTAGGGGTTGTGTTCCACTTTCAAGCGCAAGTGAAGTTCCTGGACTGGATATAGGCCCATCTAGAAGTCCATTAAACAGACGGGGTATAAATGCATTGCTTTCTGGCAAAAATGATCCTTCAGAAATACTCTGCCCATGGCTATTGTTTGTCGGCAGGAATTGTGAGACAGGTATCTGGTCAGTCAGGACATATAATGAACAACACACTTGTTTGTAATCAAGGGCAGTCAGAGCTTTTGACCTTCGCTATATCTCACAGAAAATTACAGCACAAATTGAAACCAATCCACTGGTTCCTGTCAAGTCTGTGCATAATCAACTTACCAACCAATACGAGCTTCAAGTGTCCCTGCAGAAGGTTTTAAGTGCCAAAAACCTAGCAATAGCAGCCATCAAGGGTCAATTCAAGCTACAATTTACCATGTTAAGAGATTATGTTCAAGAGTTGCAGAAGACAAACCCTAATACAACAGTGGTGATGAATGTGGAACGACCTCCAGATGAGGCTCTTCCAACCAGAGAATTCAAGAGAGTGTATGTTTGTTTAGGTGCACTGAAGGAAGGATTTAAAGCGTGTGGGAGATCGTTTTTGGGGCTGGGTGCTTTTCCAATTCGTGGTCCTTTGAATGGTCAACTGATGACAGCTGTGGGAATTGATAGCAACAATGGTATATACTCTTTAGCTTATGCTTTTGTTGAATCAGAAAATATAGGATCATGGATTTGGTTTCTTCATTGTTTATCCGATGATATAGCACTTGAGCCAATCTCAAGCATCACTTTTATTACTGACATGGAAAATGTACTCCCTTAATCTGTTAATGAATGTAAGTCTCTTTGTTTTGAAACAGATAGTAAACATATTTGATTTTGTGCAAGATATAAGTAGAGCTTTAGAAGAAGTTTTTCCAGATGCAGAACACAGATTCTGTATTAGAAGCATTCATGAGAAAATGAAACTGCAATGGAAAGGTAGGGCCTACAAAGAGAATCTGTGGAAATGTGCAACAGCCTCAACATGTAGTACAGTTTGAGAAAGCTATGGCTGATTTCAAGAAACTTAATCAACCAGCCCATGATTGGTTAAGTAAGATACCACCGATCCATTGGTCAAGGTCACATTTTTCATGTAAGTGATCTATCTGTTTCAGCTAATTTGTATTTGTTAATGCAGTATAAACAGTTATAATTAATACATGTTTATTACTGTTTATCTTAGGAGAGCTACTTCGATGTGTTACTTAATAACATGTGTCAAGTGTTTCATGACAAAATAATTGATGGTTTAAGCAAACCAATTATTACAGCCTTAGAATACATCAGGGAATACTGTATGAAGAGGATAATGCATGTTCTTATGGTGATTGAGAAGAGTGATGGGCTACTAACACCAACTGCACAACACATGCTAGAGGGTATTAAGAAAGAGGCTGTTAAGTATAATTTTTATGGAATGGGGGAACTAAGTTTCAGGTTAGTGGACCATGGGGTGACCAATGTGTAGTTAATGTTGTACACAAGTCTTGTACTTTCAGAAGATGGGAGATAACAGGTTTACCATGTAAACATGTTGTTGCTACCAATTGAATATGGCTTTAAATGGGCAACAAGTAGGAGTCAGAAACATGGGCTCATCCTTGTTACTATCTTCTCACTTGGGAGGCTACCTACCATCACCATGTCCAGCCTATAACTAGCAGCGAACATTGGGAAAAATCAACTGTGCCAACAACAATTGTTCCACCGAAATCCGAAACAAGCCCGCCTAGCGCAAGAGGTAGAAAAAGAGTTAGGATAGCTCCTGAAAGTGAAGAGATTGTGAAGGATGGTAAGCTGTCAAGGGCTTGGAAGAGTATTAAGTGTAGTATTTGTGGCATTGCTGGACACAATCGGAAAACATGCCTAGGGTATGGTGGAGCTGAAAGTAGTCGAACTGCCAATAAGGGAAATGTCAAACAGGTGCCTACTAAAGTTGCAGCAAAAAAGACATATCCTAAAGGTAACAAAGTAGCAGCAGATAAAGAAGCTGAAGGTACAGGTGTTGTTGAAAGTCAAGTTAGTGCAGTTCAAGGAAGTGGTGTTCAATTTGAAAATCAAGATCCAGCAACTGAAGATCCCATCATACATGATGCATCCCTGCACAATCCCAAAGAACATCAAGATGAAGCAATTGCCGATCCCAGCATGCATGAGCAAACCCAGTGTCAATCCCAACAACATGAGCAATCCCAGTCTGATTCTCAGCTGCAGTCAAGTGATGTTCAAGCAGTTTCTGCTTCAACCCAGCCTGCTACACGAAGAATGACTAGGCAGCAGGCTGCACTGGAAAGAATGATGGCCTCACCATAGGTCAATTCTGTTATGCTAATTATCTAGACAATGTTTCATCTAGTTTATTTCCTATGGACAAGTTATGTACTCTCAAAACATATGTGTGTGTGTGTGTGTCTAACTGTAGTTCTCATGCTTTGAAAAGTATGCAATTTTATGCATTTGGAATTATATCCGTTTGCATTAACTATGGAACCATGTCATTATTATGTATTTTTATAGATTGACTAAGCTTGATGTATGATCAATTTGCATCAAAAGTAACCAAAGCTAAACATAACCTCATAAGAATGTTGACATTTAAAAGTCAACCCTAAACAAATTGCTAACCATCTGCATACCCATAAGGCATTGAAAATCAAAAACAAAGCAAACTGAATACTTCATAACAACGTTACTACAATTCAAGATATTGAACATTAACGATCTCGCCTCATTACATAAAAGCTAAAAAAGTTATCCCAATGCATAAAGAATCAAGAACAACATCCAACTTAGCACCAGGTAAATCTTCCACTTCCACACATCATCTTCAGCAGCTACTAATCTTGCCTCAAGCTCATTTCTCCCCCTTAAAAGGCCTGGTATGATCATTCTTGAACGAGCACAGATTTCAGGATCATACCATCTTATCCACCGACAAGAAGACCCCTATTCATGATTATGACAAGTTATTAAACAACCACCATTGTTACAATGTACTTTGCTGCTTGCGAAAACAAACTAACACAATAAATATTAAGACGTACTTACTTCAACAGGACAACCAAAGAATCGACGCCCTGGGTTGGCAGAGGTCTACGGCGCTTAATAATAGCTTGCTTACCACACCAGCAACGTAACATCTTGAAACGATTATCGTTTTGTAGAAGACTGTTTTTGTAGGATATTTTAGGGATGGATGATAAATGTCGACCAAACCGTGTTACGCAGACATATACTAGCTACAAACACTGTACAACGGTTTCTATTTAGTACGCTACAGTGAAAGACGGTTTTGCCCTCACCAACATAACGTTGACAACGGCATTATTGGTCAAGGGACGAGTTTGGCATATAAAGCCCATGTTTTGGACCTCCTGTGATGATAATGCCCAGGTTTGTCCCAACGCGAAGCGGATTGACAAGTTTAGGGACCAACCGTTTATTTTAGTCTTTTTCTGGGTATAACCAAAAACCGAACCGAACCGAATTCAAATTTGATTCAACCGAACCGAAAACCGAACCGAATAACCGAAAACCGAACTCCTATAACCGAAAACCGAACCGAATAACCCGAATTACATAATTTTAATTATTATTTTTTATTTAATTATATATATTTTTAGCACAAAATATTTTTTCAAGCTTAAATCATGTTATATTTATATACTAAAAGAGAGTTTTAGTGAATTTTTTTTCATATATAGAAAAAATATATATTTGATGTGAATTTGGTTTTCGGTTCGGTTTTCTGTTTTCATTGTCAAAACCATATCCAAACCGTTAACCAAATATTTAGTTCGGTTCGGTTCGGTTTTAATCAATTCGGTTCGGTTACAAATTCGATTCAGTTATTTTCGGTTCGGTTCGGTTTCGGTTTTCGGTTACCGTGGATATTACCCGATCCGTGAACACCCCTACATGGTTATAAACTTTAATGAAAGGGGTTCAATGGATTTTAGTTGGCCAACGGGCTTATATATTTACAGTTATTGGGCCTAATGAACGTTAATTGATGGGGTTCGATAAAATTTAGTTGGCCAGTTATGGCGGGACCGGTGTCGTCCTCACGTTATCAACTGGCGTTTTCCGTCCACGCGAGCCTTTTCAGCCAAGCACACCAGGTGCTCTAGGTAGTTGACTGTAACTTATGTCCAGAGGCGGAGTCACCTTACTAATAGTGGGGGACAAGCCCCCAACCAAGTTCTTGCGGAGTAGCTAAAATTAGTAGAAAAATGGTTAAAATTGTTCTGAAAAATCATAGTGCCCCCAGCTTAAAAGATAAAGTGCCCTCTACAAGAAACCAAGATCAAACAATTTGCATCTTCAAATTTTTGTTTATAGAAATCATTAACTGAAAATCGAATTAGCTGAAAAAGAAATGGTGGAAAGTGGAGATGGAAAAGGGATAGAGAAGGTGAAAAGTTATTGGAAAATGATATATTGGGTAACAATAAATACAATAAAATAGTCATCTATTTTAATAGGCTATAGTGCTTCTATTTTAAGTACTACGAACTGAAATTTTATATAGAGTAAATTACACCATTCGTCCCTATGGTTTGCCCAAAATAACAGTGCAAGCCCCTTCGTTTTTATTTTTGCGCCATAAGTCCTTATAATGAAGTTTGGTAACACCATCAATCCCTATCTCTAACGGTCGTTAGCTTTCTCCATTAACTCCCACATGTGCGTTACATGTGCCGTCCATTTCTAACGATGGTTAGCGTTTTTGCACGTTTTCGTCCGTTTTTTCACGTTTTCATCACGTTTCGCCAGCTTTTTTCCGCGTTTTTTCTCGTTTTTCATTCATTTTTCACGCGTCCCGCGCGTTATTTGGCGTTTTCAGTTTTCGTTTTTCACGTTTCGCGTTCATTCACGTTTTCCGTTCATTCACGCTGTCCATTTTTGCACGTCTTCGTCCGTTTTTTCACGTTTTCGTAGGTTTTTGTTCGTTTTTTCACGTTTTTGTTCATTTTTGCTCGTTTTCGTATGTTTTTGCACGTTTTCGTCTGTTCTTTGCGTGTTCTCATCCGTTTTTGTCCGTTTTTGCTCGTTTTCGTTTCTTTTTGCACGTTTTTGTTCATTTTTTCAAGTTTTCATCTGTTTTTACTCGTTTTCGTCTGTTTTTTCGTGTTTCATCCGTTTTTACACGTTTTCATCGGAAATGAAACATGCAAAAACGGATGAAAACGAGAAAAAACATGCAAAACAGAGCAAAAACAAACGAAAACATGCAAAACAGGGGAAAGTGTGCAAAAAACAGGCGAAAACGTGCAAAAACGGACGAAAACATGAATGAACAGACGAAAACGGGTAAAAACGAGAAAAAATGAATGAAACTTGAAAAAACGGAGGAAAAAGAGCAAAAATGGACGAAAACGTTAAAAAACTGACGAAAACGTGCAAAAACTGATGAAAACGTGAAAAAAGGAACGAAAAAGTGAAAAAACAGGCGAAAACGTGCAAAAACGGATGAAAGCGAGATAAAACAGACGAAAACGTGCAAAAACTGACGAAAACGTGAAAAAAATGAACGAAAACGTGAAAAACCGGACGAAAACGTGCAAAAAGCAGACAAAAACGTGAAAAAACAGACGGAAACGTGCAAAAACAGACGAAAAAGTGAAAAAACGAACGAAAATGTGCAAAAACAGACAAAAACGTGCAAAAACTGTCGAAAACCTGAAAAAACGAACGAAAACGTGAAAAACCGGGCGAAAACGTGCAAAAACGGATGAAAGCGTGCAAAAACGGATGAAAACGTGGATAAACCGATAAAACGTGCAAAACCGACGAAAACGTGAAAAAAAGGTGCAAAACCGGACGAAAACGTGAAAAAACGAACGAAAACGTGCAAAAACAGACAAAAACGTGCAAAAACTGTCGAAAACCTGAAAAAACGAACGAAAACGTGAAAAACCGGGCGAAAACGTGCAAAAACGGATGAAAACGTGAAAAAACGGACGAAAACGTGAAAAAACTGACGAAAACGTGAAAAAACGGAAGAAAACGTGAAAAAAACGGACGAAAACGTGCAAAAACGCTAACGATCGTTAGAAATGGACGGCACATGTAACGCACATGTGGGAGTTAACGGAGAAAGCTAACGACCGTTAGAGATAGGGACTGATGGTGTTACCAAACTTCATTATAAGGACTTATGGCGCAAAAATAAAAACGAAAGGACTTGCACTGTTATTTTGGCTAAACATAACCTCATAAGAATGTTGACATTTAAAAGTCAACCCTAAACAAATTGCTAACCATCTGCATACCCATAAGGCATTGAAAATCAAAAACAAAGCAAACTGAATACTTCATAACAACGTTACTACAATTCAAGATATTGAACATTAACCATCTCGCCTCATTACATAAAAGCTAAAAAAGTTATCCCAATGCATAAAGAATCAAGAACAACATCCAACTTAGCACCAGGTAAATCTTCCACTTCCACACATCACCTTCAGCAGCTACTAATCTTGCCTCAAGCTCATTTCTCCCCCTTAAAAGGCCTGGTATGATCATTCTTGAACGAGCACAGATTTCAGGATCATACCATCTTATCCACCGACAAGAAGACCCCTATTCATGATTATGACAAGTTATAGAAATCATTAACTGAAAATCGAATTAGCTGAAAAAGAAATGGTGGAAAGTGGAGATGGAAAAGGGATAGAGAAGGTGAAAAGTTATTGGAAAATGATATATTGGGTAACAATAAATACAATAAAATAGTCATCTATTTTAATAGGCTATAGTGCTTCTATTTTAAGTACTACGAACTGAAATTTTATATATGTACGTTTGGTGTCTACTTTGTAATTATATAACGAAGTTTAAGATCTTTAGTTTATTTTTTATTTTCTAAACCTACTTTGTAATTATATAATGTAGTTTAAGATCTTTAGTTTATTTTTTATTTTCTAAACAAATTTACAGTAGTAAAAAAAAACTCAAATTCTTAATAATATTTGTGATTTAGTAAGGTTTTATACATGTTTAACCACTTTCACCTTATTTTAGTTTCGGTTGATCTTATTTACATTAAAAATAGACAACAAGATAATTGATCTTAAAGTTTTAATTGATGAAATAACATTACTAATTGGGTCTCATTTTACCAAAATCGACACAACTCACTCACCAGTGTACTAAAACAAGTGGTTTTTATGCTTAGTTAAACCCGACCCGACCCGAAATACAAAGATTTTTTTTAACCCATTATCATATCATTCTTATTTAGGGATGCCCCCTTTAGTTAGATTTTCTGGCTCCGTCACTGCTTATGTCATAATGTTCGTATCGATTCCTGGTTGAAAAACTCAAGATTAATAGTAATCATTTTAGCCTACCTGAAATACGTGTGATTACTAAAATGGGAAAAAACAAAAATATTTATTAAAACTCGCAGTTAACAAACATGCATGTGTGACTGTGTGTACTCTTTGATTTTATCTCGTTAACTCAAAATTTTGCTAATGTAACTTTAAACCTTCGAAATTCTTATTATTTGTCTGTGGAGAAAAAGAAAAATAATACGGAGTAAGACCCTAGTTTGGATTTGGGGCTTTGGGCCTGATCTAACCCAAAGAGTATAGTGAATTAGTGAAATACCGAGCTAAATGTAATAGCAAAATAATCTAAAATTCATGAATCATGACTTTACCAACGGTCCAACGCTACATGCCTACATGTTGAAACGTAAAACTAAATTTCATTTTTTTTTTTTTTTTTTTTCCATTTTTAAAATTTTGTTGATTGAAAAATCAAGACGTCACATTCACCCATTTAACCGATTATTTTTTGAACAATTTTAACAAGAAATGTATTACGAATTAAGATCATTTAAATACCGAAAGGGAATACTCAAAGTTTCCCTGCACATAAAAGGATTAATCTTTAGGCTCTTAGCCCCTCATTTTTTATATTTTTCAAAAATTAATATTTCTTAAATCGTTAAGTGTAAAGCTAAAAAAAATTATACTATCACGACGAGCATTTAATTATCTTTATATTAAACAGACACTATGACTTTTTTTCTTTTTTCTTTTTTTTCATTGTTGAAACTTGAATAAGAAATCACATATGATTAAACACTAATTTGAATATTTGAATATCTAAACATGTAATAACATGAAAATAAATCTTTTCACAGTATTTTAAAAGTTTCACCATTTTTTTTTAAACTAGACATTCATAGTTTTCCAACCATATATAACACATTATATTTTGAATTATAGATTAGTGCAGTTAATTCGTAAAAGTCGGATAAAAAACACGTGATCTTAATCACATGTAATGTTTTAACATGTGATTGTATAAGTTTCATAAATGAAATGCAGTGCGTGATATATGGTTGAAAAGCTATGAATGTGCGTTTTTCATTGCGAAAAATGGGAAAAGTCTTTGATTTATATACAAATTATGCCAATTTTAGTATGGATATTTAGTGTTTGAACTTTGATATTAGTGTTAAATCACATCTGATATATCATGCAAATTTAAATACTAAAAAGAAAATGTGAATAAAACGAAAATAAAGGTTTGTCGAAAATATATCAAATTATCCGTTTTGAAATATAATTAAAAGCTCGTCGTGACTGTATAACTTTTTTTGTCTAACAATTAACGGTTCATGGGATATTTAAATTAAAAAAATTGGTGTGGTTGAACTTTTAATTTAAATATCAATTAATCTATGTCATTGTTTCTCAGCAGAAAAATGAGTGGTTGAGATTTATTCTTTGATATGTTAAAAACTTTTGGTATGTAAATGATTTACGTGTGCTCATAAAGCTTAAATAATGTGAAGTAGTAAAAATGACCGTCTAAAATATATTACTTGATGATATGTTCGATGAAACTAATTGGAATTTGAGCTAAAGCTTATAAGAGTTGAAGTTGAAGTTGTTGTTTTTAGTTTTAGATATATTTATTAAAATAAACGATCATTCGTGCACAGCAGCAACGATGTATAAATTAGTGCAGAAAGTGAGAGTGGAGAAAGTTAATGATTTGAATTATAATTAAATATTTAAATATTTAATTGATTGTATTTTTTTTATATGTAAAGGTATTTTAGTCTAACAATTTTTAAGTTTTTTTAAGTTTTAAGCAAATGTGTTTTTTTTTTTATATGTTGTATAGATTGATAAAGCCAGATCTTATCGGTGTAAAATGACATGGAAGAACAATACATATAAATACTCAAATTTCAAGATAAGGGTATATTTGTAATTGGTTACATCAAAAGTTCATGATTCTTCTAAAAGATCCTCGTAGTTAGTTTTTGTTTTGAGAGCTTATGATCCTATGAGTTCCTGAAAAAAAGAACTTGTGGTGTGTTTGTTTCATTAAGATGTTTTGGGTCTGAATCTGATTACCACATCTTACTAGTAGAGGTGGCTAGAAAGTCTAAATCTGAACGAAATAATGTTTGTTTTATATGTGTCCGAATGATTTTAAGTCTTTGCTGCAATTTGTTTATTAAACCAACGCACCGATAATAAGTAACTTATGTAAATATGAAACACGACTTTTTATCATAAATATAACATAATTAATAAACAATCAAATATATTATATAAAGTTTACAAACGAAAGAGGCAAGAGGACAGCCCCCACATCTTACAGGTAAGATGTTATATGTCTAACTGCCTTACTCAAAAGAAAAAAACAAACAAGCAAAACATCCGCCCTCCTATTACTGGTAAGAGTAAGAGGGCTAGTAAGATTTTTTTATTTTAAACAAACACACCCTTATACTACAAAGTACAAACTACCTTATTTTACAAGCTTAAGCTTCCACAAGCTCTTAAAAGTTGTGCACCAAATATATCCATAGTGTCATCTTTTTAAGGGGCCATTTGTTACAGGGTGAATGGAATGGGTTTTAAAATGATGTGACAGTAATTAAACATTTGGTTGATAAATTTTATGACAGTGGAAATAAAAAATTGTCAGAAAGATCATAGACCGATTCCACTATGAATAAGTCGGTATTCATCTCTCTCTTATTTATAACGTATTTTTTATTCTATTTTTATTTTGTCTTTTGCAATTATTTTGTCTTTTTGAAAAATTTATACAATAGTAATTAATTTCAAACTTATATATATATATATATATATATATATATATATATATATATATATATATATATATATATATAACACATATTAAATTCTAATATATTTTTTTTCTCTCATAAATCAAATCCAAATTTAAATTCTAAACTCATTTACAAACCAAACGAACAATAAAGGTTTTTGACATGAATTCCTAAGCAAATAATTGATGTATGAAACTTTTTAGGAAATATTAATAATGAGTGTCATTTATGATTCATTAAGGTGTTTTGCCGCAAAGCTTTTTAAAGCTTGTTGAAGCTTAAGATTTGGAAATAAGTTAACTTTCAATATAAACTTCGTTTGCTAATAAAAGATTACTAGCAAAGGTACTCGCCATAGTCATGCAGACTCAAAATAAATTTTTCATGAATAATGTATTTTAGTTTATTATGTTTTTTAACAATAAATTTACGGATATCGCGAATTTCGATAAATTGCCCGTGCCGTTCTGGCTCGAACCCGCTGGGTCTATGTCTGTTCGGGCTAGAGCCCGTTAACTGGTCGCGTGCCTCAAGCCGACATTTGGCCAGTTGCTCGCTCGAATATTTATATAATGTGTTTTATTATTGCCAGTAGTGAAATTTAATGCAGGAATTGTGTTTAATTTGGTTGTACAATATGCTTGATAATTTGTATTTCTTATGTAAGGGGTGTTATAATAATTGTATTAATTGTATTTATTGACCAGTTAAATAATTGACTACATTAAATAACATTAATGTGATGTTTTGTTGTACACTATGCTTCTTGTCTTGTACCTCTGAAAATTATGTGCATTAAAGTGTTGTACACTATGTTTATTTTCTTGTAACTAGTAGTCATTATAGTTATTAATAACATTAACCACTTTAATAGCATTAATGTTGTAAGTCTGAAAATAAGTCTCTGATACTCTCCAAAAACACGTCAAGTTATCTCACACAAGCTAGTCACTTGTGAATGACTAACCGTAAGAAACTTAAAACAGTTCGGACAAACCAATAATAGATGAGAAGTGTAGTACGGTGGGTAACTCAAACGTGTTAGGTTTGAGCACCGAGATCGTTCTAACGAGGGTTGAATGTTTGAATTTCAACTCACGCCTCGATTATCGGATTGAATAAGAGAAGGGGATAAATTGATGATTTCTAAACTACGGGATAAGGAAAGCATATGGGACTAAAATCTATGGGGAAAACCTAAGAGTAAAGGCAAACTACGCAAATCTATACTAAAACGCAAATACGGGATTAAAACGAAACGCGAATAAAATGCAACTACGCCTATTCTAAATCCTAAAAATAACCTAAAATTACTTTTATACTAAAAATGATATTAGAAAACTATTTATGAATTAAAACTATTTTTTAGGAATTTTCTTGATTTTATTAGAATTTAAAAACTAATTTTAACTTTTAAAATAAGACTAAATAACTAAAAATTATAAAATCAAAGGGGAAAATTATGAAAGCAATGACGATAATTGATTGTTTCCATGAGAATTAAACATATAGAGGGTTAAAGAGAAAGAATTATCAAATCAGAGGATAAAAGAAGAATATTTTTGGGTTTTTAAAACAAATTTTGAAAAGGAAAATCTTTTTGGTTTTATAAAAATGTTGAAAACACAATCTTTTGTAACCTTCACGTCAATCGGTGCTCGATAGTTTCTCAAAAGTACGCTAGTAGCGGAGCGGAACGAAGAGTGGATCGTTCTTCAGTCTGCAATTTAATGTCAAGACTTTCCTTATATACCCCGTGTATAGGTTGTACCTTCAAGGTGAGCCGACGTACAATTAACGTCGGGTTTGTTTTGTTGGTTTTTAATTTTATGGTTTTTCAAAAAGATAAATATACAAAAACGACGGTAACTTCACTCGGGGAAGGATCTTCAAATGCACGCCATTCGAGATTTTAATACGAAAACTCGCTACAAGCTCTCCCCGCAATGCCGCCAAAAATTGATATACTTCCAAAACACGTCAAGTTTTCTCACACAAGCTAGCCACTTGTGAATGACTAACCGTAAGAAACTTAAAACAGTTCGGACAAACCAATAATAGATGAGAAGTGTAGTATGCGGGTAACTCAAACGTGTTAGGTTTGAGCACCGAGATCGTTCCGAACGAGGGTTGAATGGAATTTCCAACTCACGTCTCGATTATCGGGATTTGAATAAGAGAAGGGGATAAATTGATGATTTCTAAACTACAGGATAAGGAAAGCATATGGGACTAAAATCTATGGGGAAAACCTAAGAGTAAAGGCAAACTACGCAAATCTATACTAAAACGCAAATACGGGATTAAAACGAAACGCGAATAAAATGCAACTACGCCTATTCTAAATCCTAAAAATAACCTAAAATTACTTTTATACTAAAAATGATATTAGAAAACTATTTATGAATTAAAACTATTTTTTTAGGAATTTTCTTGATTTTATTAGAATTTAAAAACTAATTTTAACTTTTAAAATAAGACTAAATAACTAAAAATTATAAAAGCAAAGGGGAAAATTATGAAACTAATTCTATAAAATCTAAAATACCATAAGAGAATTTTCAAAACTAATTTTTTATTTTTCTGATTATTTTTCTATTTTCTATGAATTAAAAACTATTTAAATCTAATTTAAATTGTGAAAAATACCAAATAAAAGGGGAAAAATAGGAAAAATCTTTTTATGCTTTTTATATTATTCTTAAACTGGGAAAATTGAAAAATTATTTTTTGGAACTTTTTCTGAATTATTTGCAATAAAAGCTATTTAAAAGGATTAAAAACTATTTTAAATTGAGAAAAATAGTAAACAGTGACCAAAAATTATGAAAATCTCAGGAAAATTCTAAAATGATAATCTAAATCTATGAAAAATAAGAAATTTGATGCTTATGTGTGAAATATTAGAGCTGCAATGTAACTGCTATGAGGATAAGCTAATTAAAATAAGCAAACAAGTTAATTAATCTACCAAACAGTGACTAAAGCTAGATTATGCTAAAATAAGCTAAATGCAACTGATTACACTTAATCCTAACAAGCTACAAGCACTGCTTAATGATCTATGCAAACTGACTATTATAGCAAAACAGTTTCTAACCCCTACTGTTTGAGCTTGTGCACAAGCTTATTAGAAGAGCTTGTGTGAAAACTAATAATGCAGTCCTAAAGAACACCTGGCAAGCTACAAATGAGCCAAATCTCAGGCTCTAACTCTCTGAATTGAGTCAAATGCAAAGGCAAGTTACTTTTCACACTCGTGATATACTCGAAATGTGAACAGGGAAACAGCTTGCTTATTGAACAAATGATTGAGTGATTAAGATAATGTCCAAAAATTTGAAAAAAATAAGATTTGAATTCTTGACCAATTGAAGTTATTTAATCCAGAATTTCACTTGATTTAAACCAGAATTGAGTCCATGAAAAATCTAGAAAGTTTTGCAAAAACTGGTTTGATGAGTTTTGACTTTTGAAAAACAGATTTGAAATTTTGACTTTAGTGAGATTTAATCCAATGTAATGAACTGATTCTGATGTTATAAGACTAATGATGATGACAGCAAGCTAGATCTACTTATTTTAAGCCTATTTGCAAATTTATACCTACTGATTTTAACAGTAACAAGAATCAATAGCAGTTTCACAATGATTTTGACCTCTTGAGTGTGTGGATGCAATAACAAGACTAAAGTGACTATAACAGACCTAAATGAACCTATAGCAGTTATATTTAAACACTACACTCATCTCTAGCTAAGATTAACACAATGATCCAAACACTAGTTAATAAGTCTAATATGCAATCTATACTAACTTGTTCTATAATAGCTTGTGAATATGATCTAACAACAACCAAATAATACTAACAGACACTATGCTATTCTAATTATGCAGTAAAACAGTTGTGAAATATCAATTGAAATTAGCACTTACAAGAAGTCCTAGCCACAATGGCTTGCCAATGAGACCAAAATAACCACTATCCTAAAATCTCACCCTCAAAACAATACATTAAACCCAATCCAAGCTCCATAGTCCATTCCATTACCATGATCAAATCAACAATTCAGAACCAAACAGTACCATTGACTTAATTTGATTGAAAACTATTTTGAGAGTAGAACTTGAGTAGAGACCTTGATAAGTAATCAATAAGCTAATGATGAGCTTATAAAAACTTATACTAAACTGATTTGCTCTTAAGTACAGATTCAAGACATTTTTTATTTTTCAATAATTTTTCTTATTTTTTTTGTGATTTTTTATTTGATAGAGAAAATAAGTTGAAACTAAATTTATATAAGCTAATATGAGTAATCAAACACTAATAAGCTGTCAAATTAATGTAACATGATTTAGATTAATTGGAAATGAAAACTGAAATTTACTTGTATTAATAAACTTGTGAGTACAATAGAAATCTGAAAAACTGAAAATACGTAAAATGAAATTTAGAAAGAAAACATTAAAAAGCTACTAATTCTACTCAATATTCTACATCTTTTACAAGTGAAATAAGAGGTGCCTTTTATAGGCGAGCTAAGGCCTTGGAAGGATCTGGAACGCACAAATGTGTGCTTCTTTGAGACGTTTACAACCATTAGATCACCCTCCACGTTTCCCAAATGATATCAACCCTTGGATTAGATCATCCACGCATCTTCGACCAATGAGAGAGCAGATATTGGACTTGAGCACACGGATAGCTGACCTGGCATCCCCATGTGTCAGTATGTGTCAGAGGAAAGTACAAGTATACCCTTAATCGCTGTTAATTTGACCAATTGACCAAGTGGGTAATTAGGGTTCATAGGATTCCCAGTTTTGGGGTAAAATAAAGGCGGGGTTGATTTGTTAATATTATTTCAAGTGGTTTGACCGGATCTTGGGTGAGTTGACTCGGGTAAATAAACCGGGTAATGACTGGGTAACGGGTTAAAGGGTTTGGTTTGTTTAGCTTAATGGACCGGGTGAAGGTGTTGGGCCGTGAGTTTTTATTATTGGATTAGGAATTTGGACTTAGGATATATTATAAACCCAATAGACATATAAAGGACCAAAAGTGTTAAAAACTGAAACTTTAGGGACCAAACTGTACTCTCTGAAAATCTTTATCAAGGGCTCATCTTGTCATTCTTCAATAAACCAAGGGTTGAATTTGTAAATTCTGAAACTTGAGGGATCACTCTTGTCAAAAGCTCAAAGTTCGGGGACTGATCTTGACATTTCTTCAGAATTGATTGTAACTTCTAAAAATCATCCTCAGAGAATAAAATCTTCCAAAATGCATAATCCCGACCTTCCGGCTCAGCTCAAACTCTCTTGATCTCTCGCGGCTCGGATTTACGTCGATTTGGTTCCTTTTGTGTGTTTTACATATCCGTACCTGCACAAGCACAAACTCAAGAAAACCACAAATATTAGCAATAAACGGCTCTTTCTTGGTTATTTTGGGTCAGTTTTACTAATGAAAAGGTATGTGTTTTAGCACATACCAAAATACCCCAGACGAAACCATTGTCGTGTCCTCACACAATGCAATCAACTCACGCTTCTAAAACCAAGGATTTCAATCTCTTTCTACTAAACCTTTGAAGAAGTAGCAAAGATTCCTCAAAAGAGATTAAGAAAGCCTTAATTCTAAAAACGCCCCGTTTACCTTTTATATTCCACATATATAGATATTACGATTAAGCACATTCCAATTATGAGTGACGGTTTGTTGAACTTTCATGTCGATCAATAACTCCAACATTTTTCAAACGACACGTTAGGATCACGGAGTAAGAAACACAACACAACGTGAAGTGACCATACGGATAGAATACATCGTCCCTGATTTTTCACAAGTCCCCAAACTAAGCGTAAAACCGAAATCATTGTTAAGTACGACTCTAGATGCTAACACTACCCATGGAAGTTACTTGTGTAATTACCTTTTGTTCCCATTTTCCTATTTTCCTCTAGATTTTTTTATTTTTGTTGAGAACTGAATTTCTTCAAATTTCTCGTTTCGATAATTTTTATTCCGATAAAGATATAAAGCTAAGTCGATAATTAGTTATCCGTCTTCTCTCAAGAACCATTGTCCCAAAAATGAGGTCCACATCAAGGAATTTTATTCACTTATACTTTTGACTTTTTCATTATTTTTCAACATCATTTTTCATTCATCATTTTTTTTTTTTTTTTTTTTTTTTTTTCACATGAACTTTGACTTTTACGTGTATGAGCTATGAACCACGGAGCTTCACGGGGTAATTCCAAGACTATAGGCTTCATGAAATGAGGATCCCGGCTGGCTAGGCTAAGACCTCACTCAATCCCGGCTAAAGATCCAAGGGTCCGATCTCGACACCGCAGCTCATAACTTTACTTATTACTTTTCACTTATCACTTATTTATTCATTTATTCATTACGGATCCTTGATGTGTACCCAATTTTTAAAACAAAGATTCTTTTAAGAAGATAAAGAACTAACTATCGCCAAAAACTCAACATCTCTAATTATTTAGACAGATATGGGGTGAAACAATTTTGTGGGAACAAAAAGCCATAAGTACCTTCGATGGGCTCTAAAGAGAACCAACTACTCCACGTTTAGCATCTAAACTCATAAGTAACTCTATCATTTCTTCATCTCTGCAAATTTAAAATCCCAAATAATGAGATCCGCAGATGCTTAGCCGATAATTTTTAGATTATCTACGGTTAAGGGAACAAGCTAGGGCTCAACACGCCCTCCAAGTCGAATTCCATTCCTACTCTCACCAGCGGAAAGTCAACAAGGTGTCAAAACATATATTAACTTAGCAAATGCTTCGTCTAATGAAATAAAGTTATGCATATTTAAAATCACTCAGGGAAACTTGCAAATTCTTGGCCTTGTGAGCTAGAATTCGCTTTTTATAGCTTCTTGTCTAAGAGACTAGCAAACTTTTCAATCAAAAAGACTTAACAAAAGCTTACAAAAATTTTTAAATTTTGCTCATTTCTGCACAATTTTTCATTTTCTAAGGAAAAACGGGGTTGCGAGAGTACACGACAAAAAACAAGCAAGTGCGGTCAAATCAAATCGAAGATTACCCTACCCCAGACTAGAACGAAACATTGTCCTCAATGTTTAAAACAAGGGTATCAACGAAAATCTAAAAGCCGTTTATTAAGTATGCTCAAAGATAAACGTTAGTCGATAAGATTTAGGATATCGGATTTCCATCAAAGATCGATCATGAAACTTGAGAAAATGACAAACTTCGAGCACGAGAGTCTTCATATCGGGAACATCCTAAACACAACATCACAAACAACCAAACACGAGAAATCAAAGAGGCTAACCCCTTCACGCCACTTATTAGAAAATAGAAAGAAGATAGAAGGATAAGCATGGGGTGCCTCTCACGAAGCGCGCCATCGTTTTTCTTAAACGAAGTCGCTAGCCCGACTCGTCCCCGAATTCATTTGTCCTTGGGGAAGAAAGTGGTAGAGATACCAGGGTCAAAACGGTGTCCTCATTCCCGAAAGAATAAGACTGGGTGGGTTGGGTGGAGAATAAAATGGGTGGATAAGGCATATCATGTAAGAAGGATCCATCATCCGGTGGTTTTATGCGGTGGACGAAAGGATGACGGATAGAAATGAGAAAACTCCAAGAAAGATGGTAGCTCATGGTAAAAGATAAGATGTTTAGGCTCACAAATGAAGGCATCCAAGAAAGGATCCTTATATCCAGAAATGATTTTAACAAAAGGCTCATTAATGCATATCCCGGGTTTAAATATTTTGTCTTCACATGCGGGCTCAACGGGATAAAGGATGGTGGACTCGTCAGAGAAAGGGGAGTCAATAAAACCATCAAGAACAACCATATCCTCATCAGGATCATTCATAATATCCTCAATACCCGGTGGTATTGAGTCATCAATCGCATCCTCAATGATCGGGTCATTTGTCTGAGTATCGGAAATATCGTTCAAAGCCTTGCTCATATCAACATCGAAGTAGAATCGCTCAAGAATCGGAGGATAAACATCATCAATAGTGGACCGCCACTAATCTCTTCAGCAAATCGGAAAGTCTCAAGCTCGGGAGAGAAATCACTATCTTTAACGGAGATAGGAGGCGAACTCGAATTATCGTTTAAGGCTTCAATCTTAGAAATGAGAAGATGGACATTCGACAATGTTTCACGTAATGCTTCATCCTCGATCTGAATATTATCGGGCTCAATTTCTTCCTCTTCTGGCTCAAAATCGTTTTCTTCTTCTATGTTAACAGGCTCAGACGGTAAATCGTCGACAAAATCGATGTCTCCATAAGAATCATCATCGGAATCGGAGAACATCTCATCATGATCATTTGAAATATCAAGAGAAGGCTCATCACAAATATCAACAACAACCCCAGACTCTCTTGGGATTGGGATAAAGATCTCAGCACTAGTTTCTTCCGTTTCCGGAATAGAACTAAGATGCTCATCCCCCATTATGAGAGAATCAACGGGTTCAACGATGTTTGAAGAAGTAGAATCATCGACCTCTTCCAAAACGTCACTTCTCTCAACCGGTGTGAGAAGGGGAAGGATCGAAATTAAAGGCTCGAAACGGGAGTGGGATTGCCACTCGGAGGAGTATAATCGTCATCCGAATCAGAATCGTAATAATAGGTAGTTGGATGATGTTGGATCACTTTTGCGGCTTCTTCAGCTAATGATTCACGATAGGTCTTCTGATGAGGATCTTCTTTTTCGTGGGTAAATTTATCAAGAAGATTCTTAAGATCACTCATCATTTCCAGAAATTTTTGATTAAAATCTTCAGAACATGGTGAAGGTTGTGGTTGAACTTCTTGGTATTGTGGAGGTGGGTTATAAGAATAATCGTAATTGTCACAAGGAACTTGCTTGTAAACAATCGCATTCTCGCATCCGACAATCGAATTAACATGCGGACCTCCACAATACTCACAACAGGATGATTGTTGTGACGAATAAGGGTAAGGTTCATAACCAAAGGTTGAGTTGTTAAATTGAACTTGACATTTAAAACCTTGGTGAGGACCACCACAATACTCACAAGAGTATGATTCCAGCTCATGGTACAGAGGTTGGTTAGGAAAATCGGTTGTCTCATAGTTAGGATTGTGGTGAAACTCTGTTCCAGATTTTCCATTGCTACAAGCGGAACAATTCCAACCATATTCGGGTCCTCTGCACCATATGCACAAAAGCTGATAAATCGAAGAATTATCCGGATAAGAGTTAGCTATTTCCACCGTTTCCGTGATAGGCTCTGATTCTTGAACGGGATTCACCTCCCGTTCAGAACATATTCCATTTCCCTCACCGAGAGGAGAGTAGGAATCGAGGGTTCTTTAATTAGAGCACTCTTTGTTCTAGCCGTGCATAAAGACGAGCTTAGATCTGGATTTGGATTAATAAAATTCTGGCATACATCACAAAATCCATTCCGACAATTATTTCCGCACCAATCACATATACATTTCAAACACCGAAATTGATTTTCTTCCATACGGCTTTGGCAATGAAGGCAACGAATAGAACATATCTCGGTTGTGGCGGATGGTCAGAAACACTTTTAGAATCATCTAGAGATTGTTTGTCGGCTAAGTCGCACCAATAGCAAGATTTTTTAGAACCGGGTATCCACATCGCCACATACACATTCGGATTCAAACAACAATATCGAAGTTTCTCCCATACGGCCTTTGCAATGAAAGCAATGACGATAATTGATTGTTTCCATGAGAATTAAACATATAGAGGGTTAAAGAGAAAGAATTATCAAATCAGAGGATAAAAGAAGAATATTTTTGGGTTTTTAAAACAAATTTTGAAAAGGAAAATCTTTTTGGGTTTTTATAAAAAATGTTGAAAACACAATCTTTTTGTAACCTTCACGTCAATCGGTGCTCGGTAGCTCTCAAAAGTACGCGCAGCGGAGCGGGAACGAAGAGTGGATCGTTCTTCAGTCTGCAATTTAATGTCAAGACTTTCCTTATACCCCGGGTATAGGTTGTACCTTCAAGGTGAGCCGACGTAACAATTAACGTTCGGGTTTGTTTTGTTGGTTTTTTAATTTTTATGGTTTTTCAAAAAGATATATATACAAAAATGACGGTAACTTCACTCGGGGAAGGATCTTCAAATGCACGCGATTCAGACGAATACGAAAACTCGCTACAAGCCCTCCCCTCAAGCAATAAAAATTGATACTCTCCAAAAACACGTCAAGTTATCTCACACAAGCTAGCCACTTGTGAATGACTAACCGTAAGAAACTTAAAACAGTTCGGACAAACCAATAATAGATGAGAAGTGTAGTATGCGGGTAACTCAAACGTGTTAGGTTTGAGCACCGAGATCGTTCCGAACGAGGGTTGAATGGAATTTCCAACTCACGTCTCGATTATCGGGATTTGAATAAGAGAAGGGGATAAATTGATGATTTCTAAACTACGGGATAAGGAAAGCATATGGGACTAAAATCTATGGGGAAAACCTAAGAGTAAAGGCAAACTACGCAAATCTATACTAAAACGCAAATACGGGATTAAAACGAAACGCGAATAAAATGCAACTACGCCTATTCTAAATCCTAAAAATAACCTAAAATTACTTTTATACTAAAAATGATATTAGAAAACTATTTATGAATTAAAACTATTTTTTAGGAATTTTCTTGATTTTATTAGAATTTAAAAACTAATTTTAACTTTTAAAATAAGACTAAATAACTAAAAATTATAAAAGCAAAGGGGAAAATTATGAAACTAATTCTATAAAATCTAAAATACCATAAGAGAATTTTCAAAACTAATTTTTTATTTTTCTGATTATTTTTCTATTTTCTATGAATTAAAAACTATTTAAATCTAATTTAAATTGTGAAAAATACCAAATAAAAGGGGAAAAATAGGAAAAAATCTTTTTATGCTTTTTATATTATTCTTAAACTGGGAAAATTGAAAAATTATTTTTTTGGAACTTTTTCTTAATTATTTGCAATAAAAGCTATTTAAAAAGGATTAAAAACTATTTTAAATTGAGAAAAATAGTAAACAGTGACCAAAAATTATGAAAATCTCAGGAAAATTCTAAAATGATAATCTAAATCTATGAAAAATAAGAAATTTGATGCTTATGTGTGAAATATTAGAGCTGCAATGTAACTGCTATGAGGATAAGTTAATTAAAATAAGCAAACAAGTTAATTAATCTACCAAAAAAGACTAAAGCTAGATTATGCTAAAATAAGCTAAATGCAACTGATTACACTTAATCCTAACAAGCTACAAGCACTCGCAATGATCTATGCAAACTGACTATTATAGCAAAACAGTTTCTAACCCCTACTGTTTGAGCTTGTGCACAAGCTTATTAGAAGAGCTTGTGTGAAAACTAATAATGCAGTCCTAAAGAACACCTGGCAAGCTACAAATGAGCCAAATCTCAGCTCTAACTCTCGAATTGAGTTAAATGCAAAGTCGTGCAAGTTACATTGTTTCACACTCAGATATATCTAGGTGAACAGGGAAACATTTGCTTATTGAACAAATTGATTGAGTGATTAAGATAATGTCCAAAAATTTGAAAAAAATAAGATTTGAATTCTTGACCAATTGAAGTTATTTAATCCAGAATTTCACTTGATTTAAACCAGAATTGAGTCCATGAAAAATCTAGAAAGTTTTGCAAAAACTGGTTTGATGAGTTTTGACTTTTGAAAAACAGATTTGAAATTTTGACTTTAGTGAGATTTAATCCAATGTAATGAACTGATTCTGATGTTATAAGACTAATGATGATGACAGCAAGCTAGATCTACTTATTTTAAGCCTATTTGCAAATTTATACCTACTGATTTTAACAGTAACAAGAATCAATAGCAGTTTCACAGTGATTTTGACCTCTTGAGTGTGTGGATGCAATAACAAGACTAAAGTGACTATAACAGACCTAAATGAACCTATAGCAGTTATATTTAAACACTACACTCATCTCTAGCTAAGATTAACACAATGATCCAAACACTAGTTAATAAGTCTAATATGCAATCTATACTAACTTGTTCTATAATAGCTTGTGAATATGATCTAACAACAACCAAATAATACTAACAGACACTATGCTATTCTAATTATGCAAGAAAAATAAAGTGAAATATCAATTGAAATTAGCACTTACAAGAAGTCCTAGCCACAATGGCTTGCCAATGAGACCAAAATAACCACTATCCTAAAATCTCAGCCCCAAAACAATACATTAAACCCAATCCAAGCTCCATATCAGCAATCCATTCCATTACCATGATCAAATCAACAATTCAGAACCAAACAGTACCATTGACTTAATTTGATTGAAAACTATTTTGAGAGTAGAACTTGAGTAGAGACCTTGATAAGTAATCAATAAGCTAATGATGAGCTTATAAAAACTTATACTAAACTGATTTGCTCTTAAGTACAGATTCAAGACATTTTTTATTTTTCAATAATTTTTCTTATTTTTTTTGTGATTTTTTATTTGATAGAGAAAATAAGTTGAAACTAAATTTATATAAGCTAATATGAGTAAGCAAAACACTAATAAGCTACTGAAATTAATGTAACAGTGATTTAGATTAATTGGAAATGAAAACTGAAATTTACTTGTATTAATAAACTTGTGAGTACAATAGAAATCTGAAAAACTGAAAATACAGAAATGAAATTTAGAAAGAAAACATTAAAAAGCTACTAATTCTACTCAATATTCTACATCTTTTACAAGTGAAATAAGAGGTCCTTTTATAGGCGAGCTAAGGCCTTGGAAGGATCTGGAACGCACAAATGTGTGCTTCTTTGAGACGTTTACAACCATTAGATCACCCTCCACGTTTCCCAAATGATATCAACCCTTGGATTAGATCATCCACGCATCTTCGACCAATGAGAGAGCAGATATTGGACTTGAGCACACGGATAGCTGACCTGGCATCCCATGTGTGGTGTCGAGGAAAGTACAAGTATACCCTTAATCACGTTAATTTGACCAATTGACCAAGTGGGTAATTAGGGTTCATAGGATTCCCAGTTTTGGGTAAAATAAAGGCTGTTGATTTGTTAATTTATTTCAAGTGGTTTGACCGGATCTTGGGTGAGTTGACTCGGGTAAATAAACCGGGTAATGACTGGGTAACGGGTTAAAGGGTTTGGTTTGTTTAGCTTAATGGACCGTGAAGGTGTGGGCCGTGAGTTTTTATTATTGGATTAGGAATTTGGACTTAGGATATATTATAAACCCAATAGACATATAAAGGACCAAAAGTGTTAAAATCAAACTTTAGGACCAACTGTACTTTCTGAAAATCTTTATCAAGGGCCAATCTTGTCAATCTCAAATAATCCAAGGGTGAAATTTGTAGATTTCTGAAACTTGAGGGATCACTCTTGCCAAAAGCTCAAAGTTCATGGACTGATCTTGACATTTCTTCAAACTTGATTGTAACTTCTAAAAATCATCCTCAGAGAATAAAATCTTCCAAAATGCACAATCCCGACCTTCCGGCTCAACTCAAACTCTCTTGATCTCTCGTGCTCGATTTACGATCCGATTTGGTTCCTTTTCGTGTGTTTTTACATATCCGTACCTGCACAAGCACAAACTCAAGAAAACCACAAATATTAGCAATAAACGGCTTTTTCTTGGTTATTTTGGGTCAGTTTTACTAATGAAAAGGTATGTGTTTTAGCACATACCAGTCTCAAAATTACATCATGCTTATTTTGTTGTACATTGTGCTTATTTTGTTGTAAATCTGAAAATTGGTTGCAGCTATTGTACATTGTGCTTAAATTGTTGTAATTTTTAGTGAGGGGGTGTTTTTAATAGCATTAATGTTGTTTGATAGAATTTTGGTCTTAAAATGACACCACGCTTTATTTTGTTGTACAATATACTTACTTTGTTGTAATTCTGAAAATTGGGTGCATCAAAGTGTTGTAAACCATGCTTAATTTCTTGTACGTCTTAAAATTAAGAGTGAGGTGACTTTGTGCATTATAAGTAGTATAAATAAGAGTTTGTGGAATCTAAAAGTTATATTTTGAGAAGCTGCTTGAAATAGCTTTTAGAAAATTGTTTAATTACATTAATGACATTGAAAATAATATTAATATATTTGTTTGGATTTCCCATTAAGTTTGTTAACATTAATAAGCTCAGTTACAATTACTTTGCTAAACATATTTGAAGAAAAAAACTCCTACAGTTTCAGCTAAAATAATTCCGTCAAAACATACATCGATAATTCTTTTGTTGCAACACTATAGAAAGTAGAAGAGCTATATTCTCATAGTGATTTTAGCGTCATCAACTATTTTAGATAATTGCGGTTTACAAGAGATCAATAAATTTCATATTAAGCTCGGATACGAGTTAGGAAAGTGTGAAGTGCACACTCGTTGAACTAATATATTTTACCCCAGAAAAAGATGCGGGGGTCAAGGGGGTCGCGCCGCTAAAAGGTTTTCATTAATCGGTATTAAGGGAATTAATATATTTTCCCGCCAAAATCCAACCAACATGTCTGTTTGTGAATAGTTATAACTCTTGAGATTTAACCGAATTTAACCAACCTAACTATCAAAATTTTCTGTTATTCAACAGATAACTTTTTATTTTACATGTCTGTTTGGGAGCCTTTTCTTTTCTTTTTACCTTTTGATTCAAAAGTAAAATAATGTTTTATTCCGACCGGATAATACAATTTACAATAAAGCCAAAAACTTTTAATTAAAAGTTAATCTTAAATTCAATTTATGAACGTAAGCTTAGAAAAGGTCATAAGTATCAAGCTAAAACACGTGTTAATAAGATATAAAAATAAATACACGAGATGAGGCACTTTATTTTGCTTACCAAGGGACAAATTCACACCATCCATCTAGTTTGATCTAATGGTGGGGATTAACCTAAGATTTAAAAGGCAAACCTAAGTCCATGTTTTTTTTCTTGTCATTTTGTCTTTCTTTTTTTATTCACATATTTTTTTTTTTTTTTTTATTAATTAACGTTTTTTTTATTTAATTCCCGTTTTTTTTTTTTTTTTTTTTAATTCGTTTGTTTTAAATTCACGTTTTTTTTCATTCGCGTTTTTTTCTTCATTTTCGTCTATTTTCATACGTTTTCGTCCATTTTCATACGTTTTTGTCCGTTTTCATACATTTTCATATGTTTTCGTCCGTTTTCGTCCGTTTTCATACGTTTTCATCCGTTTTCATACGTTTTCGTCCGTTTTCATCAGTTTTCTTTCAATTTCGTCAATTTTTCATACGTTTTCATCCATTTTCAAACGTGTTTTTACGCTTTCATACGTTTTCGTCCGCTTTTTACGTATTCGCCCATTTTCTTACGTTTTCGTCCGTTTTCATATGTTTCTGAATATCACAAGTGATATTCGAATAACACTTGTGATATTATGAATATCACTTGTGATTTTCTGGAGATCACTTTGTGGTATTCTGATAATCAATTGTGATTTTCATGTTACAAAACATTAGTTGAAAATCACTTGTAATATTCGAAAAATCACGTAATATCACTTGTTGATAATCTGGATATCACAGAATATCACTTGTGATATTCAGAATATTATTTGTGATACTCAGAATATCACTTGTGATATCACTGAAATGCTACTTGTGATATCTGAGACATATGAAAACGGCCAAAAACATTTAAAACCGACGAAAACGTATGAAAACGGACGAATATGTATGAATTCTAAACCAAAGTTTGACCATTTTATCTTTATACGTGGTAAATATAAACTTACATATTTTTATAAGTTTCAAAATAAGCAAATTAAGCTTGTGAAACATAAACCGAAATCACATAAGCTCATAAGCAAATAAAATAAGATTTAACAATTACCCCCAAACTATGTAGTTGCTATTCAAATTATGTATTTGTGATATTCTGAATATTACTTGTGATTTTCTGGATATCACTTTGTGATATTCTGAATATCACTTTGTGATATTATGAATATCACTTGTGATTTTCTGGATATCACTTTGTGATATTCTGAATATCAATTGTGATTTTGATGTAACAAAACATTAGTTGAAAATCAGTTGTGATATTTAGAATATCACAAGTTATATTCTGAATATCACAAAATATCACTTGTGATCATATGAATATCACATAATATCACAGAATATCACCATATATGAAACCGTCGAAAACATTTAAAACGGACGAAAACGAACGAAAATCGTAAGAAAATGGAACCAGGAATATGTTTGAAAGCGTAAAACGAGTATGAAACGGAAAAACGTATGAAAACGGACGAAAACGTATGAATAATGAACAAAAACGTAAGAAAACGGGCGAAAACGTATGAAACGGACGAAAACGTAAGAAAAAGGATGAATATGTATGAAAATGGACGAAAACGTATGAAAGCGTAAAAACAAGTATGAAAATGGGCGAAAACGAACGAAAACGTATGAAAACAGACGAAAACGTACGAAAGCGAAAAAAACGTGAATTAAAAAAAACGCGAATTAAAAAATAAAAAAAAAAAAAAAAAAAAAAAAATGACTAACGTGAATTAAAAAAAAAAAAAAAAAAAAAAAAAAAAAAAAAATGAATAAAAAAGAAAAATAAAAAAACAAGAAAAAAAACATGGACTTAGGTTTATCTATTAAATCTTAGGTTAATCCCCACCATTAGATTAATATAGATGGATGGTAAGGATTTGTCCTTTGGTAAGCACCGAAATAAAGGTAAGCAAATGAAAATTCCTCTACACGAGATATGTACTTCAAATTTTCAAATGCAACAGTTTTATAATACTTATTATTAAATTAAATTAACTTTTATACTAAAACCCGTGAATGCAGGGAATATAATATATATATAAACACAATTATTCGTCAGATTTGACTTACGTATGAATTATAGGCACCAAATGGCTTGTGTCCTAATATACCTCATGTTGTGTGAGAATCTTCCAACTTAAATGATT
>OU343216.1:51644898-51678597 GCA_910596185.1 Chrysanthemum makinoi
CTTTTGTGTGCTTAACAAGTGTGGGAAAGTTAAATAAAGCCCGAAACTCGTTTAAATTTCCAAAATTTTGGGCTGTTTTAAATTTTGTGAGCTTGTTTGCCCTTATATGATCTAGTTGTTTTCACGCATTATAGGTTAATATATTATAATAACTGCGGATCAATCCAACTGGTGAAAGAATCGGTAATTTTGAAAACTTGAGATGTGTCGATTAATATTGCAATCCATTCGGGATCGATGACATTTGCTAGCACATATTATAGCCCTTCCACTAAATTGTGAGGATTTGAGTCTGTTTCATATATAGCATACTTCTTTTATGCTTGGATCTTTTGTTTTGAGTGTGCCGGTGATTTTATTTATTCTAGAACTTGTACTTGCAAATCATTACCAGACCGCAGTGAGATCGCATTCGTGTGATATAAATGTTTATGCGTGATAAAGAGGCAACCTTAGGAATAAAACCAAATGGCCTTCCGTTTACATCTAATGATATATTAGCTTACCACATCGGTTAGTTAACCACCCACATGGACCCATTTGTTAGCGCTCATTTTTAGCACTAGATACCCTTAGTACACCCTCCGAGCCATTCTTTTCTTTTCTTACATCGGAAAAATACAAAAATATTTTACACTTTAAACCTTATCCTACCCCATCAATGTCTAAATGGTTGGTTGCTAGTTGCTTGGTATTATTGGATTATTTTTGATGATTATTAGTTAGCCACACTTTGCCATTCGTGTGTGCCATTCCGACAAAGATGAAGACTATGACTTCTTATTTGTATTTTTGTGGTGTGCTTATACGAAGTGTGGGGGAGATGTGATGTATGAAGAAGAAGTGTTGAAAAAAAAAAAAAAAGAATAAGTCATCGAAAAAAAAATGAAAGAAAAAAAATATATGTGATGACAAGGATGAAGTATGTTCGAGATATCAATTACCCAATGTGCTAAGACGTGATATATATATTTGGTGATCGATATGTGAAGAGGAGAAGATTGTGACTATAATCATTTTCGGGTTTACGGATTGTTCGTGACTAGCAACATGGGTATTAGACTTGACTTTATTTTTTTTAAAACCAATTTCATATATATCCCATGCCTTATCCATACCCTTTATTCACCTTAAGCCTATCGTTATATCCCGAATAAAAGCCCTCTTTAGATGTTTACGCTTGGTGCTACGCCAGTCGGTGGAGTTTTGTTGCTTGTACAAGCCTATGGTAATATTTAGATCATGACTGAGCAATATGAGTGTACTATTCCTTAATACTATCCATCACAAATAAAATGAGTGTTGAGTGAATTATACATCCGTTTTTTTTCGTGAGGTGCTTAGCCATGTTTTCATGCGAGAAAATCCATAGGGTATCGTCAAACATAGATTTTTCACCTCATAAAGGTTAAAATGATGAATCATATCTTGTACTTGTACTTGGTAGATTTGCATCATATTTTTTTAATCATATTTCATGCACCATGTGGGATTTATTTTTCTTATTTCTAGATTTGCTTGAGGGCAAGCAAAACCTTAAGTGTGGGGAGTTTGCGCTCATTTTTCGCTTATTTTTATATTTGTTTTATTAAAAAACCCAAAAATATTTTTTTAATTTTCTTTTAGTTTGTCATTTAGGTATGTGTTTGATTTTTTTTTTCCTAAGATTTGCTTGAGGGCAAGCAAAGTTTAAGTGTGGGGAATTTGATAACGCTCAAATTGTGCATGTTTTTAGTAGCGTTATCTGTGCTTTTATGTGTGTTATTTGGTTATAATCATATGCTTTTAATGCTTAATCGTACAAAAGTGCATTTGCTAGTTCATTTGTAGCAATACAAGGAAGAGAAGTGGAAAAATGCGGAAAAAGAAAAAATCGAAGATTTCTCCATGTACGAAGAATTCCCGACAAAAGAAAGACTTGCGGAGTATATTCAAGAAGATAAAGTCATCAAGTTAGTGGTCCAAAGACTCAAGAATAAAGTTCAAGAAGGAAAACGAGAAAGAAATGAAGAAAAGCTAAACGAAGACATATTAAAAGACTCGTTGTTCCCGACACACCTTCACCATTTTGGCCATAACTTTTGCATACGGACTCCGTTTGACCCCCGTTCGCGGCCACAGAAAGCTAAGAGAAAGATCTACAACTTTGAAGTTTATGAATCTTTGTGATTTTGCTCCAACCGATCGGTCGAGCCCCGTAACCGATCCGGTTGGAGCAGTCAGAAGACCAACCGATCGGTTGGAGCTCAACGGATCGGTTGGAGGTCTGTTTCACCATTTACACTACTAAGACTCCACACGTGTTCCAAATGATTCTAGTCCCTTCTTACATGGTTTCTAGTCCCTTCCAAGCTCTTTGGCCTCCAAGAAATGCATTGAATACCCTAGGCCTTGGTAGTAGTATAAATAGAACCCATTTGGCACCTCATTTCATCATCCCTTCTCCATCTTTCTCATCCCTTTCATCCACCACTCCATCTCTAGGTGTGAAATTCATGCCTCCACCCTTGGGACGAATTTCCACCTAAAGAGCAAACCATAACTTGAGAGAACACAACCACTCTTAATACCTTCACCAAAGGTGTGAAATTCAAGCCTCCACCTTGGGACGAGTTTCCACCAACTATCCTATCCCAACTTGTGTGAAATTCAAGCCTCCACCCTTAGGGACAATTTAGACCACTTATCCACCAGCTTATCTTCCCTAAAAGACCACAAACCTCTGCCAAATTCGTGTAGTGTGCTCAAGGGTTGTCGAAGGCGTTTGGACATCATTTTCCGGCTTGGTAGAACTATTGTAGGTGATTGGAGGCTTGAAGGTTGCTATAATCCTTCATCTTTGCCTATTGTAATTCATACTTTGGGTAAACCTTGTTACTTTTCTATTTAAAGATGTTTGTTATTGATATGATTATTGAGAATTTGTGTTTGATTGGAATAATGATGAATGTCTTGATACTTGCTTGTTCTTATAATGCTTTTCTTGTTGGTTTGATCCGTGACAATCATAACCATCAACTTGTTACTTGTTACTTGCTTAAACAAACAAACGACACTTGTAGTGCAACCAAGTCTCTTGGGATGACCTTGATTTACCATATACTATACTACAACTCGACTAGGGTATACTTGCCCGAATGTGTTCCTAGTTAACCGGTAATTCTTGTTTACAAATTTAAAACCCGATGAAGCACCTCAACCCCGAACGACGCGTGTAGCGTAATCAATAATGTCTAATCTTCTTGAATCAAAACCAACATGCTTTCATTAATCATATCCACCATTTCATGAGTTGGTGAAAGAATGGCCCTTTCCTGGAAAAATTCAGGATTCCATAGGTTTTTAAGCAAACGGGGGTATGTTGCATCAATTATTAAACCAACATAATCATCGGATTCTGGTATCAACATCCCATCCGGAAATACAACAGTCGAATCACCATCATTAGTACCACCAACCTTTCCATTACCAATGTCGAAAATCCAATCAGCAAAATCTTGTATTTCTTTTCTTTCAGATTCGGTTGATCAAGAACCGAATCTCATGTTAACTGTTAAGTTCATAACTTTGCAATTTTGCCACAGATAGGAAGAGTTAATAGTGGCATGTACGACATCATTACGGCTTGCATTAGGGAGGACAAGAAGAATTTGTCGAAAATCACCACGAAACAGGACAACTTTTCCACCGAAAACACGGTTAGATGGTTAAGACGGGTCTGGCCTGCAAATATCTCGCAGTGTCCTATCAAATGCTTCATAACAATATGACTGAATCATAGGAGCCTCGTCCCATATAATGAGCTTTGCTTGTCGTATCAAATCTGCGAGGTCACTGTAATAAGGAATGTGGCACATCGAATCTTCTACTATATTGATTGGAATTGCAAATAGGGAATGTTCTATCCTTCCTCCTTCCAACAATAGCGTTGCAATACTGCTAGATGCAACATTCAACACTATACCACCTTTTGAACGTAATGCAGTAGACATTTTTTTGTAAAGGTATGTCTTTCCAGTTCCACCGTATCCATACAAAAAGAACATTCCACATTTGTTATTGTCTACATCATCCATAACCGTTGCATAAATACTTTTTTGTTCAGATGTCAAACTGCCATACAATGTTTTATGCAGCTCTTTTAATTCATCTACCTTGTACGATGTCTCATCATATATCAACCTGTTACTCCATTTTGAATTCGTTATTCGAATATGGCATGTTCATGAAATTCCTTAGACTTTTGTTGTTACACAGTAGCATGTGTTCAATATAAGTCAAACATATGTTATACTTCTGGTTGTCATTTAGTTGCAGGCATGCATTTACATAATATTGTAATTTAATAAAAAAAAGGAAAATGGGCTAAAAGACATGTAGCTGAATATTTTTAGATAAGCTTATAAGAGATTATAGTAGCATGTATTAAATGTAACTTATATAACTAAATGTAGTTGTGAATGTCCTATAGTCTCAGTTAACATATACAAAATGTGGTATGTGAAGGTTGGGAAATTGGTCAACAAAAATCATGCTAAACTATAGTAATATTTGTCACAAGCTGTTTATGTTTGCGTGAAAAATGTTATTAATACTACTTATGTTGACATCAATTGTGATAAAATATATAACCTTAAAGATTAAATAAAATAAATATATATATATATATATATATATATATATATATATATATATATAGAAATCGGTTCATTTAAAAAGTTGATCTATATATATAGATCGGATCATTTAAAAAGTTGATCTCAAGAGAAAAGTGAGAAAAGTAATCTCAACCATTGGATCACCCCCTCTTCCCCTCCTTTTTTTCACACCAAACTACAGGGACCTAATTGTATTTTCCTTCATTCTTTAAGGAAGTTTTGTAAATTCGCACCCTACCCCCCCCCCCCCCCCCCCCCTCCAAAAAAATTTTTCCCGCCAAAATTTTTTTTTCTGGGGGCCAAAAAATTTTTTTTTGGGCCAAAATTTTCCCAAAAATTTTTATAACTGTGATGCACCTTTTTATTTTGGTGCATCACAGTTATAAAAATTAGTTATATATGATGCACCGATTTTATAACCGAGATGCACCCAACTATTGTTACCCAATATGCTTCAATAACATTGCAATAACTTAGTATACTATGCTCTTTAAGGGGAATTAGTTGTACGAGGGATGGAGCTATGTAGTCGCATGCTTTGTCATTGAGATAACGCAAGTGCATATTAACAATCGTGAATTGATGAAAAGTATGTTAACCATGTGATTAATAAAATAACTCGGAAACATGTTAGAATAATTGATTTCATTGTATATTAACCATGTGATTAATAAAATAAACTTGTTGAATCATTTGAAAAATCTCTCTTTTATACACAAAGGTTGAAGGTTCTAATTCAAAGTTTTCTGTAATAAGTTAATCATATGCGATTGATACACCTTTTTATATTTGTGAATCACAGTTAAAAAAAGTAGTTATAATTATGATGCACCAATTTTTATAACCGAGATGCACCCAACTTAGTGTAGTTACAACCAGTTACAAAAATTAGTTACAACGATCATTACCTAATATGCTCCTATAACATTGCAATAACTTAGTGTACTATACTTTATAAGGGGCATTAGTTGTACAACCAGGGACGGATGGTAGCCATGGTAGTGCCACATCTCTTTGTTATAACATGCTTTGTCATTGGGATAATGCCAGTGCATATTAACCATCGTGAATTGATGAAAAGTAAAACAAAATAACTTTGAAACATGTTAGGATAATTGATTTCATTGTATATTAACCATGTGATTAATAAAATAAACTTGTTGAATCATTTGAAAAATCTCTCTTTTATACACAAAGGTTGAAGGTTCTAATTCAAAACTTTTTCTGGAATAAGTTAATAACATATGCGATCTGATGCACCTTTTTATTTTGGTGAATCACAGTTAAAAAAAGTAGTTATAACTATGATGCACCAATTTTATAACTGAGATGCACACAAAAAAGGTGCATCACAGTTATAAATTTTTGAGGAAAAAAATTTTTGCCCAAAAAAATTTTTTTGAAAAAAAATTTTTTTGGGTGGTGGGGGTGGGTGGGGGGTTTCAAAACTTACCCCTGAAGTTTGAGATGTTTCAAAATAGACCCTATAACTTTTTTTTCACTTTTCTCTCTAATTACATTTTCTCTAGAACGCACTCTATATATATATATATATATATATATATATATATATATATATATATATATATATATATATATATATATATATATATATATATATATATATATATATGTGTAATATATGTGTGTGTGTGTGTGTGTGTGTGTGTGTGTGTGTGTGTAAAATGTAATAATTGCAGTTTTAATCTGTGTGAACATTTTTTTTGAAACTCTACACTAAAAAGAAGTGTCATGGAAGGCTACTTATTAGTCTCTTGGTTTTCCTGATAATGATTATAAACACTACAACTACAAAACAGTTACCACTTCATCATATCCAACCCAAATACCTGTAATATTTGTAGAATATTTGGATAATACAAAAATTATGTTTGCATAAAAAAAAAGATCAAGAAGCGAATTCGATTTGAAGAAGAACAAAACGGAAACGACAGGAAGTATAACATGAATTGTTGAATCGATTTTTCTATTACTTTTATTTTTATTCATTCTATGAAAACTAACTTCTTTGTTTTTATTTTTTTAGAAAACAATGCATTCAAGAGCAAAGGGCAGAGGACAAAACCATCAAATATGGTATGAGCACTGGTTTGAAATTTTAATAATTAAGAACATCATTATTTGAAGTGTATATTGAGTATGGATTAGGAAAGTTATATTTAAAAAATAAGAGTGTAAAATTATTCTGTGCTTACAATGTAGAAATTGTTGAAGAAAAAAACAACAGTGCTGCGGAAGAACATGTAAGGGCTCCTAACGATTGGTACTACCAATCGAAATAGAGATGTATAAAGAACTTGAAAAAAGGGATGAAGAACAAGCAGAAAGGGATAGGAATCAACAACTAAGAGATGATCAAGCGAAAGAGTTTGATACAATGCCTGGAGTTAATCTGCTTGAAGAGGGTTCTTCGGATGTCGAAGAAAATTTGGAGAAAGAAGACATTGAAAGTTTTGACTACGATAATTTACATTTAGCATTTTCCGAGGATGACTTAGATTAAGATCGTATTTAGTATGTATTTCAATATGCTTGATGTAATCCAAAAAATGTTATGAAATGAATTATATTTAATATTTATCTTCATTCTTTGTTTTGATTAACTGAATGTGTAATTTTCTCTATAAAATGTGGTTGAATAGTTGAATTCAATCTCTAGAATAGTCATGTTATTTTAATTTTTGTTATTGCCAAAGATAATTGTCTTTAATAACTTTGAAAATTTTGATGTTTTTTATTACTTCTGGTGCATAAAGGGTTGTTTGGATTATGTTTACTTGGAGGACTACTGCTGAATCCCTGCACATATTCTAAATATTTAAGTTTTTTCATTTTTTCAGAATGTGTTATACATAACTGTTGTTTTTAGTTTTGCTCCATGGATTGGATATAGGCTATTATTGATTATATGAAAGATGTTATTTTCAGCATATAATTAATATTATACTTAAAAGACGAATATGAACCTAAACACATGTACATGATTATTTCAAGATGAACTTTAAAAAGACTATATGATTATTTAGTTTAGTGAGAGATGCAATTATATGTGTGTAATTGGTCTGATTTAATATGAAATTAAAATGGAAACAAGCATAAAACATTTTACGACAACATTCAGAGTTTATTCTGCTTTATGGGCTCAACATGCTCCACATCAGCAGCCATGACATCCCAAGTTTTTTCCCAAAAATTTTCGCCGAGACATACTATCTGTCATGAGTAACATTACAAAGAATGACCTCAAATAATCACCCATACCCCCAATGACTCGCTTCCAGTAATCCATCAATATACTCCTTATCATCCTACAAAAGCCCACGCGCATAGCAAGCATCTCTGTAAGTAGGATACACAACATCGTCAAATTCCTTTAGGTCTTCCCATTTTTGCGGACCTCTCACCTTGTTTAACAATACACGCAAGTAAAACATCTCACCCCAAGAAGGTGGAACATGATGAATACGGCCCAAACTCTCACCGCTTTGTCTCGGTGTCCAAGTCCTTTCTTGAGGATTCCAAACATAAAATTTAGGTATCCTGACATAAAGCAACTTCTGAGCAAATGTATCCGTCTTGTTTAGTTCCATCCACTTAACAAATTTAGTATCGTTTATAGATGACTTTTCAAGGGTGTAATCAATGCTTTCAGTTGCATCAAATACAACGGATTGTTCATCCTGTTAATGAAATGGCAAACATTCAACACTCGGAGTCCTATAGTGTATATCAAATTTGAATATACGCCATGCTACTTCACAAGCCAAAATATATCTACAATCACAGAAATCCTTAATCTTGTCGACCTCTTTGCCATCTAAGCCAACAGTAATCCTATCCGGTCCCTTGTTTATGTATTTGAACAAATACTTAATGGAACCAACCTGGTTGCACCATTCAATATTTATATGTGACTGATATCGCCTGAGCAAACCGGGGTTGTAAGGAACTACGAAACCATTGTGCAAATCTATTTCATTTTTCTTTATAGTAGTGCCATCATTCCGCCTCCTATAAATTTCAAAACCATTGTCATTAATTACCGTGGTTTCGTTAAATGGTTTTCGAAAATTCTTGGTACATTTAAAATCAACCGTGCACGGATAGCTTGGATTATCATGAACGCATGGGTCGTGCATCATGTGATCTGTAACGATTTGGTACAATTCAGGGTCCTCCTCCGTATTTGGTATTTCAGTTGATATATACTTATCAATATTTGATGTTGTGGTTATCTTATCTTCAGTTTCAAGCCATAGAAATATGTGACAATGAGGAAGGCCTCTTTTTTGAAACTCAATGATGTAAACAGCTGTAAAACATATAATCAAATGAGGAAATCAAGTAATAAATTGACAAAATATACACCATGATTGTTAAATGAATATGATTCAAAAATGTTTAGTGACATTACCTACTTTGAAACGTCTAAATGTACGTCAATCCTTTAAATCATTCATATGGCTATCAAGCTTAATTTTAAAGACTCACGTAATTACATCGGGTCGATCCTCAGATTTCAATCCTCTATCGGCCATAAAACGTGATATCTCGGGCCAATTTGGGTTACATGTTGTTGGGAATTATGTGAAGTAGGATTTCTACTGTCATTACTGCCGAAGGTTTCTGCTGAAGTAGAAGCAGAATCTGCTGAAGAAGTGATTCTACTGAAGAGTACAAGCATTGCCGTGTTACTGCTAAAGGGTGAAAGTCGACTAGGATCAACATGCGCTACTGTATTAATGCTAACTCATTATTTTCTTTGAACGGCCCGAGGTTAGCATGGGTTTTATTGTACTGCTCAATATAGTTTAGTGTATTAGTCATTAAATGCATGCTTGCATGTTTAGTCGATTGGGTAGTAAGAGATTAGGGTTCCTTGTTTATAAAAGGAACCATATAGTTTGTAATAGAGACATCTGGAACATAGAGTTTCAATGAATAAAAAGATCCATAGAGGATCTAAGTGTTCTTAGTAATAACAACTTGTGTTTACATTCCGCTTTAGAACACGAGTTGTAGAGATTTTCTATTAGTTTGCTTATGATTACATAGGCAACACTAACGATCCACGAGTGCTAGATCTTTCAAGGTCTGAGAGTGTGCAACGTGATAAAACAGTTCAACAAGATGGACTAAGGTTTCAACACCTAGTGGTCAATATTGGGATGCTTAACCCTTAACTGCCTAGTTTAAGGGGAGGCATATGCCTCAAGGGAGGCATATGCCTCAAGAGAGAGTTATATTTGGTCGTATTTGTTTACTTTGTTTTGGTTTGTATTGTTAATTTCTTAAAAAAAAACAAAAACAAAAAAAACAAAAAAAAACTTTCTTTTGTTGATTTATTGTATTTCGTTAAGGGTTATTAACTCACCAGATATGCCTTGTGTGTATCAAAGAGTTGGCTAGTCCAAAGGGTACAGCTTTGGTAAAGACTGTTAAATGTTGATAGGTAATGGTTTGCTCAAAATCATAGGGTGCAACCACCCATGCTTAATTGCTGAGAGTTGTATGGTCCTCAATTCACCATGGTCTATTCCTTTTTGGAATCAAGAATGGCTAGCCCACACGTATATGGATTGTGGTAAAGGCAACTATCTCCATGTTTGGTTATCAATTCACCAATTCTAAGATTGACTAGTCCGAGCAACGGCTCAGGTAAAGACACCTCAAATCCGTTTATATAGTTGTTGATTTACTCATAAATCAGATGGTTATCAATGTACCATAGTTTATGAACTTAAACATTTGGCTACTCAAGTAGTAATGGCTATTGGTAAAGAGACATCAAATCCATTATTTTCAATGATTCACCTCTCTCAGATGTTAACACACATGGATGTGATGAGAATAGTATGCAACTGATAAGTATTGATGTACATTATGTCATGTGTTGCTGCAAAGACCTGAAGTTTCAAAGGTTGATCATCATAGAGATGAGTTTGTTATTGGTTCTTTGCTTTCTTGATGTGTGAAACAATCCTCTAGTAATGAAGTCTCAAAGATCTTTCAAGGTCAGGAAACTGGAACTTAACCAAGTCAAATTCCAGTTTAGGGGGAGGATTGTTGGGAATTATGTGAAGTAGGATTTCACGTCATTCTTGCCGAGAAGGTTTCTGCTGAAGTAGAAGCGAATCAATTGAAGTGATTCTCTTGAAGAGTACAAGCATTGCGTGTTCTGCTGAAGGGTGAAAGCGACTAGGATCAGCGAAACTTCTTGTATTAAATGCTAACTCTTTATTATCTTTGAACGGCCCGAGGTTAGCATGGGTTTTATTGTATTGCTCAATATAGTTTAGTGTATTAGTCATTAAATGCATGCTTGCATGTTTAGTCGATTGGGTAGTAAGAGATTAGGGTTCCTTGTTTATAAAAGGAACCATATAGTTTGTAATAGATAGATCTGGAACATAGAGTTTCAGTGAATAAAAAGATCCATAGAGGATCTAAGTGTTCTTAGTAATAACAACTTGTGTTTACATTCCGCTTTAGAACACGAGTTGTAGAGATTTTCTATTAGTTTGCTTATGATTACATAGGCAACACTAACGATCCACGAGTGCTAGATCTTTCAAGGTCTGAGAGTGTGCAACGTGATAAAATAGTTCAACACATGTAAATGTTATGAATAGGTTTGGATAACCATAGAACTTGCAAATTGTAATTGCGTCTAAATATTTCTGCATCATATACCTTGGACTACACGTAAAAGACGATGGCAACACAACCTTTTTGCCACGTAGATGTACTCCAGAATCTGCATCCGCTGCCAATTTTTCCAGCTTAGAATAAGTTTCACTTCTAAGCTCCTTCTGCTACTTGAGATTAAACCTCATTCTTTCCAATTCAACCATTGTGTATCCATCTACAAAAAATTACTGAAATAGCCTTCTTCCGTTTAACATCATGGAGAATTCATTTCGCCTTTCTTGTACATGGTATGCGAACCACTCCCTCATTGTTATGCATGTTCCTTTGTTTGTTTCATCTTAATCAGATCTACAACTACCTTTCACCCACATGATCACGAACGAAGACAGAGAATTGCGTAGATAGGAGGACGGTTGGAACCCACAATTGAATATGTCCTGTCTAGAGGTCTATGCCTTACACCTTTATGAAATATATTAGTGCGATAACCATCCTCAGCATAAGGAAAGAACAAATGGTATTGCAATGGGAGATAAGAGGGGTGCAATTAACTAATTCTTTGAAGATCGCCATCTTGTTAATGGAGAATAATGTCTTTCTTGTGTTTGGTTTGGTCAAAAGCTCCTACAATTAAAGCAGCCACTTCGGATGCAGTAGGTAGATTATAGTGTCTACCATCTCACTGCCTTGTACCAATAAGCTTAAGACAATATTTATTATCATTAGAAGATCTCATACGTTAACCCGCTATGCAAAAGTCCAAAACCAATGGATTAATTTCATCAAGCCTGTCGCGTATCTCCTTCGTAAGCTCGTAGTCTAAGTATTATTTTTTGGAAGACGTCATATGTTCATTGCTGCAAGATTAAATTTCACTATTTAGAAAGGTAATAAAGAAAAATAAGGATATAGATTGTTTTGTGTTAATGTGCAAAAACATAATGTAGTTGGATAAAGAATCAAACCTGACAGCGTTCATTTTGTTCCTTATCTCATTCTCAGTATCAACTATATAAAGCTGAGAAAATTTAGGTGGCCTTCTAGTCTTTGGCAATAGACTACTTGCTAAGTGGTAATTCTCGCCATGTATACGATAGCAATATGGACCACATCCGACATTAACAGAGTGGTCTTGTTGGGCACCAATGGAGGTGAATGCAAACATTGAGTTATACCGCCTTATATTATCTATGAATGTTGCGCTCTTATAGTGTTCATTCGTAATAAGCTACTTTAGCAGTTTAGGTGGCTGTTTAAGTTCAGTGCCCAACATAACCTTACCTCTACCACAACACAGTGAATAAGAATGCGAACTGCCAGTTCCCATGCCTCTTATCGCCTCAGCATGCCAAAGCATTGCACTACAAGATTCGCATTCAAATCTTGGATCACCATGATCAATATAATCTGATACACATCAATACATTTATGACATATTAGTGATTTCGTATATTTAGTAAACAAATTACGTACTTTAACAGGCACCAAATGGTCATGTTTTGCGCATTGTTGTTTTCTAGGCACTTACCTTTAGAGATTCCAAAAAATGAATGTCTGTTGACAGTTGTATTAACTATAGGATCAGTGTGGTTGAAGTTTATACGCCTTGCAGATTGCCTTGTGACCATTTTTCCTTTAAGCTTATGAAGTTGAGATGTTAGTAAAGAAGATTGGCAATTCGATTGTGTATCGTGTTTAGAAGATGTGGATCCTGTCACACATTATATTAAACCATTGTTATTGTATCCGAACGTATTAATCAAGTGTGATATATATATAAATACATTAACCGATAAATGATAAGTTAATAATGAAACTATGTACCTAAATTGAATTTCACCGGCGTCTGGTTTCGAAACCTTGAGCCATTGTTGTTTCGTATGAATGTACCTATAAAAAAATGAAATTATTTATTGATATCTTTATATATGGACGTATCATTATTAAATATTGTGATCAGTGCATCATATTTATGACGAAAAGATAAATACCTTTAGATGTTGGTTCGGTATTACCACTACCATGAAGAGAAACATTACGAATAGTATCATTTGGAGTTATTGAGCCAACAGGACTAACATCATTACGTGGGGTATCTAAGTGAAAAAATCTAATTATAAATTCCGGATAACACAATAACAAACAATTGATAAATTTGTTAACATAGTGAATTACTTGTTGAATTGTCGCTTTTATGCTGACGTTCCCTCGGTCGAACACCTTTATTAGCTTGACTTGACTCAGGAGATAAAGGTGCAGGAGTTCTTTTTCCTAATATATTAACAATAACTATATTGTTATTTGACATGAACTAAAAAATAAATAAATTTATTAGTAATAATGAGGTTACTAAAAAATAAATAGATATTAAGTTAGGAACAAACTGTCTGAAATTTCAGTAAGTGGAGGTCTTGAAGCCTTTCTTCCAGCCTTCTTAATGGATAAATCCACTAAAGGTGCATCAGTTACTATCATATTTGAGTAAGTACCTAGATTTTAATGATGTTTAGTTAATTGGACATGATGAGTAACATGTTAAAGTGCATTACGTAATGGTACAAAATCTTGAATATGAAATAAAAAAAAATAACATGATGTAGTTAACCACAACACTAAGAAACGTACTTGTATAAAAAATAAATAAATTTATTAATAATACTTAGGTTATTATTGTAGATATTAAGTTAGGAACAAACTCTCTGAAATTTCTGTAAGTGGAGGTCTTGAAGCCTTTCTTCCAGCCTTCTTAATAGATAAATCCACTAAAGGCGCATCAGTTACTATCATATTCGATTGAGTACCTATAATATAAATATCTTGAATTACTCGGACATGATTAATAAGATGGTAAAGTGCATTACCTAATGGTAACAAATACTGAATATCAATTTTAAACACTGTATACATAATGTAATTAACCACCACAATACTACACGTACTTGTATTAATCTCTCTTAGTGCCTTTCTTGTCGATGGTCTTTCTGCAGGTTTTTTAGAAGTAAGCGAATCATTAAGCACACCTGAAAATCAAATAAAAATAAATAATTTAAATTTGTTATAACAACAAAAACCAAAAAAAAATTTATGTATTGTATTATGAACATTAAGAGTAACCACACTTTTTAGTCGCGTCAGGCTTTATTGAATCCTTTCTTCTATCTTTCTTCCTATGAAATGTCAACTAAAGGTGTGTCATCTATGCCAATATGTGAATGTCTTTGAGGAGGTGATAACAAATTTTGATTTCCTTTAGCTTTCCTCTTGTTGTTATTCGCATGTGCAATTGCTTTATGTATGAAAGCAAATTCAAACATAAACAATATTCCAATCAAATATCAAAAAAGCTCTCTATTAGATGTAATTTTCTAATGGTAAAAAACAAAAAAAATAAAGAAAATTATAAACAATTAATAAAATCCATACCTTGATGCATCGACGTGCCACGATTCTCTTTATCTTGTGTTTCTTTCATAGAGATGATAAGTCAAGATACTGGTTGTTTTGTGGAGACGGGTTTGATCGATCGAAATGATGTGTTAATCACAAATAAAAAAAAAAATAAAAATAAAATGAAATTAGCACATTAATGTAACATATATATGGTATAATGTATTTTAACAATTAAGTTTCCTTATTTCATGCAAAGTCAAATGCAATTCAAAAAATTTATATTTTTGGATAATATGTCAATATAAAAATTTAGTGATACTAAGAAAACATCCTAAAAAATGTGCTAAAGTCATGTACCTTACCAAAAATTATACAAATGACAAAAAAATGTGTACGTATTTTTTACAAACATGAAAAAAAAATTACATAGTGTTAAATGAGATAAAAGAGGTGCGGCATAAACATTGGGCTGGACCTACACAATATAAGTTACACCTGCATATTCCCTCGAGACATGCACAACTATTAACTAAAGCAAGCAACATAAACAAAACGGTAATCATTGTAACCAATTCCTTCAACTTCATCATTAATCTTTTGTTCATCAAACCTTTAGAGATCTGATTGAAATTGTAAGTTTTTTGATTTTATTTGAGAATAATGTAAGATTTAATTCTTAAACAGTTGATCAAAAAAATATGATAATTGTATATCTTTTGTATTGATGTTATTTTATTTGAACCGATCTTTGATTTCATGACAAAAAAGGTCAAAATAAATGTTCTATGGGATATAGTCTGATCTTAGGTTGCATGAAGATGTTGCTATTAGGGTGTTCGGTAAAAATGTATTGATGTTTAAGTTAGGTAATTGTTATGTATTAAGGTTGTTAAGTTACTTAATATCATATTATTGGTTGTAATAATGTTTAAAAGTTTGTGTTGCCAGACCCTCGTTTGCCTTAGGTATTCTTAAACAGTTGATCGACTTTTTCAAGGTTCAAGACCAATGTGTTGCCAGACCCTCGTTTGCCTCAGGTATTCAATTTGAGATTAATTAAGATTGGAATTCATAAAGTAGAAAAATCATTTTAATATATTTTTTTGTATACCAAGTTTAAACAATTATCATGGTATGCATTACTACAGGTAATTGTTGTTGAATTACTGCCGACGTTGGAGGAGCTTGATGTCCTTGCTATCAGGGCAAATGGAGTATATTACGGGTGTCATGTTCACCGTGATTATCTTTACATCTTGCTAGCGGTACTTATGTTTATAAACTTGTTGGGCAATACCTGGAACACATTGGTGGAAGCTTTAGGTCTGGAGGCTGGAACAACATGTGTTTTCACAAAAAACAGGGAAACAGAGTTTGGTTGGATGCTTTTAACCATGAGGGGAGAATGATAACACAGGTTGTTTTCAAAGGAGTGGCAACACTAAGAAGGCAGCAACTACCATTGGTGTGGCTTGAAGAGAGTAAGTATTTTGTGTTTGTATTTGATGACGTATACTCTACATCCGGGTTACGAACCCGCCCCACAGCCAATATTGAAAAAGCCCAACACGATGTGGGCTACGCTGATAAGCGTTTAGGCCCACGAAGGCCGAATCTGAATATATTTCTGGAATGGATATAGGATATCTTCTAATGAAGGAGATAATCATTCTCAACCGTTTAGAGGCGGAATCGCGAAGGTTGAGAACACGAACAACAGGGGATTCCGTGCGTATATAAAGGATCACACCCTCGTTTAAGATGCGATTTACAAACCCTAACTCTCCTTAACCCTAAACCGTTACTTACTCTCGCGAGGAGGATAATCGTGGGAAACAATCCGGTAAGCCTAACGGTGTCTTTTATCTTTAGTCTTGCGGGTTCCAAGCAACAATCCTCAATTGGTGTAAGATCCGGAGCTCCAAACAAGGCGATCAACTTTTGCATCAACAAGTGGCGCCATCCGTGGGACAACTCACTAAGAACCAAGAACTAGGATGCGGCGGTCATCGCAATTTTCTGGAAAGAAGGTGCACGGCGGGTAACTCCCAGCGGTCATTGGAACAACCCGGTACGCTAAGAATCGGGGATCGGGCCGAGTGGCCTTCCCTCCAGTGGAACCACTCCGGGGACAACCCGGACAACAACGACTACCACCGGCACGAGAGACCGCTGGCGCTCCCTTTACTCCACTCCATTCGGTGCTAGAAGCTAACTCCACAAAGCACCCGGCGGGGAACAGTGTTGATAGAAGCAGAATACCTGTTTACAGAGGAGCGTTCGATTAGAGCCAAGTAATTTTGTCTCTCAAAATTACGAAGCCAAACTGTACTTATGTAGGAGGAAGCAAAGAAAAGACCAAGTCGGAACATGCATGCTCGATTAGACTTTGGCCCAGAGTTTGAGATATCTCCACCGCGTCGTCATAAGGAGAGACGTGGAAAGGGCAATCGCCGACCCCCAGTATTCAATAGAATTGGGAGGAGAGTTGAGGAAGATAATATGTCGACTCACGACTATGACGGAAAGTGAGGAAGATGGGAAGCGCACGCGTCCATACTAGACTTCGGGGGGCAGAGTACAAGATAGATTGGGGAGCGATATTCCCCAGTAGAGCCAAGCACGATTCGAGGATAACCGTGCGCCGCCGGGAAAGAGGAACTATCCTCTAGTAATTCCTCGAACGGTGAGACAGTGAGTGGACATTGGAAATCAGAAAAGAAAAAGTGACCAAGAAGAGGAGGATATGTCTCCCCAGGCGCCGTCATAAGGTAGATCGTTCACTAGGCGTATCGGTGATTTTTAGAACAAAAGAGGCATGCCTACTAATGTTAAAACCTATGATGGGCGGTGATCGATGATCACCTAAAATTTTGAATCCAGGCAACTATTGAAAGCGGCACAACGTGGTGCCACATGTTCAATTCCACGGTGGGAAATCGCGGAGCTGGTTCAACAAGCTCCCACGTAGAAGCATCAATGGCTTTGAAGAGTTGAGGAAGGCATTCCGCCTAAATTTTACCCAACGAAAAAAGTCCGCTAAAAATCCCATTGAACTTGCTAGAGTCAAACGGCGCCAAGGGAATCCACAAACGCTTTCATGGAGCGCTTCAAGGATGAGTGCATGCAAGTCAAAGCATGTCCAGAAGTACTCAAAATCTCAGGGTTCATGAATGGAATCAGCAACCCGGAACTTATTAAGAGGTTGAATAGCGGGATTCCCCAATCCTTTGATGAGGTTATGAAGCGCGCTGGTCTTTCCATTACAAGGAGAAGCCGCGCGGTGAATAGCAAGAAAGCTACTCAACTACGGTCACAGAACAACACGGAGACAATCCACAGACCGGAATAATAACCGTAGCAGGAACTATAATAAGGGAATGGGCGATAATGACAAATATACCCCTTACCAAATCACCAAAAGAAATACCAACGAGGCTAACTTCCCAAGACCACCACAAATGCGCACTCCGGAGGAGAGGCGTGTCGGCGATGGATCTTGTGACTACCGCGCTGAAAGGGCCACACTACTAATAAATGTGTCCAACTGCGTCAACTCATTGACAAGATGGTCAAAGAGGGAGATTGGACCATCCGGGTCAGAATCAAGGAAGGGAAGGACAAGCAAAAGAGTAACAATAAGAAAAAGCGCTAAAGACAAGCCCGACACCATTTACATGATACAATCATGGCGGTGGTCACAAAGCGAAGAAAGTAAGAGATTTTTCGCGGGGAAAAGAAATTTCATTCCCAACCTTGACCACGAACAACGCGGTGATAGAACCACTTACTATAGAGATAAGCGGGGGTGCGATATCCACCGCATGTATGTTGATGGTGGAGCTTCGGCGACATCATGTATGAGCAACGTTTTAGCGGCTAGCGTCCCGAAATCGCAACCGGTTGACCCCGTCGGTGGCGTTGACCGGTTTTACGGGGAAGATATGGCCTATGGGACAAATAAGATTACGTCAGCATCGGAAGCGAAGAACACTCCTTACATGGATGGAATTTATGGTGATTAAATCTCCCTCGCCATATAATGGCATTATTGGGAGACCGGGAATTTCGACTATCGCGCGGTCGTCAACGGCATGGAATGCTTAAGTTCCTAGTGGAAGGTGGTATTGTTACTCTTTACAATACCACTATACCACATCGAGAATGCAACACGGTTGCATGCGAAACCGCACCAACGACACGGTGGACCACGGTATCCCACATCGGTGCAGCATCCACCCAGAATACCCGGCAGGAAATTGCCATCGGAGGATCACTATCGAACAACGGCAAATCAGTATGCTCTGCAAAAGAACTTAGACATTTTTGCATGGGAGCCAAAACACATGCCCGGAGTACGGCGGCTCAATCACGAACATAACCTCGAAATCCGACAAGGATACTGCGCTGTCGCGCCGAGAAAAGCGGGGCCAAGCCCAGGCGTCATAGCGATCTGGCTAAGTACACAAGTTAGTAGATCGGGAATTATGCGTGAAGTCTATTACCACGGCAATTTCGAATCGGTAATGGTCAAAAGCGGCGTAGTTGGCGGATGTGTGTTGACTTTACGGATCTTAACAAAGCGTGTCCACGGAAGCGCTACCCATTACCGAAATAGGCGGAAAATAGAGTCTGCGTGCGGGTATCCATTAAAGTGTTTCCTAGATGCGTACAAGGGATACCATCAAATCCAGATGGCTAAAGAGGATGAGGAAAAGACGGCCTTCCACGAGGCCAAGGTGTTTCTTGTTACACAAAATGCCCTTCGGCTTAAAAATGCGGGGCCACCTGCTCGGTTGGTAGACAAGCGCTTTCAAAACAAGTGGGCGCAACATTGAAGTCTATGTCGATGATCTAGTCATCAAGAGCCATCTTGAAGATGAGCTAATCTGCGACATTGAGGCGTTCAAGCTCTACGAGAGATAAACATGAAGCTTAATCCAAAAAGTGCACATGCGCTATCGAAGGCATGTTCCTTGGATACTGATTGAACCTCACGGCATAAAACCATGTCGAGAAAAGACAAAATGGGTCATCGAACTTCCTTCACCACGCGTTGTTGAAGGAAGTTCAATCTCTTAACGGAAAGTTGGCCGGCACGAGCAGGTTCTATCCAAGTCGGAAAAATCGTTACCACTTTTCAAAACACTCAAGAAGTGCATAAAGAAGGGTGATTTTAAGTGGACTACGGAGGCGGAGGAAGCCTTCACTCAGTGAAAACATCGGCAACACTCAGCCTTCGTTGCACCCGACCGGGAAGAAGCGATCATGTATTTGTCGCCGGATGGGGCGGAGTTAGTGCGGTACTACTAACCGATAGGGATTCAGTGCAAACTCCTATCTACTTTATAAAAAGCTAAACAAGACGGGAGGTGAACTATCGGCCATGGAAAAGTTGGTTCTTGCGTTGGTGTTTGCGGCTAAACTCTGCAGGTATTTCCCCAGCACACGTCGCGGTCATTACCGATCAACCAATTAAGCAGGTCATCTAAACGGATGCATCGAGGTCGACTCGAAGTGGAGTATTGTTTGGCCGAACACAATATCTCATCACAGACCACGCCGCGGCAATTAAGGGCGGTTCGGTTTCATAATTGAAAGCCGACACCAATGAGGCACTTATACCAAATAAGACGGAACAACATGATCCATGGATCTTGTTTACAGATGGATCTTCTTGCATTGATGGTTCAGGAGCTGGCCTTATCCTTACTAATCCGAAAGGTATTGAATTCACATGCAGCCGTTTTGAATTCTGGCGACAAACAACGAGGCAGTGAGTATGAAGCTACTTCTTTGGACTACGCATCGCCTTCGAATGGGTGTCAGAACCTAGAAGCAAACGTGGATTCTAGGCTCGTAGCTAACCACGTGTTGGGCGAATACGTAGCTAAGGAGGATAACATGATCCAATATCGGCCAAAACAAGATGCTAATCAAAGGTTTTGCGGGTTCACTATCAAACGTGAGTCCCTAGAGAAAACCGCAAAAGCGGATGCCCGAGCAAGATTGCCTCGGCGAGTTTTGCGCACCTATCAAAGCGAGGTTACGGTAGAAACTTTGAAAAGCAAGTCTATCTCGAGATGGAAGTCTCCAATCATAGAGGAAGACGGCCTACATGGATGACACCAATAATGGATTTCCCGAATAAAGGAATACTACCGAGAACGAAGGAAGCTTGCGGGATACGGCATGGCTTAGCGATTTAATTCGAAACAACATCTTGTCCGCAAGCGCTCCTTCTTGCAACATGGCTCGCTGGGCCCATTACTGAGCAAATTATGTGCTTGCGAAATCCATGAAGGTTCATGCGGTATGCATTGAGGACCACGATCTGTTGTAGCAGCGCCATGAGATCAGGATATTCTTGGCCTACCATGCACCGAGCGGGGATTTAATCGGAAGTGTTCGATTGCCAAGTGCATAGGCCCGTCCCACGCCAACCGGCGAGCTAACGCCAATAACATCACCATGGCCTTTCTACAAATAGGGTATCGACATCGCGACCCTTTTCCCGTGCTTGTGGGGGATTAAAATTCCTCACGGTCGCGTAGACTACTTCACCAAGTGGATTGAAGCAAAGGTGGTAACAATCAGCGGTGGTGGCAGTGTGGGACAACATCGTATGCCGTTTGGCCTTCCCGGAGAAATCATCTCGGACAATGGTAAACAATTTTGTGACAATCCTGGGGGCGGTGTGCTACGCTGATCACGCAGCACTGGTCTGTTAAACACCCACAAACCAATGGCCTAGTGGAGCGAATAAATAGAAGCCTAGGCGAAGGAATTAAAGCACGCACGGAAAAGAACAAAGGAGATGGGTGGAAGAACTATCACATGTTTTGTGGCGCGCATCGCCTCGATAAAACAGTCTGAGAGCACCCCTTCTCTCTAGTCTACGGGGACGGCCGTCATACCGTGAAAAATGGTATGCCAACTATCCGCTAGCTAGCGAGATTAACGTGGCAACTAATGCGAAGCCGCGCCTTGACTGGACCTACTAGAAAAACGGCGTGAAGCGAGCGACTATCGTGAAGAAAATCGAAGTCAAGAATGAAGGGATACTATGGCGCTAAGGTAAGAGGTGTCTCGCGGGCGAATGACTTTGTCTATCGGCGCTAATAATGATGCGAGTCCGCTTGAGACAGGTAAGCTTGGACCAAAGTGGGAAGGACCACGAGGTTCTTGAAGCACAGGCAGTGGCATACAAGCTACTGGCGTGGATGGTCGTGAAGCGCGCACATGGAACATCTGCAATCTCAAGATGCTACGTAGGATGATATGGCGAAGCGCCTGACGCAGCTCGATTTTACCAAAGTACTCGATAGATGATTATTTTTTTTTCCTAGTATCATGTTTTTATTTTCCATAAACACTTGCAAGTATTAATAAAACGTTGCGGTTTCTAGCTAACTCCGTAACACCATTTAATTTGTTACTTCCATATACTATATGTCTTAAACAACTTTTTCATATTTTTGCCTACATGGCGTGCATGCAATATATACACCCACGGCGGTCAAAAGGATAAGTTAACCTAATAAACAACTTGTTGAGTAAGAGGGTTGCAAACCCATCAACGACGGATTACGTATCCTTGTTAAACACCTTGTTCACAAGACGTTGGAATAAGCTTTGTGCGCACCCTACGACGGATGCCAACTATGCACATGTGCGTTTAACAAATCACGGAACCAAGACACTTGATTCCTCACGTTGGTATTCTGATGCAGTACGCCCAATAATACATGATTATACTTAACATTTTTTCGAATCTTCATACATGATTGTGGAGTCCTTATATTATACAAATAACAAGCATACTTCTTGTGCGCAAAGATACAGTATAAGGGTACATCATAGATAACACAACATATATTTCTTTTAGCGCAAGGTAAATACGAGGTGTACATCACCAAAAGGAACAAAATCTATACAAACGCCCTTTGCAAAAGAAAATCCATTAAGGACCTATGAGGTATTTCTTACAGACATCATTAGAAAATAAACTAAAAGCTATGACTCCGTTTCAAGGAGGAACTAGTGATTCGTATCTTCCCAATCCTATTTAGCTCCTGTAACAAATCAGCATCTCGACGCTACGGTGGCCACACTCATGAGCACCGTCCGACCTTGGGAGGTGCGCCGCCCACCACCGCCCACATTACGGCCTTGCCCTTAATACCTTTCCTTTCAGCATGTCTGCGCATGCTCCGATACTTGTTTGAGGGACTTCCCAATGATAGCAAGCGGATTGAGGATGTCTGCAGAGTGCGCAAAAGACGAGAACCCAGTTGGGATGCATCGGGCCTAAGATAATAGTCATTTGCTTAGCGACCTCTCCACCAAGATGCCGGGCTAAGGTTAGACCTGCAAATATTACGTTTATTGGATAGTCCGTCACGTTCCAGCTCATCGATCTTGGGGAGTTCCAAGTCTTTCATTTTCTCCATAGCAGCGACTAAATTGTCATAAGCCTTTGCATCATAAATCGGCACGATCAGCGGGTACCTGCAGCTCGACCTCTTGCGTTTTCAATAGCCTCGATTTCCAGCGCTCCAGTAGCCACATTTCACCACATCCAGTCGAGACGAACTTCTTGCGACTCCGGGACACTCCAGCGCTTAGCGGAGCCATGGCTTATGAGCCATCTGCGTTGGCTATGGTGGAAAGAAGGCTGCGGATATAACTCCTCGTCGTATTCTATCTGAGTTTCCGCATTTCTCCTCTGTGTCTCTAAAGCATCTTTTAGTGAGTACCGAGGTTTTCAAAATTTGGGGGTGGTTAGTGCGTCTTTACCATTTTCCAAGTATTTAATAGCCCACAGACAAGAAGACTTATAGCTCGCGGCCTCTACAGCGCTCTTGATTGATTTGACACATCGGTGCCATCTTTTCCTCTGTTTGTTTGTAGCATACGACCCAAGAGTCTCAAACGCTCCTCGCACTAGCCAATTGAACCTCGAGTAAGGCAATGCGTTTGTCTTTTCCGCACCTTGGCTAGGCACAGTGCTTTACCTTTATCCGCGTTGCTATAGAGACCAGGTCATCAATAAGTTGTTCCATGGGTACTTCCTCGCTTTTAAGCTCCAGCGCTTTGGCCCCGGCCGGATGATTGATCGCGTGGACTTGTTTGGGGGGGGCGACTCTGCAGATTGTTCAACCCTACACACATGATGAGATAATCACAGTTCTTGAGTACGCTTAGCAATATTTTAGATATATAAACTTTCATGGATACTAGCGGGAATGGAGGTGTCGGGTGATGGGGCGGCGCTACATCATCGGACGATGACTCCGCGCTAAGAATAATGGCTTCTTCGGGATGTGGCGGTATATCGCGGCTAGCCTTCCTTTTCGCTCCAATTCGGGACTTTCTTCCGCTCCTCATGTCTTCACGTGCTCCACCGCTATGGGCGGTTTGGTGGTGTTTGTCTTGCTTACACTCGGCATACTTTGTAAGGAGTTGCTTGGGCGCTAAGGATGAACTTTCACCTCTCGCCTAGATCCATAGCTTCTGATGCGCCAGTGACCTTGACTAGCGGTTCTTCTCCTCCCGAGCTCGGGTCCCCACTTTACCTGTCGGTTTTGCCGGGTGCACAGCAGGATCCATTTACCGCACCACCGAAAAACACATAGTTTATAACAATTACGAAACACACCAAGTACACACCTTACGAAATGTAATTCAACGAGTGCGAAGCATGAGCACCCACCCGATCATCGACGTCAAGAAAATAGGAACTTCTTCGGGCTGCCATATAATTGTGACTCGGGCCTATATGTACTAAGAATTCCTTGGGGTAGGAGCTTATAGGGATGCGGTTAGCGTTTATTGTTTCCGCATCCTCTACGTTATATGATCCAGGGAGGGGCGCTCATCCTGGCAATGTCCCCTAGCGTAAAATCGAATGGGATGGAAGCGGTGTTGTCAATCGAGCGTTCCCTCGGTTTGAGTGCATCTAACTTATCTGTAGCAGCAGGAGAGGGATCCGGCGTTTATGAATGAAACCAACCATTTGACCATGTGGTGTGGTAAAGCGGAATAAATGGATGGTTGGATTTATGGCCAATAAATGACAGTTTACCTCCGAAATTGATTAATTGCCGCACCTATCTGATGCGGTTTGGGACAAGTGAATGCGGTAGTAATTTAATACATCGCTTAAGAATAGTGATATGGGTATCGGTGATTGGCGAATTGAAGAATCGCGTGTATACACCAATTTTCCCATTGGGGAAATCCAAGATTGATGCATTGTGGCGGAACTTCGGATGTACCGCTGCAGGATATAGTAGTCCGATGCGGCGTTGTAATTCTTCTTGATTATGTCGGACGTAAATCGAATAATTCTTTCACCATGGTGTTGTTCTAACCAAACACAAAAGCGCGACGCATTACCTTCCGAGTATTTGATTAGAGAGCTTTGGTTAAGTTGAAAGCTTTGGCCGGCGGCTTGTTTTTTACTATGTGTGAAGACGGTGAAAATGAAGTGCAAGAGTTATATAACCTTCTTCCTCCTCCGATGGGCGACACGTGGACTCCACTACTTCTATCTTGGGTTACGATTGTTTGATGGGACATACAGGATAACTTTCCCCGACTTACGAGCTCATTTTCTATTTTTTCGGTTAGATACAATGTATCCAAAGCAAATTTACTTTGGCTTAGTTGATACGTTTGGTATATTTTTCCGTCCTATGGATATTAGTCTAGCATCCGATTCACGCAGCTAGCATACCGGCTGGGGGACATGATGGCGTATACTCTACATCCGGTTACGAACCCGGCCAATATTGATAAAGCCCAACACGATGTGGGCTACGATAAGCGTTTAGGCCCACGAGGCCGAATCTGAATATATTACGGAATGGATATAGGATATCTTCTAAGGAAGGAGATAATCATTCTCAACCGTTTAGGGCGGGATCTGCCGAAGGTTGAGAACACGAGAACAACGAGTTCGATGCGTATATAAAGGGGATCACACCCCTCGTTTAAGGTACGATTTTCAAACCCTAACTCTCCTTAACCCTAAACCGATTACTTACTCTCGCCGGGAGGATATCGTGGGAAACAATCAGCGGTAAGCCTAACGGTGTCTTTTTCTTTTAGTGCGAGTTCCAAGCAACAATCTTCAATTGGTGTAAGATCCGGAGCTCCAAACAAGGAACGTCCAACTTTTGCATCAACAGTATTAATATTATTTGTTTTTTGGCGTTTAAATAATCTAAATTGTTAGGTCTTGTGTGCTAAAATAGATTGTTAATATATAATTCTAATTTGTACAGGACGATAGAATGAAGCATGTATGTTACTGGCCCTTCCACATGGATCATTTCGAGGAAGAGGAGAGGATTTTCTACAAAAGTTACGCCCAGATCCAGTGCAAGGACAGATTGGTAATTTAGTTTCATGTTAAGTCTTAGTAATGCTTTATTGATTGCATATTTTTCAAATTTACTAATTAAAAATTTAAATATTATAGGCAATCCCTGCAAAATTCCTTGGCATTCACCCAATGCACATGTACAATAAGGAACTTCTGATACACCAGGAATATCGAGATGAATTTAAAGTGCAGATGGAGCCTCACAAAGAAAAACCATACAGAACAAATCATGTGAATATATTTGGGCGATGGAAGCTGTTAGCAGTTAGCTGCCAATTTGAATACTCCAAGGTTATCCGATTCAAGTACGTTGGTAATGGAGAAGACTTGGATGCGTAAGATGGTCAGAACACTGAATTCCCAATATTCCATCTATACTAAGCTTCTACATGGTTCAAGATGTTGGTTATTCCTTGACATGTACTAAACAATGTACATTTATGGTGTCTTTTGTGTTTTGTCTTAAAATATTTCTAGGTTTCTTAAGTTGTGTAGCTTAAGATTGTACAATGGTTTACTCTGGTTTGTAATTAACGTTAGGTGTATGGAATGCACGTATGTGCAGGATAAACAAAACATGGTCATGTAGTTTATGGTATGATGTTTTTATTTTATGCTTTAATGGTATTTGCAAATATTATTTTGTTAGTTATGGATTTTCTTATTGTACAATAATGTGTACATGCATTAAACATAATAAAGTAGAAATTAAGGATTGCAATTGATTGGGTAAAAATACAATTTATTTAGAAATGAAACTTACTACTGAAATAAAAAAAATATATATATTATTGAGGTAACATTCAAAAAGTATAAAAAAAAAATTAACAATCAAAAGTCGTCATCTTCATCATCTGTAGAATCATAACCTAAAGATTCGTCATCAATGGCGTAGAACCATCTCCATCGGATCTGATCGTACTTCAGGTGCCCTCATCTTGTAAATCTTCTTACTTCATCATCAATGTATGTCTTAGTATTATCAAATTCATAAAGGTTGATCTAGATCATTTATATTAACGCACACGCCATCATCACTAATGTTGTTCTTGTGATTAATATCGTCATCTGTTTCTACATCAATTAGAGCAAAATTCTTGTTTTTGTATTCTAAAGATTGTTGTTCAGCAACTTTCTTAAATTCATTCAAAGTTTGCACACAATCAGTAGGATGATTAATGAATTCATCATCCTTTTGACCAACTACTTTAAATTTTGGTGAGACTAAATTATCAAATGGTTTAAAATCATCCGTATGTTAATCAATGTCTTCCTCTTCAGGTTCATTAATCAAATGATCCAAAACTTTTCTTGCAGAGTTACTTTGTGTATCATTGCGGTTGCGCTTAAACCGAATAGGGGTTTCTTCATCAGATTTCTAAGATGATATAGAAATTAGATTCATAAAATTTAAAAGTACATAACAAAAAAAATATGTCAAAAATGAACATTATACAACCATTATTAAAGATATAATCATCAAATAAAACTTTAACTGAATTAATAACATACCAATTTGTGTTTATCAACGCCGCCTTCATCGGTTGATTAACCAAATGGTCCAAAACTTTTCTTGTAGAGTTAGTTTGTGTATCATTGCGATTGCGCTTAAACCGAATTGGGGTTTCATCATCAGATTCCTAAGATAAAATCGTAATTATATTAAAAAAAGTTAAGATTACATATGTAAAAATAAAAGTGTTTAAAAAACAACATCATACAACCATTATTAAAGATATATTCACTAAATAAAACTTAAAATAAATTCATAATATTACCAATTTGTCTTGATTTTCAAATTTGTCACACCCCCAAATTACCTGTTTTGCAGCGGAATGGAATTCCTGGAGATTGACTGTCATAGCACCACAGTTATAGTTATATTGAACGACCTAAAGTGTCGTTTAAAAACACATCGTTTGTTATTTATTTAAAGCATTCAGAGTTACAAAGATAGGTCCCAAAAGTGGATAACGTTTGCGGAAATAAGTTTATTACAAGTCAAACGATGTTTTAAAAGTGCCATAATTTACAGGTGAGATGCGTCGTCACCACGACTCTATGATGGGTCCTTATGCGTGCCATGATGTAAATGCCTTAGTTACCTGAAAATACATTGCTAAAACGGTCAACAATAATGTTGGTGAGAAATCATAGGTTTATGAAAAATGTTTTATACAACTACACAAGTATAGGCCATGTATGACAAATATGTCACACAAAAATGTTACAATTGCTATAAACACATGACACGAGAAGCTTGATTGATTAGTGTTCCAATGATCTTGCCAAACAACTCAATAATGATATTAAATGAAATGCATCCGTTTGACCAGTTGGGACCACCAACCGGATGGAGAGTCACCCTCATTAATCTATTTCACCTCGCTTCTTCCGAAAATAACGGTTCATGATTATGAAATGGGGACATTCAATTGGCAATGAGGTAACTTAAGCAATGTAATGAATTTGATATACTTGGCATCATAATAAAAATGATGTACAATGTATTCTCCCCTGTAGGTTTGAAAATAAGTATAAACATGTACAACGGGGCTATGAAAACTCACTTGGTACAATGATGCGATGGCAAAAGTGAGTACACTGAAATGAAGCGCAAATCTCTAACTGCGACCTATTATGAATGATATGATCTATAATAATTCATGATGTAATGTTATGCATGCAACTCATATGATATCCATACCACTTGTGAATTTTTGAAAATAAAGTTTATCGTCGAAAAATAAGTTTATAACATATTGTCAAGTTATAAATTACTTTACAAGTACTTACGTTGAAATGATATCCTACGATAGTCATTTAGTGATTTATTAAGAAATTATAGCTTTTAGTCAGTAAAGAATATAATTTGACAATTCATGAAAGTGACTAAATGGCCTCGAAAAGCTAATCGTAAAATAGTGAATATCGAGTGTTAGGAAACAAACTCAACGGTTTTGGAAAGCTTGTAGAATTATCTCAAAGTCTTAGCTTTTAAATTTTTATCATAGAGGTCTCGATCATGGAGAAAAATATAGGTGAAGTAGGGTACTTGGACTCAAAATATTGTTTAAGGGTAGTTTTCGGCAAAGTTTGAGTGACCGTATTTTATTCATTACATCTCCGTTTGACGAACAGTTGAACATATTGGAAAATAGGCTAGGTGAACTTACTTTTATTAGAAGACATCGTTTTCTAAAAAGTATTCTATCGATGTTAAAAACGACTCTCAACATGGTCACTAGCGACAATAATTTTGGCTATTAGAAAATATATATGTAAATGTTTTATACTTGTGAATAATAGTTACAAGTCAACCTTATTTAAACGGTATATAATTTAGTCGTTATAAGTCCGTTTTCTACGTTTTATATGTCCTTAGTTTCATGTTAAAGTATACTAATATATTTTTGACAAATCGACTCACTTAGATAACGCTTAAAACTCATTTTTGACCCTTAAAAATTCTGGACAGCATGCTGTTTTTCCGGAAAATTTAGTTTTCGTCGTTAAACTTGAAAATAGCATAACTTCTTCGTTATAAATCGGTTTTAACCCGTTCAAGCGACCATGGATTTTAAAGTATATTTTATGAATATCTAGCCTAAAATAATTTATAAACTGTCAAAATTTCCAGACTTCACAAAAATGATCAAACCCTGTTTTTAGTTTGTCGAAAGTGATTTTCCTTGTATAATACTTATTCTAACCACTTCAAATCAGCACCAAATCTATTCTAAACCTACCATACACCTTCTTAGGGTGTCATGGGTTCCTAAACATTATCGAAAATTATATGTTTCAAGAGATTAATTATAGGATGATATATACAAATTATAAGTACTAAAAACAATAAAAGTGGTATAGATACACATATAACTTGCATGTTTTCTTTCAAGCATAATAGAAATGACCAAAGTATGAATATGAAAGATTAAAAAATGATCATGAAATGCTTACTAGTATGATGATGAGGTTTATGGAACAAGGTTTTTCCTAAATACCCTAGGTTTTTATTGCAAAACCCTTAAAAGTATATTAGAGTGTATAAATAACTTGATCTTGAAATTTTTGGCTTTCTTCTTTCTTTCTTCCTTGGCGGTTCTAGAGATGAGAATGAGAGAGTTTTTTATTTTTTCACCTAAGTATATGAGTATGTATGTGTATATTAGATAATATATAATTAAAAGAATACATTTGGCAAGTCTAGTATGTATATGTGTAGGTCTAGGTAAGATTTTATGTAGAAACCTTGTGAGTCATGGTTTTGGTGGACAAGGGTAAAAAAAAGAAAAGAATTTTGTATTTTGATGACAAAGTGTATAAAAGAGTAAGTATAGAATGTAATTTGTAAGTTTAAATAGGTATTTACGGTAGCGTTAGCTAGAAATAAATTTTAACGGAACAAAATAAAATATATCTAAGTCGTAAAAATTATAAAATACATTTCTTACAAGAATTAAGTGGAATAATAATTATCGAGTAGTATTTACGAAAACCGTCGTAAATATATATATATATAACAATTTATATACAAAATAAATTTAAAACATCAGGTAAACTAATAATATAATTTTTATTGTATTAAAATGAGTATAAAAATATATCAGGATAATTTTTGGAAGTGTCGGATTAATTATTCAAAATAAATGATTATGCGATAGCGTTTATTTAATAGGAAATATAAGTTAAATGGAATATGCAAAACCATGCATGAACGAATATGAGGATGATGTTACTAATGATATGTAAACTAAATCTAGTCTATATGAAATATCCTCAATGATTTTTCATGAATTCGCAGCTAAACCCTTACAGTTACGCGAATTTGATACTCGTAAACCTAGTTTTCGAAAAATGATGAATTGTGAATCACAAATAGTGATTTTTCTCCAGGAATGAATAGTGTTTCGTGAATAGTAAAATTTTGAAATATGTTCTCAAAATATCAAATCGACTTCGAAAATGATGAATAATAACCGATGAATAGTAAATTCCCGAGATGAATTGTAAATTTGAGAAATGACCTGAAATTACGAGTTGTCACATTCCCCCACCCAAAACGGAATTCAGTCCCTGAATTCAGTCCATGTTGGTTCCTACGGTGTTATTGGTGAAAAGGTGAGGATATTTGAGCGCATCTGGTCTTCCGTTCCCAGTAAACGGGGACCTCTTAGAATTCGGCGAACTTTCACGATAGGAATACGACTTTGCTTCAACTGTTTGGCCTCTCGGTCCATGATTTCTGCTGGTTCCTCCACGAAATTGAGTTTATCGTCAAGTTGAATTTCTTCCAATGGAATTACGAGTGATTCATCCGAAAGACATTTCTTGAGGTTTGAAACATGAAACGTGTTATGTACATGACCTAGTTTTGACGGGAGCTCAAGTCGATATGCTACAGGGCCAACTTTGCTCAAAATTTTGAATGTCCCAATGTACCTCGATTTCAACTTCGTTTCGAATCGTACCACGCCTTTCTAAGGCGATACTTTCAACATAACCTTGTCGCCAACTTGAAATTCTAATGGTTTGCGTTGAACATCAGCGTAACTTTTGGTTGGCTTCTGCGGTTGAGTCTATCTCGGATTCGAACTATCTTTTGTTGTTTCCGAACCATTTTGGACCAGTGAGTTGTGCGTGCGCCAACCTCGGACCAACAAACGGTGATCGGCACTTTCGACCATAGAGTGCCTTGAATGGTGTCTTTGCTTTTATGGTGTGATAACTATTGTTGTAAGAGAATTCGATCAATGGCAAATGATTAGCCCAACAATTTCCAAAATCAATCACACATGCTCTGAGCATATCTTCTAACGTCTGAATTATTCTTTCGCTCTGACCTTTGTTCTGAGGATGATAAGCAGTGCTCATCTCTAATTTGGTTCTAAATGAATCTTGTAATGATTTCCAGAAGTTTGAAGTGAATCGTGTCTAGAAATGATGGAAATTGGTGCACCGTGCCTTGAGACTATTTCCTTGACATAAAGTCTAGTAACTTGTTCCATGGAATAAGTCTCTCTAATTGGTATGAAATGGGCTGATTTGGTAAGACGATCAACGATTACCCAAATAGCGTCGTAACCTCCCGATGTCTTAGGAAGTTTAGTAATGAAATCCATTGTAATGCGTTCCCATTTCCATTGGGGAATTTCTGTTCTTGAAGTAATCCTGAAGGTTTCTAGTATTCAACTTTCACCTTAGAGCAAGTAAGGCATTTGCTAACGTACGTGGCAATTTCTACTTTCATGTTCGGCCACCAATAAAGTTTCTTGAGATCCTGGTACATCTTATCAGAACCTGGGTGAATAGAATACTTTGACTTATGCGACTCATGCGTAATCAACTCTCGTATCCGGCCATAAAATGGTACCCACATTCTATCCTTGAAGCATAATACTCCATCTGCTCTCTTTACAAAGCCATTTGCATTCTCGGGCATACCATAAAGCTTTTCATTTGGTAGATTTTCCTCCTTGAGTGCCTCAATCTGAGCCTCGAGGATTTTTTATGGTAAAGGTGAACTAATCGTCATTCCCAATGATCTGACTCTTAAAGGTTTGTGTCTTTCTTTCCGGCTAAGAGCATCTGCCACGACATTGGCTTTCCCCGGGTGATACTTGATTTCACAATCGTAATCGCTAAGTAATTCCAACCAACGATGTTGCCTCATGTTAAGCTCTTTCTGATCAAGAACATATTGCAAACTCTTGTGGTCCGTAAACACTGTACACTTGGTACCGTAGAGGTAGTGCCTCCAAATCTTGAGTGCAAAAACTACGGCTCCCAACTCAAGATCATGAGTGGTGTAATTCTTCTCATGAACCTTAAGTTGACGAGAAGCATAGGCTATCACCTTCTCGTTCTGCATTAACACAGCTCCAAGCCCTTTATGTGAAGCATCGCAGTATACAACGAAGTTTTCAATTCCTTCGGGTAGTGCCAAAATTGGCGACACGCAAAGATTTTGCTTCAATAACTGAAAAGCAACTTCTTGTTTCTTTCCCCATTCGTACTTCTGATTTTTCTGTGTCAACTTGGTCAAAGTTTTAGCTATCTTATAAAAACCTTCAATGAATCTTCTGTAATATCCGGCAAGCCCTAAAAATTGACGAATCTTTATAGGATTTGTTGGGGTAGCCCAATCTCTTCGGACTCCTCATCTTTGCAGGGTCAACTTGTAATCCTTGACTATCGATGACATGACCAAGAAATTGTACTTTTCGGTTCCAAAAATCACATTTCGAAAATTTGGCATACAATCTCTCTTTCTTAAGTAGTCATAAAATCGTTCTTAGGTGTCCTTCGTGCTCTTCTTTGCTCTTCGAGTAAATCAATATGTCGTCGATAAATACTATCACAAACTTATCCAAATACGGTTTGCATACACTATTCATAAGATCCATGAATACTGCAGGTGCGATGGTTAATCCGAATGGCATTACCTGAAACTCATAATGACTATAGCGAGTCCTAAACGCTGTTTTCGGGATATCCTCCTCCCGAACTCTAAGTTGATGGTAACGACCTCGAGGTCAATCTTTGAGTAGATACTAGAGCCTTGTGATCGAACAAGTAAAATTC
>OU343216.1:51678697-51753095 GCA_910596185.1 Chrysanthemum makinoi
CAAATTTCTAGTACTCACTACTAAAACAAGTATGAGACATTAACACCTCTTGCGTTATCCACACCGTCATATGCGTGTGACGAGTAAAACAAAGTAACTCTAATAGTGATAGTTAACCGGCCTTCAACCATCCATTTGCTGGTAACTAGATATCCCAAGACTTCAACTCAAATTCTTAAGCCCGAGCAAGTTATCAAATAAGAACACGCCTTTGTGAATGTCAACTTCAACCTTAAATAAGTGATAGATGAGTAACTTCGAAGTAATCAACTTGTGTCAAATGTCCAACACGTAAATAAACATACAATCAGATGAACATTGACCTTGAATGAACCGAACAAATGATTCCTCAACATCAATGCATTTTTCCTTAAGGTATACATGTAGAAACTGATCTGGAAGATTTACCAAAAATGTCTTCTAGCGGATGAGGTAGTCATTTTCCTTAATGTTCATGTGGTTGATTTATAGTGTGCACAATGAGAGGAACAATAATCCGTGAAGATTTGGCAAAGGAATACCAAAGAGAGGATCATTATTCATGAACAATAATCCGTGAAGATTTGGCAAAGGAATACCAAAGAGCGGATCATTATTTAGTAGTGCAACTACAATATTATGATAGTCATTATCAACGCCTTGTGAAGTAACTGGAGATAGGGTTTCTTGAGAATTCTGAGAAGTACTTCTTAGATGGTGAACGATTGAAGTCAGTAGAACGGAGCATGGCGTCAGAAGCTGATCAACATTCGTCGGAGGTTGGAAGTACTCATCAAATATATCTTTGAAAAAAAATGAATCCCAAACAATGAATCCCAGTTATCCTTAGTAAGTGAAGCATTAGGCGTTGGAGGAGACTCATAAAAAATCAAAACAATGAATCCCAATTATCCTTAGTAATGTGAAGCATTAGGTGTTGGAGGAGCGTCATCAAAAATTAAGTCGTATGACCATTATTCAAACATCTATCATCATGTAGTATATTCACTCTTCTCCCCCTCAAAAATTGCATCCGAAGTTTGTATTTTTGATTTAACAAGTGAATAAGAGTATACACCAATGAACGTAGATCCACTTGATGACTGAATGAGCATGGGAGAAACATGAAGTATGTTGATGAAGAATGTCGATGAGATTGGTCATAAATATGAAGATTTCTCTTCTTCTGAAGATAAAGCGCACTGAAACGTACACTTTTCTTTTCTTTAGAGTACGAGGCTTGAACTGATGTGTTCAAACGTCATTAGAAGATTTCTCTTCTTCAGAAGATAAAGCGCACTGAAACGTACACTTCTTTCTTTAGGTATGAGCATGAGCTGTTGTGTTCATACGTCATTGCCGATTGAATATCAATGTTGAGTAACTTGAACCCGTGAGTTATGAGATATCAATCCTTTGGTTATCCATACTTTAAGCCAGTCCATGTATTGAAGGATCGAAGTATCGCAACGAGTAAGGACTACCGCACTAATATTACAAACTTGATTGCGTATATTCGGTTAGTGACATCAGTAACCAAACCCTTTGGGGTTTCACGGTCAACTTTGAGATTGCCATTGGTAAACATCTTTCCGTAGGTATCCACCTAAGTCCGGCATCCTTAAAAATTCTACGAGATGGTATCCACTTATGGCAAGGTCTAGGATTGTTAGGCTTCTTATGCATAGTGGAAGACTTATCGTTATTCCTAGTTTCCAAAGATTTAGCAGTTGGTAACCATCTAGGCGAATCTTTTGGTTTCATTTGCTTCATATGCACTGTGGATGACTTAGTGTGAATCCTAGACTTAACAGGTTGTACCATTGCATGAGCATTTACTTTCTTCAGGGATTTTGTGAAATATTTATCATGATTAGCATTAAAGATACATTTGTAGTTACATTTTGAGCAAACAGCTTGTTTGGATTCAGAAATAGATCTAGATTTCTTAGAGTGATCCGCTATGGGAATAGCTTTAATCAAAATGCAACTACTCTTAGATGTAAGCCAATGCCTAGTCTTTAGATTAGTGTTCCTAGGTAATGGTTTAGAACTACTAGCGCAGTGCCTTGAAAATCAAGAATTCATCACCCTAGGTCTTTGCAACTAAATTCGTCTTTGCGATTCTGTGCCCTTTTTCTAGCCATTTCTAGATAAGAGTTCTTATACAAGTCATTCATATCAATTTTCCTAGCAAGTGAGGTGAAGCTTGATCGTTTTGTCAAAACTTGTTTCGATCAACTGGGAGGCAAACCGTGTTTCTGAAAATTTTGGTCGTTCAGATCTAAACGCATTCGGTTGTCTAATAACTGGTTTCCCCAAGATTGATGGTTTTGCAAACTTAGTGTTCACATATTCCCGTTGTTTTTCTCGAACCTTTTTTTAAAGCAACAATAGCGAAACTCTTTTCCTGAAGTTGAGCATTGAGATCATCAATTTTTGCTATCAAAGAGTTTGTTTGTTCTATTGACTTAGTTCTAGCTTTTTTGACAGAGTCACTTAGTTCTATGTGATGCTTTCTCAAAGACTCATTTTCCTTTAGTAATAATTTGCCACACAAACCGCTAATTCATCATTTTTCATTTGAATATCATCAATAGTATTAACATCAGAATTACTTGTAACCAAATTACTTTTCACATGCATATTAGAAATATGTTTCTTCAAATTGTTGATAGTTGACTCCTTGTCTTGAAGCTGAGCTTTCAAAGTGTCAATTTCAAAAAGTTCACGGAATTCAGGAAGTTCCGGAGTTTTACATGGTTTGTTAAGTTGAAAGCTTTCTTCTTTACTGTATTGCAATTTCAAGTGAAATGCAATATTTTTCAAGATTTGAGAATTTGTTTGAAAGTTCATCAAAAGCCTTTTTATCAACCATATCATTTGTTTTGAAATTTTTAGACTCGCTTAACCAAGGAACATTTATCGTAATCATGTTCAAAGAGATAAGAATGTTTAAGTACTTTTTAGCGATGCACTATGTTGAACAAGAAGGGTACCTGTTACATGACACCTCGCCATTTTTGGTATGATATTCCTGCATCCACATCATGTGTAACAAGAGTCACCGGACCGCTGGGTCGTGTCAAGCTTATCTATCTTTGAGCCTCTCAGATTCAAGGTCGCTGATCCATCATCCGGTGCTTTACCCACTCATCATTATTTGTTGTCTCGACATTTCGCATTCAGCAACACCCGATTCTTCAACAGATACATTACCCAACTTATCACAACTATCTCTCAATCGCACCGCACACTCATCCACTTTTTTTCACTGCGAGAACTTCCTCAATATACTTCTCCACATTATCCATGAGATGGATAGGTGTCTCTATGAACACGCTAATTTCCATTCAAGGGTCTCTTGAAAGATATTTCATTCATGTTCGATCATATATTGATGTGAATTTCCTTCTAATGAATGACCAAAATGTTTGTAGATCACTTGAAGTGCAGACTAGAACTATCCTTTTGAACCTTTGTCGTCAAGTAGCTCCAATTGCTCCGAGGTTTTAACAACAAAGTTCCATTAATGTGGATAAGTCCCGGAAGAGGGCAATACATGTTGCTCCATTGTTATGTGTAGAAGTAACATGAGGGAGAGTGAAGTTGTTGAAAAGGTTCAATGCCTTCCTTTTGCATGGCATTCTAGAGTGCTAATCAGTGCAAATCTTTCTCATTGAACTCAGAAAGATGAAGAACTCAATCATCATTGATTGAATCCATCATCTGTAATCGTTTAGTATAGATAATATTCTCATGGTTGTCACAAAGATCATACAGTTTGAGTACTTTCGAAATCACCAATCGAGTGTAAGACATGAAGTTGTAGTATACATGGGATTTTACAAGTCTATGATTTAAACCGAGAAATAGATTCTTTCGCGGGATTTTACAAAATCAAGAAGAAACCGTGATATAGTGACCAATAGAACGTGTTAAGATAACTGATAGATCAACAAAATGATAGACAATTGTGTGTTAGGTCTTATGATTGTTTGTAGTATTAGCAGAGATGTTGTTTGGTTGTGATTTGGGTTGGTTGATGCACGATTTTACGGAGAAATTTAGGTCTAAAAACTTAAAAACCTCAATAACTTCTGTTTGGAGCAGATTTAGGCGTTGAGGATTGACCTAGTACATTCGGTGTGCCATTCTCCTTGTTCTCACAGTCGTTTTGATGGGTAGAACGCTGAAAACGGAGTTACGGATCAAAAGTTATAGCCGTTTGAAATTTTGTCGGAAAAGTCAACAAAAAAACGCACCGATGAAATGGTCAAACTTCTTCTAACAATCCTCTATGAAGACAACTCGCTAGTTACAAGTCGCTAGATGCACAAGTCGCTAGAGACAACTCGCTATGAAGACAAATCGCTAGTTGACAAGTCGCTAGATGCTCAAGTCGCTAGAGACAACTCGCTATGAAGACAAATCGCTAGTGACAAGTCGCTAGATGACAACTCGCTAATAGTACCAACTCGCTAAGTAGACAAGTCGCTAAGGAACAACTCGCTAAGAGGGCAAGTTACTAAAGAGCAACTCGCTAGACTGAACAGTACGACCACTACTTTTGTACTATATGTCGCTTTGTCTCAATAGACAAGTCGCTAGTGCTCAAGTCGCTACCACTACAACTAAAGTCACTGAAAATATAGAAGCAAATGCTACCAAGAAAACTATTCGACCTGTCGCTAGGTAGAAATGTTCAAAAACACCACTTTCAATCCAAAACAACCCAACCATTGATTCAAGCCTTCCAAATCAAAACCTAAGCACTTATAATGATTTTAAACACAAAAGTACAATCAAAATCCAAACATTAACACAAGAGATGATCTAAATGATTCTAACCACTCTAAACTCATTCAAACCCAAAAACCTTATGAAAACCACTAGAAATCCAAGAACATGAAAGATGAGTGATCAAACTTTGGCTCTTGATACCAATTGTTAGATATTGGATTTCACAAACACATAACACAAATCATATAAGAGGCGTATGAATGATGTTTAGAGAGAGAAAGTAAACAAAAGAGAAAAGGTTAGATTGAAAGGTCCAACCCTCTACCTTGGGAGGTAGAGGGTATTTATAGTTACATAATAAACGTCCTCCTTTGATGTGGATCAGAATACAGTGGTAAAGACCCCGCCCTTCCTCCGGTGTTGCACTAAACTAAATAACTAACTAAATAACTAATAAATAACGTAATGTCTACGAGCTAACTTATGCTAGATTATATTTGGGGTGACCGATACTTTAGTATGGAATTTTCTAATTCCTAACACTAACGGTGTTTTCTGTTTTCTTAGTGCGTAGGTCTCAAGCATTAAGATCTAATTGATACGGGAACCGGAGTCCATACAATGAACGCCCAACTTTTGTATCAACAGAAGGTGTCCTTGTAGCCGAACCACTATAAATCGGTTGTGTCATTTCTATCCTTTGCTTTACTTTATTTACTTGCTTTATCATTAGATCTATACTTTTTCTACATCCATACGATCTCACATATTATCGAATCTAAAGTTTTTGAAACTAATTAAAAATCGGCAAAACTATTCAACCCCCCCTTCTAGTTTTCCACAGAGATGTCGCCCTACCTTGCATGAGGTGTTAGAAATCAACGACATACTGACAGTCATCTTTACAGTTTCTAAAAGTGTAAAGTATTCTCATTTCATAATAATGCAACAATGTTTCATACAGCATGCATAACTAGTTAGCATATTTATCATAAAAGATGAAATCCTACTACAACTAGTATTAATAATCATCTAGCATCATTTGTACTTATACAACACTATGCTTTATAATTCAGAACATTTTTAAAACAATAATCTAAACACTCTCAATTAGATATTGTTGTTGTCAGCTCATTTTGTTCTTGTACAAAAGCAACAACTAGTCTTATACATAATATAATATATACATGATGAATCCTTAGTTTAAAAACACTAGGTTTCCATCCATGTAAATTATTCCAAGTGAAATATACCATTTTAAGACTTGCTCCAATGATATATTGCATTTGTGTCAGACTTATTTTCCGCATTTGTTTATTCCATATAAACATCTATTCCTAGGTAGTTTGTTTTAATCCCTAAATTCCAAGTGAAGTTTCATTCCAAGCTTAAGGATCAATATCTAGCTTAAATGAAATGATATCTTCAACATCTAAATTTTAAGGGAAAACACACTGCTCCCACTCAATGTCAGATATACTCTAGAGTTATCTTAATTCAATCAGAATCATATTGTAATTAAATTCAAGATCTCAGCCCTTAGATGCACGATACAATCCAAACTTGGATTGCTTAAATTTGTATATTAGATAAAGATTATGTAGATTCATAACACTTTTGATTACACACCGTCCTCGCAAAAGGTAATCATAAAGAAAGAGTTATAAAATCTTAATTGTCATATTTTTCATACAAATCACATGTATAATAATTAAATATCTTTATATAATTAATGCATGTATTATATAAGAAAATTTAATCACAATCAATTGCTTAAGTATGATTAAAAACTTCTTATAAAATGCCAAACATTAATATGTATACAACTTTTTCCTTGTGATTCATTCTTCAAAATAAACTCATTCCAACCTCATAGGTTAACTGTTAGGCGAAATAACAATCAAGCTCAAAACTCGATTTTCCTTTTAAGAACTGCATCTTCTCATTCATAGTTCTAAAACATTTATCAGATTCAAGATGTGATAATGTTCTAGTAGTTATGATTTACAACAATTTTCTAACTTACATCCCTCAGCATTGATATTAAATATCACTCAAGTGATGAGGCATCCTTTCAGATTTATGAAGAGTAATCATATACTTCCGGTCAACATTTTCATGTTTTAACCTTAGTATGACATTAATAAGTAGATTTTAGAAGGTTAAGTATTTTGTTCTCAAAAACTTTGAGATATGTATATACTCCCACTTACTTTTAAAAGTAGAGACAATTCTCTAAATACTAAGTATTTAAGCAAGAATAAATTGTTCTTTATGGAGAACCACAAAATACATTTTAAGTTCTCATCTCAAGATTTGTTAATAAAATGCTTCATAAGATTTTAACAAATTCATAACTTAAATCAAGACATAATGGAATTCCTTCCAACAACTCAAATTAGGTTTATAGAAAAGTCTAATTTAGTATTACTCTTTAACCAAAAGTTCTAGCAATAGCTTTGTGTTTCGTCAAGCTAGGAAGAACACCAAAACTACAATCTTCAAGCCAGGAAGTATAGAAAAATCAAAAATCCAAAAGGGTTTATGATTCAATTGGTTTGAGTGGTAAAACCTCAAATCCCTAAGGAATTAGGGTTTTCAGTTATGTTTTGTCTTGAATACCTTCTAGGTTTGAACTCTATTGAGTGTATCCTTGACACACGCAACTTCTAACCTTGATATGTTTTGGAGGTAGATCAATTAAAGCTATCATGAACCAAATAATATGAATAAGGTTTGATCCAACACATTAGACATACCATAATGAAGTGGTATCCTATGAGTTATTAGAATTGTGAAACTATATCAGAATTCTACAGATAACTTAATTCTCTTTAGACCAAATACTTGTCAATTGGGTCAAGCCAAATTGCATAGAAAGTATTTACGAACCAAGTGCATGCAATCATGTATATTCATTGAACAATACAAGAACCTTATGTTCACGTGTTTACCAGAAAATAGAACTGTTCAAGTATTATATGTTCATGTGTTAACAAGAAAAGAGAACATTTCAATAATACATTATAAGTCTTTGAATAATTCAAAGGCCTTATGTTTATGTGTTAACTAGAAGACATAACACTTTTACTATATATACTTTATGTTATAAGTCATTGATTAATTCAAAGACTTTATAATTATGTCTTAACATGTAAGCATAATTATACTAACCAAAAGTAATCATGAACGCAAACTATTGAAGTATCTAAAACATGTAGTCTAATATTGAAGTATCTATAGTAATTTCAAGTTAATTTTATACTTCAAAATTATGATCATTATCATATAACCATAATTATGTTGACTAAAACATGTAGTCTAATGTTGAAGTATCTATACACAATATCATGACATTTGAATGAAGTAGCGCAACAAACATCTAGCATGTTCAAATCCTAGTAGAATCATTATTAGAATGTAGTGGGGCAATAAACATCTCATGTGTTTAAGTCATAGTAGAATTCTTATTTACATGTAGTAGGGCATTAATCATCTAATGTGTTTAAGTCCTAGTAGAATTATTAGTTTGCTTTACCTTGCGGTCAAGAGATACCAATAATATTGTTGTTCCTTGCACACACTTTGAGATTTCTCCCACTTGTTTAAGGTACAACATCATATTATGAAAACAAACAACACGTGATTGATTGTTCAAATGATATGATAATGTCATAGATATCATAAGTAGTTTTTTAGAACCATAACCTTTAATAAGGAATTATGGATTATTATACTATAGATAACGCTTCAGGAAGCGACAACAGGAAGGCAACGAGTTATCTAATAAATAAATAAAATGCAATTTTTAAGCAATGGTTGTTCATATTCGAAAGTAATGAATTATTTATAACAAGGTTGAAATGATATGGGTGACTAACAGGAAATAAATCCGCACCCCATTGAAATTGACAGCATTACATGAATGATATTTCAGTTATAAAATGCAACTGCTCCCACTGGATTTGTCAACATTGTGATGTTACATTTTAGAAAGCATAGCAGTTTTATATACTTTCCTATTCTCTTCAAATGCCTATGAGTAGCTTGTACTTAGGTATTGAGCAGAGTATATGAAGTTTTACTTATGTAGACAATGGACTAGCCATTCTTTTATTCAATTAACTTGAATCTTTAGCAAGCAATTCCTCCTTTATCGCCCACATAGCCCCAAGGGTAATTAGCACTTTAGGAATAATAAGAGTCCAAGAAGATTACCTAGCAAATATGCTAGTAATTTATTTACTCTTTGCGGTTTAAACTCATACATCGTGACAATTGCAGGATGTTATTTATTTGGTAGCTCTAAACACAATGTTTCTATTTACACAAAATATTCTATTTCTCAATTAACTTTAGACCACAAAAGGGTAATGAAAGATCATAAACGAGTTTATCAATTTTGGAATCCTATCTTAGTTTGTCAACTAAGGAGAAAAGATAGGTATAAGTCTCACTCTTCTTACTAGGAAAAGAGACTAAGTTTGTTTTTCAAAGAAAAACAATTGCGAATTATGTTGCAATAACACAATTAATCGAACATAAAAGTTCAATTATAGTATTTTCGATATTATATTCTTAAAAGAATTAACTACCCAATTAATTACTAATAAGACTAAGATCCATCTTGCAATCCCACTTAATTACTATAGGTCCGGTGCATATAAAAAATGGACAAGAGGTGTAATTTGAGCGCACTGCATAGTGCAACTCTTAGATTTATGAGACTTTTTAAGGCATTAGTATCAAGTAATAATGTCAAAAGCATGTTCAGTTCTCATCTTATGCCTTCGTTCAGGTCCGACCAAGCTAACTCGAGATAAGTTGACCAAGTATGAACGTGTAAAAATAACCATAGGTTTGACCAGTGAGAAATAATTACCATGGGTTGGAAAGGCCCTTAGGTTTGACCTGAGAAGTCAATCCAAATGCACGTGTTCATAGTTGGATGGCATAGACTTAAAATTAACAAATAGGTATGATCATATAAATGTGGTGAAAGTGGTACAAAGAAGCGTGCAAAACAACTTTGTAGCACTAATTTTAAAACTTTTGGTAATGACATGTAGTGATCATCATGGTTCAATAATCAATCCAGACGGGAGGGCAGAGGATCTGTGTAATGCTGCAAAGCAATAACCTAGACATCCTTGCTATCATGCGTACCTCTTTGAACCCCTTTGAGTTTGTTCTAGTGTGAGCCATACATCCCAAGTGTCCATAAATCTAGTTTTAAAATTCTTGAAAAGTGTTTCATTATATTAGGTCACTTTATTTTACAAAACGATTTTCCACCTAATCAAATAGGTCACAATGAGCATGTTATTTAGGCGATCTATAATATTAATGCTATGGTTACGATATGTATTATTAGGATTTAGTAAATCCAGTTATTAATGTATCGGTCACCTCAAGCATATGTAATCGTTAGAATGCTCGTAGTCGTAGTTATTTAATGTTAAGTAGTATTTAGTTAAGTAACACCCTGGAGGACGGACGGGTCTTTACCCAATCAGCCTGATCCACGCCGTAGGAGGCTTATGTAAGACTATAAATAACCTCTACCTCCCAAGGTAGAGGGTTGGAGCTCATAATATTACTTTTACTTTCTCTCACTAAGTTCCCAAACCTCTAACTATTTATCTCTCTAAAACCTCAAGTTATACGCCCCTTGTTGATCATGATTTGATGTGTTTGTGAAATCCAATATGTTACAAATGGTATCAAGAGCCATGGTTTGATCATCTCTCTAACATGTTCTTGGATTTCTAGTGCTTTTATGGTTTTTGAGTTTGAAAAAGTTTAGTGGTATTTGCATCATTTGGACCATTCTTGTGTTAAAGTTGGGTTTTGATTGTACTTTTGTATTTAGGATCATCATAAGTGTTTAGGTTTTGATTTGGAAGGCATGAATCATTGTGGTTGGATTGTTTGTTTTTGGACTTTAAATGGTTTGTGTGTGCATGTTAGCGATTTGAGTCTGTAAAGTATTTCAGAGAAGCGATTTGTCCCCTGTTTTGCAAGCGATTTGTATCGGCCAAATCACTTATTTAGCCTTTTCATCCGGTAGCTGTACTTGTGCGATTTATTCTGGAGTATGATTACACTTTTAGCGATTTGCTTATTTAAGCGAGTTAAGACTTTGCTTTTCGTTGTTTAAGCGATTTGTCATTTCTTCAGGCCTGCTTATTTAGCGAGTTGTAAAGTTTAAGCGACTTGTCTTTAAGCGATTTGTCTTTTGTTTAACTTGCTTATTGAAGCGAGTTGGGGTTTAGCGATTTGCTAGTTGATCGACACTTGTCATTTTGGCGATTTTGTTTGTGCGTTGTTCTTGTCACTTGGTTCTTTTCTTCTTGATTACATTCTACGGTTTCTCTTGATTTAGAAAATCCCGGAAAGAATCTATTTCCCTGTTTAATCATAGAGTTTTAAAATCCCGTGAAATCTGTAATCATGTCTACCAACATACCTAAAATCATCTCTCTGCTGGTTGGGACATAGCACTGGTTCAGATACTTGTCCACCTATGCTTGACATAACTGACTATGACTCATGGGCTCAACGAATTAGGTTGTATTGTTTGGGAATGGAAAATGGAGTCAACATTCTCAAGTCAATTGATGAAGGACCTTATCAAGTTGATACAACTAGAGACATACCGATATCGCCAGATGGAACAATGATCTTGGATTGGACGACCAAAGACATATGATGAGCTCGATAAGGAGAAAAAGAGATTCGATGTCGATATCGGGCTTCAAACATTATACTTCAAGGTATTCCAAAAGATTTCTACAAACTTATCAATCACAACAACAGCAAGGCGGTTTGGGATAATGTCAAGATGCTTTCTCGGTTCTGAATTAACTAGGGAAGACAGAGAATCACAATCGTATGATGAATTTGAGCATTTTAAGATGAAACCAGAAGAAAGTGTCTATGAATATTATGTGAGATTCCACAAGCTTGTGAATTATATGAGGAATATCAAAATGACCATGCCAAATATTCATTGAGCTCAAAGTTTACAACATGAACCCTAATGGCACAAATTTGTCACCTATGTGAAGCTAACCAAAGGTTTGAAGAACACCAACTATGAGCAACTCAGATGCCTTCCTTCTTCTAATGAGACATTCTATGTTTAAACGAAGGATTCTTGAAATCATCAAATCAAGAGGAAGAAACGTTCACAAATGATTCTACAGCTTTCTACACCAATGTTGGAATTACCACCAAAGCTTCTCAAGTCATACCCAATGGTAATGGTAATTACAAGCTCATTCCAGATCCAGCATATAAGCCTCCAGACTCAAACACACTCATGGAAAACTTCATCAATCAACTATCTCTCATGGTTAGTCAAAATATGAATTCCCTCCCACACACCAACAATAATCTCAGAACGGCATCCAATCCACACAATCAAGCTACTGTCAGAGATGGAAAGATTATGGTGCAACCAGCTCAAGGAAGGCAGTATGAATAAAGAAGAGGTAGAGTTGATGGAGGGTATGTGGCTAATCAGAATCGGGGAAGGAATGCCAATCAAGGACAAGTAAAGCCAATCAAGTGCTACAACTGTGGTGGTGATGGACACATTGCGAGGAACTGCACATCTCCAAAACGTCCACAGAATGCGAATACCGAGACAAGATGTTACTTGTGCAAGCTCAGGATAATGGAGAAACTTTGGATGAAGAGGAGTTGTTGTTTCGGCTGAGGAAATGCCAAAACCTATGACGCTGATGTTGATGAGCACACCGTAGGAAATAGTTCACAATCATGAAAATGCCTTTCAAGTAGTCGATGTGATGCATTTGACTCGGATGTCGATGATGAACCCCCTGCCCAAACAATCTTCATGGCTAGCATCTCACCAATGGTCTCTCCAAAGGTCTCATCACCACAACAGGCTGGTCCATCCAAAGAATCAATTATTTCATAGGTATTAAAACTATACGATGAAGTTGATGTGCAAAAGATTCATAATGAAGTACAATCTCTTAAAACTTATGAATCAGATATTGATAATGAGGGTAATAGCAATATTGTCTCTTATGATCAATATGTGACACAAAGTGAAAGTGAGATTGTACCAAATGATGCATCTTCTCATCAATGATGACTATTTTATGAATACACTGCAAGTGCCCGATGATTCTATTATCTGAACTAATGCCTATAAAGAAACAAGTTGCTATTTATGAACAACGTGCTAAGTTTGAGTTAACTACCCATGAGCATGAAATGGATGACCAAATGCGTACAATTATTAGAAAAGTAATTTTAGAGAAGAAGTATTAAAACAAGAGTTAAACTCCTTACAAGAAAAGCTTTCTAAAATTGTTAAGCAAAAGCAAGAGCTTCAAGATAATGTTAAAGTGCTTAAACAAGAATTTAATGCTAAGGAATCAAAACTTTGAATGACTTTTCTAATCTAAAACTTTGAAAACAAGCTTGAAAATATGTTGTAATGTGCAAGGGAATACCATTAAGACTGCTCACATGATCACTAAGCATAGAGTCTTAAGCGATAAGCATAGTATTCCCATTGTTGAGGAACCAACCGGAGGTAGGTGAAAAGGCTAGAGCTGCTCATAAGGTACTATATGATGGTAATGAGATTCTTAAGCCTAGGCAAACACCATCATGTATTGGAAGCACGAAAGAGGATAGAAAATTAGATGATGCATCTAGGGAGAAAATGGATAAGAAGCTTAACGATCCTCGTGTAAAAGAAAAACATAACGATCATACCCCATGATTACACTAAGGAAAATTGGATCTCCCTGAACATGTTTAAGCCTCAAACTCAATTAACTCGTAATTTTTGGAAGAAAGATATGGATAAACAAAAAGTTAATGTACTTGTTGAAACAAACACCCCCTTTAGGAAAATTCCTGCAGCTACTGTGTATCCTCCAAATACACCAATGTACTTAGTTCCTACAACTATAGCCACTAATAGCAAGACATTAATCAGCCTGTATGTTGTTTATCTACTATTTGTTGATTTTGAGAAGACATATAAAAAGAGAATCACACCTACAGGGATAACTGAAGGGGAAAGGGGTTTTGAGCAAACTAAAGAATGTTATTTAGCTGAGGTCATGCCTTTCTTTAAACAATTAAAAGGTCAATTTGAGAGCCTTCAAAAGGGGATTAACTCATATATCAAAGAAATGGAAAAGGAATTTAATGCATTGATTGTTGAGGTAAATGATTATGATCGGAAACTCAAATATAATGAAATTGAAAGGAAGAACTTGCATGTCTTAAATGAGAACTTAGTATTAAGTTGTGTGGCTCAAGATGTGTTTTATATTGTTACTAAGCATTCTATTACTGCTTCTTAATTTCATAAATTAACTGTTGCCTTGAAAGTTTCCCATGATCGTGTCATTGAGCTTGAAATCAAAAACTCAGAACTGAATGAGAAAATTGATCAGGATGATCACGATAATTTGGTAAAACAATTTTTCTAAACTAGAAGTTGAACATTTTAATTTGCAACTAAAATATCAACATCTTAAACAAAATGTGAAAATCTCAAACATCAAGACATCCTCAAATGTTCCAGAGTTTGATGCACTTTTTGAAATAAACAAACGTGACGAACAGATTCAAGATCATTGTAACATGATCAGAAAGTTGAAAGTTCAAATTTCACAATTAAAGGGTGAAAAGAACAACGTGACTGGCTCCCAAATGCCTCCTCTTTTAGATTCTCAGTGTTCTCAAACGTTTCATCTTCAAAACTTGGTTAATGTTTTACAAAAGGAAAATGAGTGTTTTCTAGAAGAAAATGAAAAGGTTAAACGAAACTTTAAAGAGTTATATGATTCAATGAAAGACACTCGTGACAAGAACAACGATAAAATAACTTCTTTACAAAAGGAAATTGAGAATCTGAGGAGTCAGTAAAAAGGGAAAATGCCACTTGTCTTCAATGAGAATGTTGCATCAAAGTCATCTGCAAACTGCAAATATACTATGACTGTTAAATACATTCCTCCTCATCTTAGAAATAACGAACTTGTGTTTCATAACTATTTCACTCACCTTAAGGATAGTCTAGAATGTCTTCGTGAGATTGTAGAAGAGGATTTCATAAATAAGCCACTTGATAGAGAGATTAGGTTTGCTTGCATTCGTGCCAAACGATCTCAAGAGTGCTAGAATGTTTAGAACAAGATGTCCTAAATCCTTAGGTGCAAAAGATAAGGCTATGATGCCTTGTTCTATGCCTAGTGCCAATTATGCAACCCATTCTATGCCCAAGATAAGAAAGTTAACTCTAAAGTGCCTACAAGTAGTTCTGATCCATGCATGTCTAGTTCAGGAATGCAAAAAGTAGCTCAACCAACTAATTTTCCCATAATTCCCTACAGAGTAATCATGACATAAAAGCAAGCAGATCAAAGCCTCCAGGCAATACAAAGCAAGATAGGACCTCGCAAGCTAAGAATGTGCATTGGAAAAGAGTAGAAGACCACCCTAGGAACACTAAGTTTGAGTTGAATAAAATGAATCATGTTGATTCTAGTATTAGCTATAAGCGCACTCGTAATTAATTCAATTCCGCTACTATCGCAAACCATGTAATGATGACTGTTTGATTTCTGCACTCGATCATGAATGTGGTGTAATGTTTTGCTTAATGCTGGTAAATGCCCGTTAAAGTTGTTAATGCCAAAAATCAAGCTAAGAAGGCTAAAAGGCAAAAGCGAAAGAAAGTTAGAAAACAATGGTAACCCACAGGAAGAAATTTTAGTAATATTGGTTATCAATGGATACCTACTGGCCGTAAGTTTAATCTTAATGAGTTTTGCCCTAAATTTGCTAAGTCAATGCCCATTAAAAAATGGATACCTACTGGTAGAACTATTCCTTTAAGAAGTGATTTGATTCGCTCCCAGACAGTCAAGTTTTATCACTCAAGCCGACCACTTGTGAATGGCCGACCGTAAGAAACTTAAAACAGTCCGGAAACGAATGCAATGAAGATCAAGAGAGTATAGTGTTTCCCTGGTCGTTATGTCCCAAATGAAGCTACGCTAAGAATCACCAAACTAATAAAGGATAGAGATTTGAACCAAAAAGGATTTGAATTATTATAACTACAGAAATAGCCTATAATTACAAAGGCTTAAATGCAAATTAAAGAAAATTAAAAAGATAAAAATATTAAATAAACGCTATCACTATTTGCAAAATGATGTTTTTGATTTTTTCTTTTATAAAACCAATTAAAAACTATGTGACGCATAAATGAAAATATGAAACTCAAGCAAATTAATCCTAAATATATGAAAAGACATTTTACAATCCTAATAATAAAAGAAAATTATTAGAAAAAGAAAATTATTTTAAAACTATTTATCTAATTATTATTAATTAAAAACTATTTTTAACTATTTAATTAAACCCTAAAATACAAGAAAATATGAAATAAAGCTTGAAAAATAAAATTATGACTTAAAAAAATCTAAAATAACTAAAGAGAATTTTGAAAACTATTTTTGTATTTTTCTGATTATTTTTCTATTTTCTAAGAATTAAAAACTATTTAAAACTACTTAAATTGCTTAAAAATACAAATTTAACTAAGAAAATCTGGAAAAATATTTTTTTGACTTTTTATATTTATCTTGACCTAAGAAAAATGAAAAATTATTTTTTTGAAACTTTTCTTAATTAATTGTATTAAATGCTAATTAAAATGAATTAAGAACTGTTTTAAATCAAGAAAAATACCAAACAGACCTAGAAAATCTGAAAAATTCAAGATAAGTCTAAAATAATATGAGGAATCTACGAAAAATATAAAAACATGGGCTTGTGTGTAAAAAAATGAAACTGCAATACAAGTGCTTATGTAATAAGCACTTGAAATAAGCACAAGGCACTAACTGGGCACCAAACTATCACAGAAGCTCTAATAAGCTATAACTACTAAAAATCAACAAGCTAAAACTGACCTAAACCTCTGAATTACACAATGCTATGATTTGACTGATTTGGCTTAAAAGTTGAAAACAGATTTTGGCTACCACTTGTGGCTAATGCAACTGTTTATTAATAAGCTGTAACAGAAAACCAAAGGTTGGAATCTAAAATAGACCTGGATAGCTACCTTCAAACCAAAAAAACAGACCTAGAAAAGCTCTATTGAGCTTGGGACAAGCCCTGCAATAAGCTGAGAAAACTCAGCTTTATCTGAGTTTTGTGAACAGGGCATATAAGCCCTTTTTGACAAGCTTATTTGGAGCTTAAGAAAAATTTCCAAAAATCTACAAAAATCCTAATAACAAACTAGACTAGTTGAAGTTTAAAAACCCAAAGTTTTACTTGATTTGAACCAAGAATGAGGCCATCAAAAATCAACTCAGTTTGGCTCAAAAGGACTTTTTCAGTTTTTTGACTTTTGAACAGTTTTGATATGTTTGACTTAAATGAGATTTGAAACCAAATTAAGGACTGATCTTGATGTATTTTGATGAAATGGAACTACTCAGAAACTATGTTTATGAATTCTAAACACAAAACAAGTGTTTGATTTCTAAAAATCCTATCAGTTAAGAATTAAGACAGATTAATGGTGAAGTTTGACTTTTGAGCTAATGCAGGTGCATATTAAGACAGAGATGAGTATATTTGAGCTATACAAGCTTAAAACAACAAGTTTCTATCACTGAACAACTCTCTAATACAGTTTAAGCAGTAATCCAAACACACCTTTAAATACTGATTTGCAACTTAAAAGAGTTAACTACTGATCTAGCATATAATATTGGTTAAACTGATTTTAACTAACTTAAATACCACTTAATAAACATATTTGAACTATTTATAACTACAAATAAAGATTAAACAATGAAACTTGAAAATTAGCTTACATAAGGTCCTTAGCCACAATGGCTTGAAATCAGTAAACCAATGAACTCTATCCTATATAAATCAACCCAATAGCTCTGAACCAACCCAAATCCAAAGATGCATCACCCATTTCCATTTCCATTACCATTTTGGGCTCAGTTTGACTTATGTTGACCAAAATCCAACTTTGCTTGAAATTGATATATAAGCTTATAAAAAGCTATAAGCTTATGTAGCTTGTTTGAGCTTAAAAATAAGCTACTGAGAGCTTGTGCATAAGAATTTGAAACTGAAATTGCAACAAAGGGACTTGAAAACATGAGATGAAATTAAAACCTTGAATTAATACTTAAAATGAGATTATATTGATAAACAACTTAATGTTTTAGTACATAGAAACAAAAACTAACAATTTATGACTTAATTTAAAGCATTGAAATTAAAACGACATAAAAGTAATTTTACAAAACTAAAGACTGCTTCAACTCTCATTCTTCTGCTTCCTTTTATACTCCAAACTTCTTCTCTCTCCAATCTGAGCTAATCCCATCATTATTTGAGGCCATTGGATGAGATAAAGTGATCTTGGCCGTTTGATTGGATTTTGGCGCCAAAATGAGTATTTGCCAAGTGTGGGTTGAGTGAGGGGGATGAGGAAGCATTAAATGCTTCTTGGAGGTTTGTTGAGGTGGGGGGAACAAGGGGAGTGGATGTTGGTGGGGGATGGGTGTTGGAGTGTTGCAGGCTAGTTTGGTGAAGGAGAAGACTTTGGCGGGTAAAAGGGGGTTTGACTGGTGAGAGTTGACTGGGTTTTAATATTGCAAGGGGGGTCCAAATTGCAAAGGGTCACAATGGTTTGGCAGGGGTCATATGGTTTTGATAGGGTCCAAGGGTTGAAAGGGTTTTTAAAACACAAGGACTTATGTTGTAAATTCTGAAAACACAAGGACCTAGGCTGCCATTTTGCAAAGTTGCTCCAAGGGACTAAAAGTGACAAGCTCCAATAGTACAAGGACCAATCTTGACATTTTCACATTTCCAAGGACCATTTTTGCCAAATTTGAAACTTAAAGGACCAATTTTGTAATTTCTCAAAACTTTTGATATTTTTCACCAAAGGACTAATTTTGACAACTTATGATTTTAAAAGGACCTTTGGTGACTTTTCTTTTGAAATAAGTGCTCGGGGACTATTTCTGACAACTTTTGAAACTTGGGGGACTGAAACTGCCAATTATACAAACTTAGCTCATTTTTCATCTGATTTTAAACATTTTGCATCTGAAACATATAAAATGCAATTTTGAGATATTTTCAGTATTTTGATGCATTTATGAGCATTTTTAAACGTTTTGCAGTTCAAAATTAACCAAAAATGATGAGTATTTACACACTCATCATGAACATACTTTGAATATGTCAAATACGGACACTAGCATTGCATCTATTCCTGATGATTCCATTATTTCTACTTCCGATGTGGGTGTTCCAATCACTGTTACTAACCAAATGGAACCCATTCTTGTATAGGGATCCCAATTATCCGATTATCCATTCTTGTCTGTGTTCAATTGCAGATCGTTCAAATCGTTCTGTGGTACCTGGACTCATGCTGTTCCAAGCATATACTGGAGATCGCTCTGAACTTCGTGAGTAAATTCATCGGGACTGTTAGATTCGGGAACGACCATTTTGGAGCAATTATGGGTTATGGAGACTATGTTGTTGGCAAAAGTGTAATCTCCAGGGTATATTATGTTGAAGGTCTTGGTCATAACTTGTTTTCTGTTGGTCAATTCTGTGATTCCGATCTAGAAGTGGCATTTAGAAAACATACTTGTTTCGTTAGAGAACCTGATGGTGTGGAACTGTTAAGAGGAACTCGTGGTTCAAATCTATACACCATCTCTATCGAATACATGATGAAGTCTTCTCCAATCTGCTTGTTGTCAAAGGCTACAAAAACAAAATCATGGTTATGGCATCGTCGTCTCAATCACTTGAACTTCGGCACCATTAATAATCTTTCCAGAAATGATCTTATAAGAGGCTTACCCAGATTAAAGTATGAAAAATATCATCTTTGTTCAGCATGCCAATTGGGAAAAAGCAAGAAATATGCCCACAAACTCAATAATGGAAGTTCTGCATACCCTTCATATGGATTTGTGCGGACCAATGAGAGTGCAAACCATTAATGGGAAGAAATATATTTTAGTCGTTGTTGGTGACTACTCTCGATTTACGTGGGTAAAGTTTTTGAGGAAAAGGATGAAACTCCGGATGTCATAATCAAACTTATCAAGCGGCCAGTTCGACTTAACAATACGGTTAGAATTGTTCGAACTGACAATGGCACAGAGTTCGTTAACAAAGACTTAAGTCAATTTTATGAAAGTGTTGGAATCAGTCATCAAAGAAGTGTTCCACGAACTCCTCAACAGTACGGTGTAGTTGAAAGACGAAATCGAACTCTTGTGGAAGCCGCAAGAACAATGCTAATTTATTCAAAGGTTCCAATGTTTCTCTAGGCTGAAGCCATTGCCACTTCTTGCTACACCCAAAATCGTTCCCTCATACACACTTCTCATGGAAAAACTCCATACGAACTTGTCCATAAACGAAAACCTGATCTCTCCTACCTTCGTATGCTTTGTGCGTTGTGCTATCCAACGAATGACGGTTAAGATCTAGGTAAATTAAGAGCTAAAGCGGACATTGGAGTTTTTGTAGGTTATGCATCAAACAAGAAGGGTTACCGAATCTACAACAAAAGAACTCGAGACATCATGGAAACTATTCACGTCACGTTCGATGAGCTGTCCGGGCAAATGGCTCCAGGACAATCCAGTTCTGGACCCGCATCTCAATCTTCATCAAGTTGTCCCATCAGTTCTACTCTTGTTCCAAATCCCTCACCAGCAACTCCTTATGTACCTCCTTCAGAAGATGATTGGAAGAAATTGTTTGATCCAATGTTTGATGAACACTATGAGCCAAGTGCTAATGATCAGTCAATTCCATCAACAGAGTGTTCCTATCCCTACAACGAAGTTAACCCTTCAGTTTCTATGTCATTAAGTCAAGAACGCTGCTGATCACTCAGTCTCATCAACAAATCATCAATCATCGAGTATACATCATGGAAGTGTGTCTGGCACCTATGATGGAGATAATCCCTTTGCTACTCTAAAGATGACCCCTTTGAAAACATATTTGCTCCTGAATCATCATCGTAACCATCTTCATCGAGAAATCGACTCTGCTACTTCAGTACCTCAACAACAACCACACGAACACCTTAGAAAATGGACACATGATCATCCATTGGACAACATCATTGAAATCCCTCTCGTCCAGTATCCACTCGTAAACAACTTGCAACTGATACCTTATGGTGCTTCTTCAACTCCGTACTATCCAAGGTCGAACCAAAAGACATTAAAACTGCCATGAATGAAGATAGCTGGTTCAATGCCATGCAAGAAGAAATTCATGCGTTTGATCGACTAGATGTATGGGAATTAGTACCTGCTCCTGACTGTGCTATGATCATTGCTCTAAAGTGGATCTTCAAAGTAAAACTTGATGAGCATGGTGATGTATTAAAGAACAAGGCTCGATTGGTTGCAAAAGGATACCGTCAAGAGGAGGGTATCGACTTTGAAGAATCATTTTCTCCAGTTGCTCGTATCGAGGCAATCAGAATCTTCTTGGCTAATGCTGCAAGTAAGAACATGGTAGTCTATCAGATGGATATAAAGACAGCTTTTCTTAACAGAGATCTTAAAGAAGTCGTATACATCAGCCAACCTGAAGGTTTTGTGAATCCAGAGCATCCTACTCATGTCTATCGCTTGAAGAAGGCTCTTTACGGTTTAAAGCAAGCTCCAAGGGCATGGTATGATATGCTATCTAAGTTTCTTCAATCTACTGGATTCAGCAAAGGAGCAGTTGATCCGACATTGTTCACCAGAAAGTCAGGCAAACATTTAATTCATGTTCAAATTTATGTTGACGATATTATCTTTGCCTCGACTGACCCCAATGAATGTGACTGTTTTTAAAATGAAATGGGTTCCAAATTTCAAATGTCAATGATGGGACAAATGTCATTTTTCTTGGGATTACAAATTTCACAAAGTCCCGGAGGCATCTTTATAAATCAATCTAAATATGCAAATGAGATTTTAAAGAAATTTGGATTTGATTCTTGTGACCCTATTAACACTCCCATGATAGAGCATACTAAACTGGATGAAGACCACTCAGGGATCATGGTAGACCAAACGAAATACCGTAGTATGATTGGATCCCTGATGTACCTCACAACCAGACGACATTATTCTGTCATTGTTTGCATGTGTGCTAGATACCGTGCTAAGCCTACCAAAATCGCCTTGAAGCGGTTAAACGGGTCTTTCGGTATCTCCAAGGAACCATCAATATGGGACTTTGGTACTTGAAGGACACCGGTATGTTACTAACAGCCTATGCAAATGCTGATCATGCAGGATGTCAAAATACACGTCGAAGTACGTCTGGAGGTGCTCAGTTTTTGGGTGATAAGCTTGTGAGCTGGTCTCTAAGAAACAAATGAAGTACTTCGATATCCTCTACAGAGGTTGAATACATAGCCATGTCATCTTGTTGTGCTCAAATCCTATGGATGAGATCCCAATTATCGAACTATGGCTTTGAATTCAACAAAATCCCTCTCATTGTGATAACAAAGTGCCATTGCTCTCTCATGCAACAACGTACAACACTCAAGAGCAAAGCACATCGACATTCGACATCATTTCATCGTCAGGAGCAAGTAAAAACGGTGGGTGGAACTTTATTTTGTAAGGACTGAATACCAGTTAGCAGACATCTTCACCAAACCTCTTCCTAGAGAACGTTTTGAGTTTATCCTCCCACGACTTGGCCTAAAGAGTCTCATGTACGAAACACTTAAACGCGTCTTCAATAGGAAGAAGATGAGTAAAATGTTTTCTTCATCCATATCTTGTAAATAGTTATTCACAAAACCAAAATACAAAATTTCAAAACCAACAAAAAGCAAATAGAAAAATATAAAATTTTCGAAATCCATAAAAATTTGAAAATCTTGAAAAATCCCAAAAATATTGTTATTTTGTCATGTTTTCCTTGTTCGATATCATCTACGGACTTTGTGTTGACATTCAAAGAATATCACGGGTTTTTAGATGTTCTTCGAATGCACATAATTTGTTAAAAAATTAAAAAAAAAAATTGAGAGAAAGTGAAACAAAGGCTTATAGTCATTTCAGTCTATAACCCGTTTTTATAGAAAGAATAGAGCCATACTTTATCTTATTTTTTTTAAATCTCATGCTCTGATTCTTTGAACAAATATTTGCTATCTAATGAAAACTAATAGCTTTGAAAAATAACTCGGACTCAATTTTGGAAAATCATCTGGACTTATTTGTCAAAATCTTTATCTCTCAATCAACAACTTATGTCATTGATTGAGGGGGAGAATGATTTCAATTAAATCAAAAGGTTATTTGTCATACAATTGTTTTCAAAAGATACTCATGCATGTTTAATCTTTGGAGTTTAAAGTCTCAGATTTGATCTTTATCGGTAAAATGTTTTCATAAGCAAAGTCACAATTCTCCTCAAAAGCTTTCAAAATCAATTTAAATCACCAGAGACCACAAATCTCAAATGCTTTGAAAATTGTGACCGGGGAAGAATTTGTGATTTAAATTAGATTTAAACTGATAATTCAATAAATGGTTTTATAATGAGTTATAAGCTCTCCTCCCCACATGTGCCAAACGATTTCAAATATTCCATGCACTTGTTGAGGGGGAGTCATCTATTTCAAACCAAAAAGGATTGAAACGTGATTGATTTGTTTCAAGGTGCAGATTTTCCCTAATATGTTCAAAACGCTTTCAAATCTCTATGCACATATTGAGGGGGAGCAACTTTTTGAAAACCACATCCTTTCCAAAAATACCCTTAACAAAGTATGGAAAATGCTAATTTTGATCAGGAAAGTGATGTTGATATCTTTTAGAAAATGGTAATCAAAGAAGTGAATCCTTACTCTTGCCTCCGTGTGCCAAAACGATTTCAAATACATGATGCACATGTTGAGGGGGAGCTCTTTTTTCTAAAAAATATCTAAAACAATTCAGGTACAAAATGCTTTGATAATATATCATAATTATCTGGATTGATTTTCAAATGGTTTTTCAATTGGTTCCAATGGCAGATGAACAATACCAAATAGACCGACCAAATTTACTTTATGTATGGTGATATTAGGATGGGTAGGTTTAATATTCGTTCCCATGATCCCGCCATAGCCGGAGGGATCTACCCACGGACAATCCACTAGATAGTGTAGAAGTCCTTAGGTATGATGAAAAAAGGAGAAAAGTGAGATATGGGAAGAGTGCGGACTGAGATAGAGCTAGAACTGGAATAAACCCAATAAGGTTCTAGTTACGAAATCTCGGTAAGTACTGAAGGAGTCGAAGAATGAAAAAGAATTGAATGAGAAAAGGGTGAAAAAAATAGCCCTCCAATAATTCAACCTTAGGGCAGAAATCGGGTTCAATACATATGCTACTGGTGTGTACTAAGGTAACACTGGTATTGAAGACAAGACGTCATGGACCCAGTGACGCACTGCACTAAACTTCCCAAGCTACTCAAGTTCCTCTTAAAAGGGCTTGTTTCATTCTCATGGGGAACCGACATTATCTATCGACTTTCTCTTAGAGATTGTTGATATTGAAGAAGGAGACCCTCTCCCTAGTCTCCGGCATAGGAACCAAATGTGCACAATTAAGTCTAGAGCCACGATATCATCAAATAAATCTCTTTAGGACACTGTCAATGAAGACTCTCTGTTTCACACAATGTGGAAAGAGAGATTATATATTATGTGTCCTACGCATTATCCTTGTGGTATTGCCAGAACACCTGAGTGATATTCAAACATATTCACAATGAAGATGGAAAGCCTTCTAGAGCCAACATCAAACAAGTTCTTAGAAGGTGGCATGTGAGATCTATCCAATAGATCAACCATGTGAACAGAAACAATGGGGCGATTCAAACTTATGAATCAATCCTGGTTCAGGTTATGGATTGACGGATACCTTTGAAAAACCGGTCATTGTACTTAAAAATTCTTTTCTTTAGCACATCGACTGTGTATTAATATTCCAAATATAAAAGGTGTTTATGATTGATAATTGATTTTTCTCAAAAACCCTCGATGTATTGCAAAAATATTTTTTTGAGCAGTACTCGATTATTTTTCAAATCTCTTTTAATCAATCAGTGAATCTCAAATTCGCTTGTCCACTCACTCCGTGTTGTCTTCTTTGAGACGTTCCGGTTTGAGAACAGCTAGAACAGCTGCGAAACCCTGTCAAGGAGATTCTTTGGAATTATACCTGATCACAGGCAGTACTTGTACTGATCAACGGGAACCGTGGGCCGTGTACCTCAATTCAACGAAAGTGATCAAAGACACTTTCGTACGCTTTATTGCTAACTGTTGTATGCAGGTACGTCCGACGTTTGCAGCTAATCAGAATGGAGAGGTCAATCCATAGCCGCCTGCTCACTCATCACATTCATTTCTAAAGAAATCATGATAGGTGCATCAATGACTCTGATATTTTCACTCTATGCTTTTGCTACGCTGCTGCAAATATCATGAATCAACTAAAGCTTCCGCTACTCTGATGAAAAGAATTCATGATCCAGAATGTGAGCATGTCGGTCCAAAAGTCACAACTTCACAGAATGTCAACACCGCAATGGAAGAGTCAGAGATTTATGGTAGCTGATGATCTCAATGCTGGCTCAAAACTCATTATCACGTGGATTAGTTAAAGACCTCCACTTGGATTAACCAAACATGCAAAAATGATGAATCAATGACTACGGGCTACAGAGCAAAGATCATTATCAAGAATCCAAGAACAATCTTAATGTTATATATGTTTGTATTCAATATAATTTGAGGTGACCTCCCTTAGGGGGAGATTGTTAGGATTTAGTAAATCCAGTTATTAAAGTGTCGGTCACCTCAAGCATATGTAATCGTTAGAATGCTCGTAGTCGTAGTTATTTAATGTTAAGTAGTATTTAGTTAAGTAACACCGTGGAGGACGGACGAGTCTTTACCCACTGTATGCCTGATCCACAGCCCGTAGGAGGCGTTTTATGTAAGACTATAAATACCCTCTACCTCCCAAGGTAGAGGGTTGCAGCTCATAATATTACTTTTACTTTCTCTCACTAAGTTCCCAAACCTCTAACTATTTCTCTCTCTAAAACCTCAAGTTATACGCCCCTTGTTGATCATGATTTGATGTGTTTGTGAAATCCAATATGTTACATGTATTATTTCATATTGCATACAATTAGGTGTCAAAGTAAGTAATAATGCATATATAGGAATCACAAACATATTAAACATAAACATCAATATATAACCACATATTGTTCCGAGTTCTCTTGCGAGTCTTCCTCAAACGGAGAACCATAAGACCGTCACTAGGATACAATACCTAGATCGCCCCATACATCGCAAAAGCAAGTGAGTGGGTCTTGCGGCCGGAAAACACATAAAAACGCATGACAATCTCAATTAACAAGTAATTACGCAATTTTATGTATTTAATAAACAATATGTAATTCTAATTATCATTATAATTCTAATTAACAATTTATAATTCTAATTAACATTTAATTCTAATTAGCAAGTAATTCTAATTAACAATTTAATTCCAATTAACAGAGTAGTTCTAATTAACAAGTAATTTCAATTAACAAATTAATTCTAATTATCAATATAATTTAATTTGTGTGTGACTAGTTATTTTTATTAAAAATTGACAAGTATTGCATATAGTTGTCAAAAAATAAACTAAAACGAACAACTAAATTAGGTTTCATGCAGCCTTTTAAACATGTTTATTAATAAGAAACGTGTAACCCATAATCGCAAAAACGAGATGACTCGTGATGCCACTGTTGGGATTTTAGAACCAGTTAACCATTAACCTCTACGAGTACGCAACGGATATGGGATCTAGTTATTGCAATTATGTTAAGCACGTAATTAACAAACAAATAATAAATTAATTAAAAGGGATGTAGAAAACCTAACCCTGCTTAGCAATTGATCTTTATTAACGAAACAAGAAACCAAAACAAAACCCTAGTATCAAAATTAGAAACCTCGAAGAGTATCACACACAAACCCGATTAACGTATACGTTCGATTAAAACGCTAGTCGAGAATGTAATATTAAACCAATCAACAAGTGACCACTTGAATATAACATGAACTAGAAACTCCAAGACCAAGTCTGCTTCCTGTCCAATACCTTCCTGTCCGAGAGCAGGATGCAACCAAACAACCAATATGTTGTTATAACCTTTACCCGATATCGGACAAAGGTGTCTTATTTCTCATGCTTCTATGTCCGAGAAAAAACCTCAACCAGAAACAATATCTTTGTTGCTGCTGTTAGTCGACTTGGAGAACAGGAACAAAGAATACCAATTAAAGTTCTAAACACTTGAATTTAAGGTACAATGCAATATTAGTATACAAACAAACCAAACAATCCTAATCGACTTGGAGTAAGTCGAATAGGAGTTTTAGCAAGATGTTTGAATCGACTTAGGTATTTTAGGGATATATGTTTTTGTATCGTACATGTTCAGAGAAGAATGGAAAGCATGATACTTTTGTTTTATAGTAAATCCAATCGACCCTTTGTTTTAGGTTGTGACTTTATTGATAAGTCATAAACCCAAACATCCATCCATCCACTTTTCTGCCTTGCCCAATCAGTAAACTCAAGGGCCCAAGCCTGTCCACTATTTGACCCAAAAGCAATCCAAAGAATAGTCCATGGGTCGTCTCATTAGTCGGGTCAAGTAGCATGTATAACGGATATTGTATATTCAAGTTATATTACATTCTACACGTATACTCCTGTCTATCGTGTGTGCCCCCATCGGCTCACACACTTCTAGTCGTTTACGTGCATTTATAACTCCCACAAACCAACAGAGCGGTGAGCAATGAGCATTTTGATTTTTATTAGTCGTTTGGCAAATGAGCGGTGAGCTTTCCTATTTTTTAGGAATGCTCATTTTTCCAATGCTTCTTTAAGAAGCGGTGAGCGGTGAGCAGTGAGCTGCACAGCTACTACTCACAGCTCACAGCTACTGCTCACTACTACAACTCACAGCTACTTTGCCAAACACACTCTTAATATGTGGCTAGAATTTTTTCTCACTCTTCTCATTTCAGTAATTCTTGTCACTAAATTCATAATCTAACAGCTTTAGTTAAACACATTTTGTTAATTGCAGATGAGAATTAGTTAAACGAGTTTATTTGGTGTTTTTTCTCATTTGGATTTATTGTTTTTTTATAAGAGTAGATTGTTATTGGGACATAATATTCAAAGGAAATAGAGGTACCACGAGTCATTAGCTGGAGTATTTTCTTATCTCGGTCAAACTTGATTCTGCAGTTGACTTTTATGTTAGGGAGAGGCTTGGAATTTTGCTTGCCAGGAGTTCGGGATTTGGAGTTTGGACTGAACATTTTGTGAATGAGATTGCGCGAATGTCTTAAACCAATTTCAGTGATGATGAGGATGGATTTGGGTTTTGGGCAGGAAAGTTATTGGAAACGAAAGGTGTTACAGTATGTTACTAAGGGTCAACGAGGTAGGGTTTGGTGTTGAAATTGACACAAGTGACGATAATGGTACCTCATTGAAGAATGACACGAAGCTTGGTTTTTGGTCTTCTAATATGGGTTCGGATTTAGTTCAAAGTAGACTTAAAAGATTAAGTTTGTGGACTATCGATGTCGAATCCGTTTGTCTAGTTGTTAAGCATTTGGTGTTTCATATATTTACTTGACAAATTATTTGTAAAATCCGAATTTATACGGATTTATCCAGTTTTGTAAGCGTTATCAGTAGCTATGTTTTGACAAAAAAATGATATCTCAGGTGTTTAACGATAAATCAGTGAGTGTTAGAAGCTAAAAAGATAATTTGAGATACTGCTTCGTAGAATACCAAACTGTAGTAAGTTGAGGTAGTTTTAACCGACTATGGTTATGTGATCTTAAATAGCTAAAATTTTATAAATTACCGTAAAACTGAAATTAGTTTTCTGCATGTGTTATATAACAGTTAAAAGACTAGTATTCAACTAATTCTTTGACTCCTAATCAGATGCCCAAGTTCTTTACATAAGGTGTTTCCCTAAGATAATCAGTTTTATTTGCCACTGACATTTCACTAAATCTTTGACACCTAGTTAATCAAATAGTTCATGTAAACATTTAGAGCTAATATTTCAAGCCACAATAAGTAGATAACCGGTATCAAAAACACATTGTGTAAGCGGAAATGCTTTAGTGTACAAAAAAAATGAATGTAACAGAAACTAGGGTTCTTTTTCACTCTTAGATTCATCAACTCTCTGATCTTATTAGCTTCACACCACCTTCCTGCTTTTGCATACATATTCGAAAGCAATGTGTAATACCCCAAATGACCTAGTTTTAGCTTAAACAGATGCTCGGTTGCCCAGTGACCCAACTCAATATTCCCATGAATTTTACACGCTCCAAGCAAAGACCCCCATACATTCGCATCTGGTTCTGTTTCAAACCCATTTATCGTCTCTACTGCCTCATCCATTAGCCCAGCTCAACCCAAAAGATCAACCATACATGCATTGTGCGTTTGCGTTGGATTGTTAGGATCTTAATATTATTGTGTTTGATGATTCGGGTGGTCTTGGATGATGGAAATACAAGTTAGCCATTTAGAGAGAGAAAGTAAAGAGATGGGTGTTCTAGGTAGTGACTTGGTTTACAAATAAAAGGTTAGATTATGAAAGAAGCACCACCCCTTCCATGGATGGAAGGGGTATTTATAGTTACAAAGCATACGTCCTCCTGTCAGACTGTGGATCAGGCATACAGTGGGTAAAGACCCGTCCTTCCTCCACGGTGATACACTAAACTAATCTATGCTACAAATTAACTAATAAACTACTAAATAACGTAACAAACGATATGTCTACGAGCTAACTTATGCTAGATAACATTTGGGGTGACCGACTCTTCACTTATGGAATTTCTAATTCCTAACAATCTCCCCCTAAGGGAGGTCACCCCATGTTTTACATTTCCAATCCTATCATTCTATTTAATCTTCAGTCTTGAGCTCGTAGACTTTAATTCTTCACTTCCGCAATCTTTGTGCGTAAGTAGTGCAACTTCAAAGTCCGAATTCTTTGTACTTTAAGTGGAGGTGTTTGAACTGATCCACATCTTTGATGATCTTCGAGCTTTCATTGAGATCATCAGCCACAGTAAATCTCAGGATCACCCTTTATTCTGTTGCCATCATGTGATGTTGTGACTTTTGGACCGACATGCTCACACTTTCTGGATCAGGACATCTTTCCATCAGAGTAGCGGAAGCTTTACTGGTTCATGATATTTGCAGCAGCGTAGCAGAAGCATAGTATAAAAATATCGGAGCCAGGTTATGTAGATATGCACCAGCTTATGATTTCTTCAATTAAGTGTGGATGCCGCGAGCATGCGGCTTTGGATTGACTTCTCAATTCCGATCAGCTGCAACCGTCCAAATGTACCTGCAAACAACAGTTAGCAATAAAACACATGAAAGTGTCTTTGATCACTTTCGTTGAATTGAGGTACACGCACGGTTCCCCGTTGATCAGTACAAGTACTCGCCTGTGATCGTAGGATTCCTAAGAATCTCCTTGACAGGGTTTCGCAGTGTTCTAGCCGCTCTCAAACCGAACGTCTCAAAGAAGACAACACGGAGTGAGTGAACCAGCGAATGGAGATTCACTGATTGATGAAAAATTGATTTGAAAACAATCGCGTATTGCTTGAAGAAAGAGTTTTGCAATACGACGAAGGTTTTATGTGAAAGATCAATTTTCAATCAAAATACCTTTTGTATTAGAAAATGAGTACACATTCGATGTGCTAGAGAAAAGAAGAGATTTACACATCGAACGGTTTTTCCAAACGTATTTTTCAACCAGAGATACTTTTTGTGTTTGAAAATGAATACACATTCGACGTGCTAGAGAAAAGAAGGTTTTGCACATCGAACGGTTTTTCCAAAAGTATTCGTCAAATCCAATCCTGGACCAAGTTTGATTCACGAGTGAATCACCCCATTGTTTCTATCCAGTTGTCACAAGTTTGATCTTTAGAAAAGATCTCACATGTCACCCACCAAGAGCTTGTTTGATGTTGGCTCTAGAAGGATTTCCATCTTCATCGTGAATACTTTTACATATCACTTGGATGTTCTGGCAATACCACAAGGATAATGCGTAGGACTCTCAATATATATACTTACTTTCCACATTGTGTGAAACAGCAAGTCTTCATTAATTTTGTGTCCTAATGAGATATTGTGGATGATCTCTTGGTTCTAGACTCAATTGTGCACATTTGGTTCCTATGCCGGAGAGTGGGGAGAGATTCTCCTTCTTCAATATCAACAATCTCTAAGAGAAATTCGATAGATAATGCCGGTTCCCCGTGAGAATGAAACAAGCTCTTTTAAGAGGAACTTGAGTAGCTTGGAAAGTTTAGTGCAGTGCGTCACTGGGTCCATGACGTCTTGTCTTCAATACCTGTGTTACCTTGGTAACAACCAGTAGCATATGTATTGAACCCGGTTTCTGCCCTAAGGTTGAATTATTGGAGGGCTATTTCTTTTCACCCTTTTCATATTCATTTCTTTTTCATTCTTCAACCCCTTCGTGCTTACCGAGACTTCATAACTAGAACCTTGTTGGGTTTATTCCAGTACTAGCTCAGTCTCAGTCTGCACTCTTCCCATTTCTCACTTGTCTTCCTTTTTTCATCATACCTAAGGACTCTACACTATCTAGTGGATTGTCCCTGGGTAGATCCCTCCGGCCCTGGCGGGATCGTGGGAACGAATACCTAACCTAACCATCCTTATAACACCATGCATAAAGTAAATTGGTCGGTCTTTTGGTATAGTTCATTCTTCATTGAAACCAATTGAAAAATCATTTGGAAAAATCAATCAAGGTACTTGTGATATAAAATCAAAATATTTTGTACCTTAATTGTTTTGATCATTTTAGAAATGCTCCCCCTCAACATGTGCATATGATCTTGAAATTGTTTAGCACATGGAGGCAAGAGTTCTTTGAAATAATTTCTTGATCACAATTTCCGTAGAAAAAGCCATTTGATTTTCTTGGTAAATTCTCCCCCTCAATATGTGCATAGGATATTTGAAATCATTTTATCACATAGAGGAAAGAGTTCTTTTGAAGTACTTCCACGATCACAATATGCCATAGAGAAAACCTTTAAAACTCAATCAAGGTACTTATGATAAAACATTGAAACCTTTGTACTTTGATAGTTTATTTTCTTTTGAAATGCTCCCTCTCAATATGTGCTTCGAGATACGAAAGCGTTTATCACATATGAGAGAGCAGCCTGCACAATAGAATCAAAACGATCACCTTTTCTCAAATTTCATTATTAAATCACAAATTCTCCCCCGATCAAAAATATCAAAACCCTTTGAGATTTTGGATCCCAAGTGATTTAATACGATTTAGTAAACATGGGAGAATATGTGCCTGATTTAAAAACTCATCTAGTTTTTGGATAAATGCTCCCCCTCAACATGTGCATTAAGTATATTGAGATCGTTTGGCACATGGAGGCAGGAGTGCCTTTGAAGGACTAAAACCAATTCCATTAAAACAGATTTGAGATTTAAATCACGATCTCTCCCCCGATCAAAAATTCCAAACCATTTGAGATTTGTGATCCCAATTGATTTAAATCTTTTAGAAAAATTTGGGGAAAGACGTGGCAGGATTTAATTTTGAAAAATGATCGAAATGGACCAATTTAAGACATTAAAGATTGTTAGTGTCAGGTATGATTGTTTTAAGAGATCTTTAAGTAAAATAAAACAATTTCACAATCAAACAAGAACAGAAAAAATTTCATTTTGAAAGATCTTGATTCTAAAGAAAAATCATACCATGACATAACATTAAATCTTTAGATCACCACCTTAATACGTACAAACAGACTTTTTGTGAAGAAATATCGATTGAAAATATTTTATTATAAATCACTCTCCCCCTCAATCGATGACCTTAGTCGTTGATTGAGTGACTTAGGTTTTGATAGAATGAAGTCCGGTGATTTTCAAAAATTTAGACCAACTTATTTTCAAAACAATGTTTTTCCATTTTCAAAACAATTTTATCAAATATTTTGAAAAATGGTATCATTCACTACTTTTCCTGCACAAGATACGTTAGGTGGTTAAGCCGCTTTTGTTGTTGTTGCTGTAAGGCAGGAAGAAAACCGTCTGCAGAAGTAGTGAGACTTCTTACGTTGCATTTTTTCATGCCAACTGAGGTCAAATTAAGCTCCGTTTCTTCATTTAATGATGAAGAAAACCATCTGCTGATGCAGTGAGACCTCTTACGTTGCATTTTTTCATGCCAACTCTCCATAGAAGTCAAATTAAGCTCCGTTTCTTCATTTGTCAACACAAGATATAGTTACCCTTTCCTTTCGGCATCCAATCATCTTCATTTGTAAGATCCGGATCGGGAACATTCTTATATACCAATATACCTGCATACGTTAGTGAACACACATACAAATATATGGTGGTCAACATCACCCAAACAACAATCGACTAATAAAAGTCAATCCAACATATCAATCAGATCATACAAATGCATGGGAATTATGTGTTTATCAAACTCAAATCATCTAATCCTAACAGTCATATCCTAGGCACCTAGTCCTTCAACGTAGGTTAACATAATTTTTCAGTTAAGCATATAGGATAATTAAGAAAGCCCGTTAGATGATGTAAATTTGAAAACATTCTCCCCCTCAATCAATGACTCATTTTATAAAAGATTTTAAAAGTGCTGAAGTCATTGATTGAGTTTCCAAATTTTATAAAAACTCTGATTCTGATTGATTTTTTAAGCAACTCATTTTCCACCATTTTGAAATACAACAAATATTTTTCTGAAGAATTTTAGAAGGAAAAACATCTGTGTAGGAACAGCAGTCCTTCGACATACTTTCCTCATTTTGTGTTGGATATTGGATTTCACAAACACATCAAACCATTAACACAAGTGGGCGTATAAGTGGAATTCTAGAGAGAGAAAGTTAGAGGTTTAGGGAACTTAGTGAGAGAAAGTGAAAGATATTATTATGAGCTCCAACTCTCTACCTTGGGAGGTAGAGAGTATTTATAGTCTTACATAAATCGCCACACAACGCTGTGGATCGGCATACAAGGGTAAAGACCCGTCTGTCCTCCACGGTGTTACTTAACTAAATACTACTTAACTTAAAATAACTACGACTACGAGCTTTCTAATGATTACATATACTTGAGGTGACCGACTCTTTAATACCCGAAATTTCTAATTCCTAACAATCTCCCCCTAAGGGAGGTCACTTCAATCATGTACTAAAATTACATTGAATACAAACAGATATTACATTAAAAATTGATCTTGCATTCTTGATGTAGTGCTTTGCTTCAAGTCGTAGTCATTGATTCTTCACATTGCATGTTTGGTTACTTCAAGTGGAGGTCTTTTATCGATCCACGCTGATAGTAAATTTGAGCCAGCTATAGAGATCATCAGCAATCAAAGATCTCTATGACATCCATTGTGGTGTTGGTATTATGTGATGTTGTGACATTCGGACCGACATGCTCACATTCTGGATCATGATATCTTCTCATCGAGTAGCGGAAGCATTTGTTGAATCATGATATTGGCAGCAGCAGAAAGCTTGGAGTGAAAGTATCAGAGTCATTGATGCACTAATCATGATTTCTTTTGAGTTGAATGTGTTAAGTGAGCATGCGGCTATGGATTGACCGCTTCATTCGATCACCGCAACGCCGGGTGTACCTGCATACAATAGTTAGTAATAAATCGCACGAAAGTGTCTTTGATCACTTTCGTTGAATTGAGGTACATGGCCCACGGTTCCTCGCTGATCAAGATACATGTACTGCCTGTGATCGTATAATTCAAGAATTTCCTTGACAGGGTTTCGCGATGCTTAGTTTTCTCAAACCGAACGTCTCAAAGAAGACAACACGGAGTGAGTGAACCAAATGAATTTGAGTCCACTTATTGATGAAAAGATATTTGAAAAACAATCGAGTATTGCTCAATAGAAATAGTTTTTGCAATACAGCGAAGGTTTTAATGACAATCAATTATCAATCATAAAACACCTTTTGATTTGAAATATCCGTACACGGTCGATGTGCTAAATGAAAAGAGTTTTTAAAGCACAAAGACCGGTTTTTCAAAGGTATCCGTCAATCCATAACCTGAACCAGGATTGATTCAACAGAATGAATCGCCCCATTGTTTCTGTTCAGTTGTCACATGATTGATCCATATAATAGATCTCACATGCCACCTACCGGGAGCTTGTTAGATGTTGGCTCCAGAAGGCTTTGCATCTTCATTGTGAGTGTGTAGACACATTACTCAGATGTTCTGGCAATACCACAAGGATAATGCGTAGGACTCAAGATATAATCTCTCTTTCCACATTGTGTGAAACAGAGAGTCTTCATTGAAAAGTGTCCTAATGAGATTTATTGATGATGTCATGATTCTCAATTTCCGATCATTTCTCATACTCCATATTCATCATTTCATAACGGTTCATTCATGATTTTTGCATTTCACATTAAACGCGTAAATTTCATATTAAATAAACATTATCGCGTAAGTTATTATTTTGAACATTTAATCCGATACTTCCAAAAACTATCCCAATATATTTTTATACTTACATTTAGTTTATAAAAACAATATTTTGAGTTTACCTAGTGTTTTAAATTTATTTTGTATATAAATCGTTAAATTTATATTAGTACGACACTTTTCTTAAAAACTACACGATAATTATTATATCGCTCAAATTTTACAAGAAATATATTTTTACAATTTTTATGATCTCAATATACTTTACTTTAATCTATTAAAAATTACTTTTAGCTAAAACTACCTTAAATACACTAATGTATAAACAATTTTACAAAGTTACCTTTACTTATGACAAACTACTTACACATTCATTTACATTATAAAAAGAAAAAATATATAATTTGAAAAACATTCCCCTTGGCGACCAAGGGGATGAGACATTAAATGGGTTGGTAACATTTGTCTTACAAATTGAAATCTATACTCAAGTTATTTACTTTCACTTATTACATTCACAATCAATAATACAAGACCAAGTCAAGCTTTTTCTCTCTTCTTCCTTTTCTCTCAAAACCGGCCAAGCATAGAGGGTGAAGAGATTTCATCAAAAATTTCCATTATCAAGTTTTTACAATCTAGTAACACTCTTATTCAAGGTTTTGAAATAAAAACCTAGGGTGTTTAGGTTAATCCTTGTTCTAATCACCTCATCATAGTAGCTTGTAAGCATATCACTTTCATTTTACATCTTTCATTTTCATTTCATATCTATTTCATCATTTTTGAGCAAAACATGCAAGACTTGTGTATATTTATACCATTTTTAACATTGTTTTTAGAGTTTTATACATATAAGTCATCCTATAATTTATCCCTTGTTATATATTGGTCTTGATGATGTTTAGGAACCCATGACACCCTAAGAAGGTGTATGGTAGGATTAGAATAGCTTTGGAGTTGTTTTGAAGGGATTGGAATAGGTTTAGTGCGAGAAAAACTATTTTCGACAAGTATTAAAAGTGGTCTGATCTTATTTTGTTTTTCTGGAAAATCCGACAGTAGGCACGAATTTTTGGCCTAGATATTTAGAAAATATACTTTTAAAACGAACTCCGTGGCCGCTTGAACGGATTAAAACGGGGTTATAACGAAGAAGTTATGAATTTTTCAAGTTTGGCTAATTTAAATATATTTTTTCGAAATTTCAGCAAGCTATTTTAGTTTTGTACGAGTCAAAAACGAGCCTTAAGCTTCATAAATTATTTCGACTTATCAAAAATATATTAGTATACTTTGATACGAAGCTAAGAACGTATAAAACATAGAAAACGGATTTATAACGACTAAAATATACACGTTTTCATAAAGTTGCCGTAACTATTATTTTTAGAAAAACTATATTATTTTTACGAGACAAGTGTTACGGTAACCAAAACGACCATATTGAAGGCTATTTTTAACGCTGACGAGAACTTTTTGTAACGAGATGTCTTCTAATAAAAGTGAGATCACCAAGTATATTTTCCAAAACGATCAACCGTTTGTATAGCGGAGTCGTAATGAATTATTTACAGTTGCTTAAACTTTGCCGAAATTCACTTTTAAACCACATTTGGACAAAATCACCCTACTTAACCTATATTTTTCTTTATGAACGAGACCTCTAGGATAAAAACTTAAATGCCAAAACTTTGAGATTTTGATACAAGCTTTCCAAAACCGTTGAGTTCGTTTCCTAACGCTCGACGTACATCATTTTACGACTAGCTTTTCGAGGCCATTTTTGTCACTATCATGAAATTTCCAACGACATTATTTTATTTACTAAAAGTTATAATTTCACAATAAATCATTAAATGACTATCGTGGGATATCATTTCAACGTAAATACTTGTAAAGTATTTTATAATACGACGGGATGTCATAAACATATTTTGACGATAAACATTATTTCCAAAACGCATAAATGGTATAAATAACATACGAAATGCATGCATAACATTACATCATAACTCATTAAGTATCATATCATTCATTTTAGGTCGTATGATAGTTTCCGAGCCACATTTTCTTGCACTTCATTTTGTTAGCATATCAATCACACCAGGTGAGTTCTATAGCCCCACTTTCAATTGTTTTATACTACTTTTGGGGGAGATACATGCTCAAACTATTTTCATTTACTTTCACAAATACTCTAAACGCTTATGATTACCGTGAGTTTTAGAGCCCCACTTTCAATTGTTTTTATACTACTTTTGGGTGAGATACATGCTCAAACTATTTTCATTTACTTTCACAAATACTCTAAACGCTTACTCGACACCGGAGTTCTATAGCCCCACTTTCAATTGTTTTTATACTACTTTTTGGGGAGATACATGCTCAAACTATTTTCATTTACTTTCACAAATACTCTAAACGTTTACTGATTACCGTGAGTTCTATAGCCCCACTTTCAATTATTTTTATACTACTTTTGGGGGAGATACATGCTCAAACTATTTTCATTTACTTTCACAAGCACTCTAAACTTTTACATACTCATCGTGAGTTCATACCCCGCTTTAACTCATTTAAATTCCTATAAACTATTTGGGGCGAGATATATGCTTATTTATCCAAACATTTAAACTCTTTTGCCAAACAACATTACCTATACTTTAGACTTGATTGCGTTATATACTTGATTGGGTTATACTTGATTTCATATGCATATTTGGGACAAACATACAAGAATTAGTGGCTCCAAATTAAGTTGTTGGAAGGCTATTAATTTACAAACATACAAGAATTAGTGGCTCCAAATTAAGTTGTTGGAAGGCTATTAATTTACAAACATACAAGAATTAGTGGCTCCAAATTAAGTTGTTGGAAGGCTATTAATTTACAAACATACAAGAATTAGTGGCTCCAAATTAAGTTGTTGGAAGGCTATTAATTTACAAACATCCCAATATTTATATGTTGGATGACTCTTGTGGTGACATTTATACTTTTAACTACCATATTGCGCATATTCATGATTGTCATTCTATTTTAGGCAATGGGTTGTGAACACACAGTTTGCAAGTTTTGTATGGGCGAACTTGGAACTGAAAGTGGATTTACAATGCCTTTGCTGCATCAACATTCTTTATAGACTTTTCAAATCATTTTCAACAAACTTATGAACTCACCAACCTTTGTGTTGACACTTTTAGCATGTTTATCTCAGTCGTAGGCGATAGCATTTCATGGAGCTTTTGAGTCACATGGCATACATTGGAGTCTTGTGTTTTTAACAATTACCATTCGACATGTTTTGTAAACTCTTTATGTATTATCAAACTTGTGATTTCTTGTTGTGTAAACTTTAACCTAAGTAATCGAATGGTAAACTTTTCAAAACGTCTCATTATAGAGGTCGTCAGATCCATACTTTGTGCTATGACGCCATACCCCAATGACACTATCGCTCCGCGCGATATTTTGGGGGTGTGACAGATTGGTATCGTGAGAATCGGTTATAGATAATTAGGTTGCATCATTGACCCTAGACTATAACTACATCATCATAGCATCTCATCATATCATTATAAGTGCACATTCTTTATACATGCGGACTTATGACTCAACACCAAACATCATATGAGTCGATTAGTTCAAGCATTGCATAGTTACTCCTAAATTATACATAGCCTGATCACCTATGTCTAATTCAGAAAGAATCATGCAATGAAGGGAGTAGTAGTCTCATATGTGTAAGCAATCCGAATCAAGCCAAATTTTCAAAAGATTTTCTTCAAACCACTTGTTTCCAGCTTGATCCGAGCGACGCTTCTTGTTTGATGAGTCGCAAAGATCGAGCTAGAAACAAGTCGTTACCTAAACCGATTTAGCCTAATCGTATGACAGTTCTTGTTTGATGAGTTGTGGGATTAAGTAAAAATCGGTTACCAAAAAGTCTTTTAAAAATTTTGCTTGAGAATGGGAAAGCTTGTCTCATCGAGCCTAATCATAAGAAAGCATGTATTTAGGACAGGAATTGCTCACGATAGCACGGAACGCACCTTGTTGGACGAGTAACTCATATGCATGAGCATTGACATAATCATACGTACCATACATGAGCATAAACTTTTAGAACCCTTGTCGCTTTTGGGCCATAGTATCATTAATCGAATCACGAGGACGTGATTCCTCTGACATGGGAAGAATGTCACAATTCTCAATTTCCGATCATTTCTCATACTCCATATTCATCATTTCATAACGGTTCATTCATGATTTTTGCATTTCACATTAAATGCGTAAATTTTATATTAAATAAACATTATCGCGTAAGTTATTATTTTGAACATTTAATCCGATACTTCCAAAAACTATCCCAATATATTTTTATACTTACATTTAGTTTATAAAAACAATATTTTGAGTTTACCTAGTGTTTTAAATTTATTTTGTATATAAATCGTTAAATTTATATTAGTACGACACTTTTCTTAAAAACTACACGATAATTATTATATCGCTCAAATTTTACAAGAAATATATTTTTACAATTTTTATGATCTCAATATACTTTACTTTGATCTATTAAAAATTACTTTTAGCTAAAACTACCTTAAATACACTAATGTATAAACAATTTTACAAAGTTACCTTTACTTATGACAAACTACTTACACATTCATTTACATTATAAAAGAAAAAAAAATATATAATTTGGAAAAACATTCCCCCTTGGCCGACCAAGGGGGATGAGACATTAAATGGGTTGGTAACATTTGTCTTACAAATTGAAATCTATACTCAAGTTATTTACTTTCACTTATTACATTCACAATCAATAATACAAGACCAAGTCAAGCTTTTTCTCTCTTCTTCCTTTTCTCTCAAAACCGGCCAAGCATAGAGGGTGAAGAGATTTCATCAAAAATTTCCATTATCAAGTTTTTACAATGTAGTAACACTCTTATTCAAGGTTTTGAAATAAAAACCTAGGGTGTTTAGGTTAATCCTTGTTCTAATCACCTCATCATAGTAGCTTGTAAGCATATCACTTTCATTTTACATCTTTCATTTTCATTTCATATCTATTTCATCATTTTTGAGCAAAACATGCAAGACTTGTGTATATTTATACCATTTTTAACATTGTTTTTAGAGTTTTATACATATAAGTCATCCTATAATTTATCCCTTGTTATATATTGGTCTTGATGATGTTTAGGAACCCATGACACCCTAAGAAGGTGTATGGTAGGATTAGAATAGCTTTGGAGTTGTTTTGAAGGGATTGGAATAGGTTTAGTGCGAGAAAAACTATTTTCGACAAGTATTAAAAGTGGTCTGATCTTATTTTGTTTTTCTGGAAAATCCGACAGTAGGCACGAATTTTTGGCCTAGATATTTAGAAAATATACTTTAAAACGAATCCGTGGTCGCTTGAACGGATTAAAACGGAGTTATAACGAAGAAGTTATGAATTTTTCAAGTTTGGCGACGAAATATATATTTTCTGAAATTTCAGCAAGCTATTTTAGTTTTGTACGAGTCAAAAACGAGCCTTAAGCTTCATAAATTATTTCGACTTATCAAAAATATATTAGTATACTTTGATAAGAAGCTAAGGACGTATAAAACGTAGAAAACGGATTTATAACGACTAAAATATACACGTTTTCATAAAGTTGCCGTAACTATTATTTTTAGAAAAACTATATTATTTTTACGAGACAAGTGTTACGGTAACCAAAATGACCATATTGAAGGCTATTTTTAACGATGACGTAGAACTTTTTGTAACGAGATGTCTTCTAATAAAAGTGAGATCACCAAGTATATTTTCCAAAACGATCAACCGTTTGTATAGCGGAGTCGTAATGAATTATTTACAGTTGCTTAAACTTTGCCGAAATTCACTTTTAAACCACATTTGGACAAAATCACCCTACTTAACCTATATTTTTCTTTATGAACGAGACCTCTAGGATAAAAACTTAAATGCCAAAACTTTGAGATTTTGATACAAGCTTTCCAAAACCGTTGAGTTCGTTTCCTAACGCTCGAATACATCATTTTACGACTAGCTTTTCGAGGTCATTTTTGTCACTATCATGAAATTTCCAACGACATTATTTTACTAATTTAAAAGTTATAATTTCACAATAAATCATTAAATGACTATCGTGGGATATCATTTCAACGTAAATACTTGTAAAGTATTTTATAATACGACGGGATGTCATAAACATATTTTGACGATAAACATTATTTCCAAAACGCATAAAATGGTATAAATAACATACTAAAATGCATGCATAACATTACATCATAACTCATTAAGTATCATATCATTCATTTAAGGTCGCGGATAGTTTCCGAGCCTCATTTTCTTGCACTTCATTTTGTTAGCATATCAATCACACCAGGTGAGTTCTATAGCCCCACTTTCAATTGTTTTTATACTACTTTTGGGGGAGATACATGCTCAAACTATTTTCATTTACTTTCACAAATACTCTAAACGCTTTTGACACCGTGAGTTCTATAGCCCAACTTTCAATTGTTTTTATACTACTTTTGGGGGAGATACATGCTCAAACTATTTTCATTTACTTTCACAAATACTCTAAACGTTTACTGATTACCGTGAGTTCTATAGCCCCACTTTCAATTGTTTTTATACTACTTTTGGGGGAGATACATGCTCAAACTATTTTCATTTACTTTCACAAATACTCTAAATCAACATGTTACATCGTGAGTTCTATAGCCCCACCTTCAATTGTTTTTATACTACTTTTGGGGGAGATACATGCTCAAACTATTTTCATTTACTTTCACAAGCACTCTAAACTTTTACATACTACTGTGAGTTCATACCCCGCTTTTACTCATTTAAATTCCTATAAACTATTTGGGGCGAGATATATGCTTATTTATCCAAACATTTAAACTCTTTTGCCAAACAACATTACCTATACTTTAGACTTGATTGCGTTATATACTTGATTGGGTTATACTTGATTTCATATGCATATTTGGGACAAACATACAAGAATTAGTGGCTCCAAATTAAGTTGTTGGAAGGCTATTAATTTACAAACATACAAGAATTAGTGGCTCCAAATTAAGTTGTTGGAAGGCTATTAATTTACAAACATACAAGAATTAGTGGCTCCAAATTAAGTTGTTGGAAGGCTATTAATTTAAAAACATACAAGAATTAGTGGCTCCAAATTAAGTTGTTGGAAGGCTATTAATTTAAAAACATACAAGAATTAGTGGCTCCAAATTAAGTTGTTGGAAGGCTATTAATTTACAAACATCCCAATATTTATATGTTGGATGACTCTTGTGGTGACATTTATACTTTTAACTACCATATTGCGCATATTCATGATTGTCATTCTATTTTAGGCAATGGGTTGTGAACACACAGGTTGCAAGTTTTGTATGGGCGGAACTTGGAACTGAGTGGATTTACAATGCCTTTGCTGCATCAACATTCTTTATAGACTTTTTCAAATCATTTTCAACAAACTTATGAACTCACCAACCTTTGTGTTGACACTTTTTAGCATGTTTATCTCAGGTCGTAAGGCGATAGCATTTCATGGAGCTTTTGAGTCACATGGCATACATTGGAGTCTTGTGCTTTTAACAATTACCATTCGACATGTTTTGTAAACTCTTTATGTATTATCAAACTTGTGATTTCTTGTTGTGTAAACTTTAACCTAAGTAATCGAATGGTAAACTTTTCAAAACGTCTCATTATAGAGGTCGTTTTATGTATCCATACTTTGTGCTATGACGTCATACCCCAATGACACTATCGTTCCGCAAGCGATATTTTGGGGTGTGACAGATTGGTATCAGAGAATCGGTTATAGAGAACTAGGTTGCATCATTGACCCTAGACTATAACTACATCATCATAGCATCTCATCATATCATTATAAGTGCACATTCTTTATACATGCGGACTTATGACTCAACACCAAACATCAAATGAGTCGATTAGTTCAAGCATTGCATAGTTACTCCTAAATTATACATAGCCTGATCACCTATGTCTAATTCAGAAAGAATCATGCAATGAAGGGAGTAGTAGTCTCATATGTGTAAGCAATTCCGTAATCAAGCCAAATTTTCAAAAGATTTTCTTCAAACCACTTGTTTCCAGCTTTGATCCGAGCCATTTCTTGTTTGATGAGTCGCAAAGATCGAGCTAGAAACAAGTCGTTACCTAAACCGATTTAGCCTAATCGTATGACAGTTCTTGTTTGATGAGTTGTGGAATTAAGTAAAAATCGGTTACCAAAAAGTCTTTTAAAAATTTTGCTTGAGAATGGGAAAGCTTGTCTCATCGAGCCTAATCATAAGAAAGCATGTATTTAGGACAGGAATTGCTCACGATAGCACGGAACGTATCTTGTTGACGAGTAACTCATATGCATGAGCATTGACATAATCATACAGACCATACATGAGCATAAACTTTTAGAACCCTTGTCGCGTTTTGGGCCATAGTATCATTAATCGAATCACGAGGACGTGATTCCTCTGACATGGGAAGAATGTCACAATTCTCAATTTCCGATCATTTCTCATACTCCATATTCATCATTTCATAACGGTTCATTCATGATTTTGCATTTCACATTAAACGCGTAAATTTCATATTAAATAAACATTATCGCGTAAGTTATTATTTTGAACATTTAATCCGATACTTCCAAAAACTATCCCAATATATTTTTATACTTACATTTAGTTTATAAAAACAATATTTTGAGTTTACCTAGTGTTTTAAATTTATTTTGTATATAAATCGTTAAATTTATATTAGTACGACACTTTTCTTAAAAACTACACGATAATTATTATATCGCTCAAATTTTACAAGAAATATATTTTTACAATTTTTATGATCTCAATATACTTTACTTTGATCTATTAAAAATTACTTTTAGCTAAAACTACCTTAAATACACTAATGTATAAACAATTTTACAAAGTTACCTTTACTTATGACAAACTACTTACACATTCATTTACATTATAAAAGAAAAAGAAAAAAATATAATTTGGAAAAACATTCCCCCTTGGCCGACCAAGGGGGATGAGACATTAAATGGGTTGGTAACATTTGTCTTACAAATTGAAATCTATACTCAAGTTATTTACTTTCACTTATTACATTCACAATCAATAATACAAGACCAAGTCAAGCTTTTTCTCTCTTCTTCCTTTTCTCTCAAAACCGGCCAAGCATAGAGGGTGAAGAGATTTCATCAAAAATTTCCATTATCAAGTTTTTACAATGTAGTAACACTCTTATTCAAGGTTTTGAAATAAAAACCTAGGGTGTTTAGGTTAATCCTTGTTCTAATCACCTCATCATAGTAGCTTGTAAGCATATCACTTTCATTTTACATCTTTCATTTTTATTTCATATCTATTTCATCATTTTTGAGCAAAACATGCAAGACTTGTGTATATTTATACCATTTTTAACATTGTTTTTAGAGTTTTATACATATAAGTCATCCTATAATTTATCCCTTGTTATATATTGGTCTTGATGATGTTTAGGAACCCATGACACCCTAAGAAGGTGTATGGTAGGATTAGAATAGCTTTGGAGTTGTTTTGAAGGGATTGGAATAGGTTTAGTGCGAGAAAAACTATTTTCGACAAGTATTAAAAGTGGTCTGATCTTATTTTGTTTTTCTGGAAAATCCGACAGTAGGCACGAATTTTTGGCCTAGATATTTAGAAAATATACTTTAAAAACGAATCCGTGGACGCTTGAACGGATTAAAACGGAGTTATAACGAAGAAGTTATGAATTTTTCAAGTTTGGCGACGAAATATATATTTTCTGAAATTTCAGCAAGCTATTTTAGTTTTGTACGAGTCAAAAACGAGCCTTAAGCTTCATAAATTATTTCGACTTATCAAAAATATATTAGTATACTTTGATAAAGCTAAGGACGATAAAACATAGAAAACGGATTTATAACGACTAAAATATACACGTTTTCATAAAGTTGCCGTAACTATTATTTTCTGAAAAACTATATTAGTTTTACGAGACAAGTGTTACGTAACCAAAACGACCATATTGAAGGCTATTTTTAACGTTGACGTAGAACTTTTTGTAACGAGATGTCTTCTAATAAAAGTGAGATCACCAAGTATATTTTCCAAAACGATCAACCGCTTGTATAGCTGGAGTTGTAATGAATTATCTACGGTTGCTTAAACTTTGCCGAAATTCACTTTTAAACCACATTTGGACAAAATCACCCTACTTAACCTATATTTTTATTTATGAACGAGACCTCTAGGATAAAACTTAAATGCCAAAACTTTGAGATTTTGATACAAGCTTTCCAAAACCGTTGAGTTCGTTTCCTAACGCTCGACGTACACCATTTTACGACTAGCTTTTCGAGGTCATTTTTGTCACTTTCATGAAATTTCCAACGACATTATTTTACGGCGAAAAATATAATTTCACAATAAATCATTAAATGACTATCGTGGGATATCATTTCAACGTAAATACTTGTAAAGTATTTTATAATATGACGGGATGTCATAAACATATTTTGACGATAAACATTATTTCCAAAACATACAAATGGTATAAATAACATACGAAATGCATGCATAACATTACATCATAACTCATTAAGTATCATATCATTCATTTTAGGTCGCGGATAGTTTCCAAGCCTCATTTTCTTGCACTTCATTTTGTTAGCATATCAATCACACCAGGTGAGTTCTATAGCCCCACTTTCAATTGTTTTTATACTACTTTTGGGGAAGATACATGCTCAAACTATTTTCATTTACTTTCACAAATACTCTAAACGCTATGATTACATCGTGAGTTCTATAGCCCCACTTTCAATTGTTTTTATACTACTTTTGGGTGAGATACATGCTCAAACTATTTTCATTTACTTTCACAAATACTCTAAATGTTTATGACACGTGAGTTCTATAGCCCCACTTTCAATTGTTTTATACTACTTTTGGGGGAGATACATGCTCAAACTATTTTCATTTACTTTCACAAATACTCTAAACGCATGATACACGTGTAGTTCTATAGCCCCACCTTCAATTGTTTTTATACTACTTTTGGGGGAGATACATGCTCAAACTATTTTCATTTACTTTCACAAGCACTCTAAACTTTTACATACTACTGTGAGTTCATACCCCGCTTTTACTCATTTAAATTCCTATAAACTATTTGGGGCGAGATATATGCTTATTTATCCAAACATTTAAACTCTTTGCCAAACAACATTACCTATACTTTAGACTTGATTGCGTTATATACTTGATTGGGTTATACTTGATTTCATATGCATATTTGGGACAAACATACAAGAATTAGTGGCTCCAAATTAAGTTGTTGGAAGGCTATTAATTTACAAACATACAAGAATTAGTGGCTCTAAATTAAGTTGTTGGAAGGCTATTAATTTACAAACATACAAGAATTAGTGGCTCCAAATTAAGTTGTTGGAAGGCTATTAATTTACAAACATCCCAATATTTATATGTTGGATGACTCTTGTGGTGACATTTATACTTTTAACTACCATATTGCGCATATTCATGATTGTCATTCTATTTTAGGCAATGGGTTGTAACACAACAATGTTGCAAGTTTTGTATGTATGAACTTGAACCGAGTGGATTTACAATGCCTTTGCTGCATCAACATTCCTTATAGACTTTTTCAAATCATTTTCAACAAACTTATGAACTCACCAACCTTTGTGTTGACACTTTTAGCATGTTTATCTCAGTGCAAAGCATAGCATTTCATGGAGCTTTTGAGTCACATGGCATACATTGGAGTCTTGTGCTTTTAACAATTACCATTCGACATGTTTTGTAAACTCTTTATGTATTATCAAACTTGTGATTTCTTGTTGTGTAAACTTTAACCTAAGTAATCGAATGGTAAACTTTTCAAAACGTCTCATTATAGAGGTCGCTTTACGTCAGATCCATACTTTGTGCTATGACGTCATAATTTCCCCAATGACACTATCGTTCCACACGCGATATTTTGGGGTGTGACAGATTAGTATCAGAGAATCGGTTATAGAGAACTAGGTTGCATCATTGACCCTAGACTATAACTACATCATCATAGCATCTCATCATATCATTATAAGTGCACATTCTTTATACATGCGGACTTATGACTCAACACCAAACATCAAATGAGTCGATAGTTCCAAGCATTGCATAGTGACTCCTAAATTATACATAGCCTGATCACCTATGTCTAATTCGGGAAGAATCATGCAATGAAGGGAGTAGTAGTCTCATATGTGTAAGCAATTCCGTAATCAAGCCAAATTTTCAAAAGATTTTCTTCAAACCACTTGTTTCCAGTTGATCCGGCGTTCTTGTTTGATGAGTTGCAAGATCGAGCTAGAAACAAGTCGTTACTAAACCGATTTAGCCTAATCATGATGACAGTTCTTGTTTGATGAGTTGGGATTAAGTAAAATCGGTTACCAAAAAAAGTCTTTTAAAAAATTTTGCTTGAGAATGGGAAAGCTTGTCTCATCGAGCCTAATCATAAGAAAGCATGTATTTAGGACAGGAATTGCTCACGATAGCAGGGGAACATTCTTTTGTGACGAAGTAACTCATATGCATGAGCATTGACATAATCATACGTAACCATACATGAGCATAAACTTTAGAACCCTTGTCGAGGTTTGGGCCATAGTATCATTAATCGAATCACGAGGACGTGATTCCTCTGACATGGGAAGAATGTCACAATTCTCAATTTCCGATCATTTCTCATACTCCATATTCATCATTTCATAACGGTTCATTCATGATTTTTGCATTTCACATTAAACGCCAGAAATTTCATATTAAATAAACATTATCGCGTAGTTATTATTTTGAACATTTAATCCATACTTCCAAAACTATCCCTATATATTTTTATACTTACATTTAGTTTATTAAAACAATATTTTGAGTTTACCTAGTGTTTTAAATTTATTTTGTATATAAATCGTTAAATTTATATTAGTACGACACTTTTCTTAAAAACTACACGATAATTATTATATCGCTCAAATTTTACAAGAAATATATTTTTACAATTTTTATGATCTCAATATACTTTACTTTGATCTATTAAAAATTACTTTTAGCTAAAACTACCTTAAATACACTAATGTATAAACAATTTTACAAAGTTACCTTTACTTATGACAAACTACTTACACATTCATTTACATTATAAAAAAAAAAAAAAAATATATAATTTGAACATTCCCCTTGGCCGCAGACTTAAGGGGATGAGACATTAAATGGGTTGGTAACATTTGTCTTACAAATTGAAATCTATACTCAAGTTATTTACTTTCACTTATTACATTCACAATCAATAATACAAGACCAAGTCAAGCTTTTTCTCTCTTCTTTTTTTCTCTCAAAACCGCCACATAGAGGGTGAAGAGATTTCATCAAAAATTTCCATTATCAAGTTTTTACAATCTAGTAACACTCTTATTCAAGGTTTTGAAATAAAACCTAGGTGTTTAGGTTAATCCTTCTTCTAATCACCTCATCATAGTAGCTTGTAAGCATATCACTTTCATTTTACATCTTTCATTTTCATTTCATATCTATTTCATCATTTTTGAGCAAAGCATGCAAGACTTGTGTATATTTATACCATTTTTACATTGTTTTTAAGAGTTTAATATATATAAGTCATCCTATAAATTATCCCTTGTTATATATTGGTCTTGATGATGTTTAGGAACCCATGACACCCTAAGAAGGTGTATGGTAGGATTAGAATAGCTTTGGAGTTGTTTTGAAGGGATTGAATAGGTTTAGTGCGAGAAAAACTATTTTCGACAAGTATTAAAAGTGGTCTGATCTTATTTTGTTTTTCTGGAAAATCCGACAGTAGGCACGAATTTTTGGCCAAGATATTTAGAAAATATACTTTAAAACGAATCCGTGGCCGCTTGAACGGATTAAAACGGAGTTATAACGAAGAAGTTATGAATTTTTCAAGTTTGACGATGAAATATATATTTTCTGAAATTTCAGCAAGCTATTTTAGTTTTGTACGAGTCAAAAACGAGCCTTAAGCTTCATAAATTATTTCGACTTATCAAAAATATATTAGTATACTTTGATACGAAGCTAAGGACGTATAAAACATAGAAAACGGATTTATAACGACTAAAATATACACGCTACAAAAGTTGCAGTAACTATTATTTTTTAGAAAACTATATTATTTTTAATGACAAGTGTTACGTAACCAAAATGACCATATTGAAGGCTATTTTAACGTTGACGAGAACTTTTGTAACGAGATGTCTTCTAATAAAAGTGAGATCACCAAGTATATTTTCCAAAACGATCAACCGCCAGGCATGGAGTCGTAATGAATTATTTACAGTTGCTTAAACTTTGCCGAAATTCACTTTTAAACCACATTTGGACAAAATCACCCTACTTAACCTATATTTTTATTTATGAACGAGACCTCTAGGATAAAAACTTAAATGCCAAAACTTTGAGATTTTGATACAAGCTTTCCAAAACCGTTGAGTTCGTTTCCTAACGCTCGACGTACATCATTTTACGACTAGCTTTTCGAGGTCATTTTTGTCACTATCATGAAATTTCCAACCATTATTTTACGTTTAAAAGTTATAATTTCACAATAAATCATTAAATGACTATCGGATATCATTTCAACGTAAATATCAAAGTATTTTATACACACGGGATGTCATAAACATATTTTGACGATAAAACATTATTTCCAAAACGCATAAATGGTATAAATAACATACGAAATGCATGCATAACATTACATCATAACTCATTAAATATCATATCATTCATTTTAGGTCATGGATAGTTTCCTAGCCCCATTTTCTTGCACTTCATTTTGTTAGCATATCAATCACACCCGTGTGAGTTCTATAGCCCCACTTTCACCAGAGTTTTTATACTACTGGGGGAGATACATGCTCAAACTATTTTCTTTATTTATACTTTCTTCAAATACTCTAAACGATTACTGATCCACTTTCAATTGTTTTTATACTACTTTTGGGGGAGATACATGCTCAAACTATTTTCATTTACTTTCACAAATACTCTAAATCGCTTACTGATACCGCAGGATTTATGAACTTACCTTTCTAATTGCAGAACTTTATACTACTGGGAGATACATGCTCAAACTATTTCATTTACTTTCTCACAAGCACTCTAAACTTTTTACACACGGAGTTCATACCTTACTCATTTAAATTCCTATAAACTATTTGGGGGCTTAGATATATGCTATTTGTTTTCACCCTTTTCTCATTCAATTCTTTTAATTCTTCAACCCCTTCAGTGCTTACCGAGACTTCATAGCTAGAACCTTGTTGGGTTTATTCCAGTACTAGCTCGGTCTTAGTCCGCACTCTTCCCATATCTCATTTTTCTCCTTTTATCATCATACCTAAGAACTCTACACTAACTAGTGGATAGTCCCCGGGTAGATCCCTCCGGATCATGGGAACACATACCTAACCTTATCGTCCTTATATCACCATACATAATGTAAAGTTGGTCGTCTTTTTGGTATTGTTCATCTGCCATAGGAACCAATTGAAAACCATTTGAAAATCAATCCGGATACTTATGATATTTTATCAAAGCATTTTGTACCTGAATTGTTTTTGATATTTTAGAAGAAGAACTCCCCCTCAACATGTGAATCAAGTATTTGAAATAGTTTTCACCACAAGAGAAAGAATTAAATTCTTTGATTACCATTTTCTAAAAAATATCAACATCACTTCCCTAATCGAATCAAGTAGATAAAGCATTTTTGGGAAGGATGAGGTTTTCATGATTTTGCTCCCCTCAATATGTGCCTCGAGATTTGAAAAGAGTTTTGCACATACTAGAGGGAACTCCACATTGAGATATGTATCACGTTTCAAATCATTGGTTTAAGATAGATGCCCCCTCAACCTGTGCATGGAAAATTTGAAATCATTTGTCACTTATGTGGGGAGGACATATGTACATTCTTATAAACCATTTACCGAATTATCGTTTAAATCAATTTAAATCACAAATTCTCCTCCGATCACAATTATCAAATCATTTGAGATTTGTGATCTCTTATAGATTTAAATTGATTTTGAAAGCTTTTAAGGAGAATTGTGACTTGATTATGAAAGCGTTTTAATTGCTAAGGATCGGATTTTAAGACTTTAAACTCCATTGATAAACATGCATGTACATCTTTTGAAAACAATTTAATGCCAAATAACTTTTAATTTAATTGAAATCATTCTTCCCCACAATGACATACATGTTGATTGAGATTGATTTTGACAACTAAGTCATGATGATTATCAAAAATAGAGACCGAGTTATTTTTCAAAGCATTTAGTTTCAGCAGATAAATGTTTATAGAATCAGAGCATGGAATTTGAAAACATGGTAAAACATGGCTCTGTTCTTTCTTTTAAAACCGTTATTGCCTAAAATGACAATAAACCATTAGTTTCTCTTTTCTCCCAAAATATTTTTTGATTTTTAAGAATTGAACAACATCTAAAGTCCCGGTCATTCTGAATGACAGACAAAGACCGTAGATATTATCGAATCGAGAGAAACATGACAAAATGACAATATTTTTGAAGATTTTTTCATTTTTTTCGATTTTTATGAATTTTAAGTTTTATATTTTTATATTTGGTTTTATAGGGTTTTATAATTTTGTATTTTGCTTTTTGGATAAATATATATACAAAGATATAGATGAAGGAAAGACCTTTACTCCTCGTCTTCCTCCGAAGACGTTTGAGTTTTCGGTTGAAGGCTTTTCAAGCCAAGTCGAGAAGAATAAACTCAAACGTTCTCTGGAAGAGCTTTGGTGAAGATGTCCGCTAACCGATATTCTCGACTTCACAAAATAGAGTTCCACCACACCTTTTCCACTTGTTCCCTGATGAAATGATGTCGGATGTCAATATGCTTTGCTCTTGAGTGTTGTACGTTGTTGCATGAGAGAGCAATAGTACTTTTATTATCACAAAGAGAGGATTTTGTTGAATTAAAAGCCATAGTCAGATAATTGAGATCTCATCCAAAGGATTTGAGCACAACAAGATGACATGGCTATGTATTCAGCCTTGGTAGAGGAAATAGAAGTACTCATTTGCTTCTTTGAAGACCAGCTCACAAGCTTACCCAAAAATGAGCACCTCCGGATGTACTTCGACGAGTATCTTGACACTCGCATGATCAGATCTGCATAGGCCGTTAGTGACATACCGGTGTCCTTCAGGTACCAAAGTCCCATATTGATGGTTCCTTGGAGATACCGAAGACCCGTTTAACCGCTTCAAGGTGCTTTTTAGTAGGCTTAGCCAGGTATCTAGCACACATGCAAACAGCGAACAAGATGTCGGTCTACTAGTGTGAGGTACATCGTGGATCCAATCATACTACGATATTTTGTTTGGTCAATCATGATCCTGAGTGGTCCTCATCTAGTTTGGTTCGATCAATCATGGGAGTGTCAATGTGGTCACTTGAATCAAACCCAAATTTCTTTAAGATCTCAGTTGCATATTTAGATTGATTTATGAAAATGCCTCCGAGACTTTGTGAAATTTGTAATCCCAAGAAAAATGACATTTGTCCCATCATTGACATTTGAAACTTGAACTCATTTCATTTGAAAACGATCACATTCCATTGGGTCTCAGAGGCAAAAATAATATAATCAACATAAATTTGAACATGAGTTAAATGTTTGCCTGACTTCCTGGTGAACAATGTAGGATCAACTGCTCCTTTGCTAAATCCGGTAGATAGAAGAAACTTTGACAGTGTATCATACCATGCCCTTGGAGCTTGCTTTAAACCGTAAAGAGCCTTCAGACGATAAACGTGAGTAGGATGCTCTTGATTCACAAATCCTTCAGTTGCTACGTAGACGACTTCTTTAAGATCTCCGTTCGAAATGCCGTCCACATCCATCTGATAGACTACCATGTTCTTACTAGCAAAGTTAGCCGAAGATTCTGATTGCCTCGATTCGAGCAACTAGAGCAAAAGATTCTTCAAAGTCTATACCCTCCTCTTGACGGTATCCTTTAGCAACTAATCGAGCCTTGTTCTTCAACACATCACCATGCTCATCAAGTTTCACTTTGAAGATCCATTTTAGAGCAATAATCATAGCATAACTGGCAGTACTAATTCCCATACCTCTAGTCGATCAAACTCATGAATTTCTTCTTGCATGGCATTGAACCTGCTATCTTCATTCATGGCGGTTTTGACATCTTTTGGTTCGATCTTAGAGTGTACGGAGTTGAAAAAGCACCATAAGGCATCGGTTGCAAGTTGTTTCCGTGTGGATACAGGACGAGAGGAATTTCCAATGATGTTGTCTAATGGATGATCGTGAGTCCATTTTCTGAGGTGTTCATGTGGCTGTTGTTGAGGGACTAAAGTAGCAGAGTCGATGTCTCCTGAGGAAGATGGTTCTGATGAAGATTCAGGAGCAAATACATTTTCAAATGGAGCATCTTCAGAAGTAGCAAAGGGATTAACTTCATTATTGATACCGAAATAGTTCCATGATGTACATTCGAAGTTTGATGATTTGTTGATGAGACAGAGTGATCACAGAGGCGCTTCTTGACTTAATGATATTGAGATTGAAGGATTGACGTCCTTCACAGGAATATGAGCAGCCTCTGAAGTAGGAATTGTCAGTTCATTAGCACTTGGATCATAATGTTCATCAAACATGGGATCAAACAATTTCTTTAAATCATCTTCAGATGGAGGTACATATGGAGTTTCAAGAAGAATTTGGTACAAGGGATGAACCAATGGGACTGTCTTGAAGCGGGTCCGAACTGGAGTGTCCAGGAGCCATAGGACCACCGCTGAGAAACTCTCTCTGAATATCTTTATCAACCCATATGTAGACAATTTGAAGTGACCACTGATAAAGAAAACCCGATATACCAAACTTGAAACTGAAGAAGAATTCCATGCATTTGCATCTTAAGCTCGCCTTTGTGAATTTTAACTTCAATCTCAAATAAGTGATAATTGATTAACTCGGTAATCGCTTGTGTCATGCCCAACACGTGAATAGACGACAACCGGATGTATGTTCATCCACTAATGAACCGAACAAATGATTTCTCGACATTAATGCATTCTTCCTAAAGGTATACATGTAGAGATCGACCGAAGATTCACCACAAATGTCTTCTTGAGCGAATGAGGTAGAGTCATTTTCCTTAATGTTCATGTGGTTGATTTATAGCGGCACAATGAGAGAACAATAATCCGTAACGATTTGGCAAAGGAATACCAAAGAGCGGATCATTATCCATGAACAACAATCCGTGAAGATTTGGCAAAGGAATACCAAAGAGCGGATCATTCAATAGTGCACTTACAATATCATGATAGTCATATAAACCTTGTGAAATAACCGAGATAAGGTTTTTGAGAATTCCAAGAAGTACTTAGATGGTGAACCAAATTGAGTCAATAGAAACCTAGAGCATGAGCTTCAAACTGATGATCAACATTCGTCGGAGGTTTAAAGTACTCATCAAACATATCTTTGGAAAACAATGAATCCCAAACATTGATTCCCAATTATCCTTAAAAGTGAAGCATTAGGCGTTTGAGGAGAGTCATCAAAAATCAAAACAATGAATCCCAGTTATCCTTAGTATATTCACTCTTCATCAAAAGAATATACACTCATCATCATCAAAATTAAGTCGATAACCATTATTCAAACATCCATCATCATAGTATATTCACTTCAAAAATTGCATCCGCAGTTGCCATTTTTGATTTAACAAGTGAATAAGAGTATACACCAATGAACATAGATCCACTTGATGATTGAATGAGCGTGGAAAACCATGAAGCTTGTTGATGAAGAATGTAGATGAGTATGGCCATTCATGAGAGAATTTCTTTAGTCAAGATAAAGCGCATTTAAGAGCTGCATAATTTTCTTTCAAGAACGGGGCCCGGAGTGTTATATGCGCATTAACCATTCGATGAAGAACTTAGGCCCTGAATCATGTGAACAGACGCCATAATGATGAAGAACAGGCCTGAACCGATGTGAACAGACGCCATAATGATGAAGAACGAGGCCGAATGATGTGAACATACGCCATTGTTTAGAGCCCATATGTTTAGAGTCCGAATCCAAATACCAAGGACGATTTGTACGACCTGCTTTGGACAAAGACGAAGACAGAGAATTGAAACATTGGATCCCAATGCTCATGGGGTCCTTTTGGTTAGCACAAACAATCTTTGAATCGCAAAACCCAAGGTGCAATGTCATTGTCACTAGAGCTAAACTAGTAGAAGCATCGACTTAGTCGAGGGACATTTTGTGCTTAATGGGATTGTTCTACCAGTGGGCTTCCAAACCTTAACAGGCACTACTCTAGGCATAGTGGATCTAGTTAAGGGGCAAGGTTTGCCATTTGTGAATATTCGACTGTTGGCTTCCAATCGAAATCCTACATTGGTAAAAACCTTCCTTAGGTTTCGTGATTGCTAATCTGTTTTCGCTCTCCAAACTTTAATCGGGTTATGAATCTTAGACCTCGAAATAACACATCACATTTATCATGATTAAGAATTAAACATTTTTGCATGTTTTGCAGACAGATAAGGCCTCAATTAATTTTAGTAATATTAGAGCTAATACTAGAACTAACACGATTCTTTTTGTTCAAATCAAACTTCTTGTCCCTATGGTGTTCTTTCACTTCCTTATCATGATCACTTTAGTTTCTGTAATCCTATCCTTCTTTGCATAGCTTCTAGTTTTGACCCAACTTTAGTGTCAATCTTAACATCTGTAGAAGTAACGATGGGAACATTACATGGCTTCACTACTTTCTGCATTCCTGTCTAGAAGTGCTGATTTGAAATTTAGGAGGCACATCACAAGTTTCTTGCTTGAATTTAGATATGGAACAAGGCATATCAAGGGTCACATGCTTGGCTTTAGGCATAGAACGGATTTCCGGTTTGGCACTAGGCATAGAACAAGGCTTCACAGCTTTGCCTTTTTCACCTAAGGGTTTTGAACATGTTGCAATTACACATTCAAGCAGCTCTTGAGATCGTTTGGCCTGGAGGCAAGCAAACCTAATTTCACTATCAAGAGGTTTGTTAATGAAATCCCTTCACAACTCACGGAGACATTCAAGACTATCCTTAAGGTGAGCACAGTAGTCATGAAAAGCATGTTCATTATTCCTAAGATGAGGAGGAATATATTTAATGTCACGTGTATTTGCAATCTATGGGTGATTTTGAGACAACATTCTTATTGAAAACAAGTGGCAGTTTCCCATTTCCGTGACTTCTCAGATTCTCAATTTCCTTTTGTAAAGACGCGTATTTTTCGTTGTTTTGGTCACGGGTGACACTTATTGAATCATATAACTCTTTAAAATGTCGTTTAACCTTTTCATTTTCTTCTAGAAAACTTTCGTTTTCCTTTGGTAAAGCATTTACTAGGTTTTGAAGATGAAAAGTTTGAGAATTCTGAGAATCTAAAGGAGGAGGCATTTGGGAGCCCGTCATATTGTTCTTTTGACCCTTTAATTGAGAGATTTGGGCTTTCAACTTTCCGATCGTGTTGAGCTTGAATCGTTCATCACGTTTGTTAATTTGAAAACTGCATCAAACTCGAGCATCCGAAGGATGTCTTGATATTAGAAGTTTTGACATTTTCTTTAAGATGTTGATATTTTAGTTGTAAATTAAAATGCTCAACTTCTAGTTTAGAAAAATGTTTAACCAAATTGTCGTGATCATCCAGTCCAATTTTCTCGTTTAGTTTAGAATTAGTTTTTTCAAGCTCAATGACACGATCATGGGAGACTTTCAGGCCACGATATTCATGAAATTTGGAGGCATTAATAGAGCAATTTGATGCAGTGAAAAAGATATCTTGAGCAACACATTCAGTAATAAGAGTCTCATTTAAGGTATGCAAGTTCTTCCTCTCAATCTCATTATATTTTAGTGCACGCTCATAATCACTAACTTCAACTATCATTGCATCAAATTCCTTTTCCATTTTTTAATATCTGATTTTATCCCTTTTTTAAGACTCTCAAAATGATCTTTTAGTTGTTTAAAGAAAGGCATGACCTCGGTTAAATAACATTCTTTCATTTGCTCAAAAACCCTTTCCCCTCAGTTATCCCATGGGTGTGATCCTTTTCTTACAAGTTTTCTCAAAATCGGTAAATAGTTGAAGAATAACATATTGACTGATTAAGGTCTTGCTCTTAGTGGCAATAGTTCTAGGAACTAAATGCATTGGTGTATTTGGAGGATACACAGTGCTTTAGGGAATTTCCTACAATGGGGATTCTTTTCAACAAGATTTTCAACTTTTTGCAAGTCCATATCCTTTTCCGAACACTTGTTCGGGGGTCAATAGAGTCTGAGGCTTAAACATGTTTAAGGATATCCAATTTTCCTTAGTGTAATCATGGGGTTTTATCGTTATCTTGTTCTTTTACACTCAGGATCTTCTAGCTTCTTATTCATTTTCTCCCTAGTGACTTCATCTGATTTCTTATCTTCCTCAAGTAAATCAACTAGGTTTCTGTCTTAAGGATCTCATTACCATCATACAGTACCTTATGAGCATTTCTAGCCTTTTAATTACCTCTGGATTAGGTTCCTCAACAAGGGGAATGCTATGCTTATCGCTTAAGACTCTATGCTTAGTGATCATGTGAGCAATCTGAATGGTATTCCCTTGTACGTACAACTTATTTTCAAGCTTGTTTTTCAAAGTTTTAGATTGGAAAAATCATTCAAAAGTTTTGATTCCTTAGCCTTGAATTCTTGCTTAAGCATTTTAACATTTTCTTGAAGTTCGTGTTTTTGCTTAGCGTTTTTAGAAAGCTTTTCTTGTAAGGAGTTTAACTCTTGTTTTAATACTTCTTCTCTAAACCTACTTTTTCTAATAGTTGTACGATTTGGACATCCATTTCCTTCACGTGGTCAACTCAAACTTAGCACTGTTCATAAATAGCAACCATCCTTATATATGTTAAGCTCAAGGTAAGGGAATCATCGTGCACAAAGCATACTCATGCAAGTTATAATCATCATTTTGAATAGAAGATGCACAACTAGGTACAGCAGAAACATCCATGCAACTTACCTGAGCATTGACATGCAATGTGTCATGACGGGTGCATCTCTATCTTGGGTACATCTGAAGCTTCCATGGAGCGTTCCTTTGCATTAACTTTGCACTGTGTTGTGTCGGTGCACCTCTCTCTCTTGTGAATTTGAGCACGAAGATTCCATTTTTCCATTATCCGATCATCATTTTTGTTGTCACTGACATTCTCGATTCAAAGAACACCCCATTCTTCAACATATACATTACCCAACTTATCACAACAATCTTTCAACCGCACCTGACACTCATTCACGTCTTCATTCTTTTGAGCAGATTCTTCAATGTACTTTTTCACATTATCCATGAGTGGATAAATGTTCAATGAATTTCAATTTCCATTCCAAAGATGTTTTTGAAGGAAATTCCAGTCAAGTGTTGATCGTAATCAATATTCCCTAATGATGAATGGCTGATTGTTTGTAGATTACTTGAAGAGCTGCACTGAACCATCCTTTTGAACCTCTTTATTGGTAAGTTGCAGCTTTAAGTGTTCTAAGTTCAAAAAGAAGCTTCTTGTCAATGTAGGTAAGTCCTGGCGGAAAAGAAGAGCACTACATGTCTGGACCTATGGATACAATGTATGAGGTGCGATGAAGTAGCTGATATGGCTCAATGCTGCATTCCATTTGGCGTGGTATCTTCATCAGATTTCGAACATGAAGATCTCACATCCTCATTGTTCAATTCAAACATCTTTAACCGTCAGGTAGTACATACTTATCATTGTTGTTCACAAAGATCATACAATTTAAGCACTTCGAAATCACGGGTCAAGAGAGTAAGACATGATGTGGTAGAATGCATCGATTTTACAAGTCTATGATTTAAACCGAGAAATAGAATCTTTCGAGGGATTTTACTTAAATCAAGACCAAACCGTTAAGCAATGACCAATGGAATGTGTTAAGATGATTGATGGATCGACACAATGATAGACAATTGTGTGTTAGGACTTATGATTGTTTGTGGGATAAGCAGAGATGTTGTTTGGTTGAGATTTGATTGGTTTATGCACGATTATCCCGAAATTTAGGTCTAAAACATAAAAACTCAATAACTTCCTGTTCGTGAGCGATTTAGCCCTCGAAGGTTTACCCGAATAAAAGTTTATTCGGCGTGATATCTCCTCGCTCTCACCTGGACGCTGAAAGACTAACGACAAATTATAGCCGTTTTGAAGTTTTGTCGGGAAAAGTCAACAAGTCGCTAAGAATACTTGAACCAAGTCGCTAAGACCAAGTCGCTAGGACCCAAGTCGCTAAGTAACAACTCGCTAAGCTCCAAGTCGCTAGCAAAATTTTGACAACAAGTCGCTAAGAACTAAGTCGCTAATTTGTCAAGTCGCTAAATAGCAACTCGCTAGTTACCAACTCGCTAACACAAATCAAGCACAATTTTGGCAAAGAATTCGCTACTCGTCGCTAAAACTTCGCTAAAGAGCAACTCGCTACGACCAAGTCGCTACCACTGTCGCTACCGTAGTGGAGAGTCCACTACTTGTACCTTTAATCGCTAGGTCTAAGTCGCTAGCTCCAAACTCAACTCGCTACAAAATGAAGCAAGTCGCTACTAAGAAAATATATACCGTGAACAAGTCGCTAGCTTGAAAAAAAACTTCCAAAACACACTTTTCAATCCAAAAACAACCCAACCAAGATGATTCAAGCCTTCCAAATCAAAACCTAAACACTTTTGATGATTCTAAACACAAAAGTACAATCAAAATCCAAACTTTAACACAAGAAATCAACCAAATGATGCAAAAACCACTAAACTTTTTCAAACTCAAAACCACCTAAAAACCACTAGAAATCCAAAGATGTGCAAGATATGATCTAACCATGGCTCTTGATACCAATTGTTGGATATTGATTTCACAAACACATCAAACCATTAACACAAGGGCGATAAGTGGAATTCTAGAGAAAGAAAGTTAGAGGTTTAGGGAACTTAGTGAGAGAAAGTGAAAGATATTATGATGAGCTCCAACTCTCTACCTTGGGAGGTAGAGAGTATTTATAGTCTTACATAAATCGCCACACAACGGGCTGTGGATCGGGCATACAGTGGGTAAAGACCCGTCCGTCCTCCACGGTGTTACTTAACTAAATACTACTTAACTTAAAATAACTATGACTACGAGCTTTCTAACGATTACATATACTTGAGGTGACCGACTTTAATACCCGAATTTCTAATTCCTAACATTTTACTTTTAGGAAAAGTGTACCTAAATATTTGAAAATTTGTTTAATGTAGCACTTTCCTTTCAAGAAATGGGTTGCTATCGTAAATAATAGCAAGCCATAGTTTAGTTAACGGGTTACAAATCAAATAATCAGAAGCTATATTTGAAGCGCAAGTTACAACAAATAACTGTAGTTTTCATATGATTTGTGACATGTTTGAAAAGAAATATTTACACCTCCTCAACTTCATCTATGGTCCCGTGCCATTATCATGACATTTCTAAGACCGCAGATGTTATCGATAATTTAAGAAAATGTCTTGAGAAAACATATATTTTTTGGTCTTTTTTCAAATTTTCTCGATTTTAAGGGTTTTTGATGGTTTTTACATTTTCTATTTTTGTTTTGTTGGTTTCAATTTTATTTTGCTTTTTAAAAAAATATTTACAAAGATAGAGTAGATGATATAATTTAAGAAGATGATGATACGGAAACCGAGATAAGGATATCGAAAGTACCCGTTGTAGAAGATAGAAATCATCATCTCTAAACGTCTACCACCAAAGCTTCCGAGGCTCTGAAAAGAAGAAATAGAGCCTTAAGAAAGTTGACTTCGCGCCCCCAAAACCGAAAAATCCTTTAATGAAAGGTGATTCAAAGCTTTCTTCAAGCTTCCTTAGCCAGTGTACGTAAGAAGCAACACCATTATCATCGAACTGGCTGCTCCTTTTAAGAATAATCACCGTGATTCTTCGTTCGAGGTTATATCATCCAAAATGAACAACATATCATCCCACATTTAAATAATCTTCTCAAGTTCCTTTTCCATGAAGTTCAAGCAATCCATTCCAAAATGTGACAAGAGACCACTTTCCCCTGTAGATGAATTGATGCAGTCAGCTTCCTGTGATTAGAGCTCAAGAGCCCGAATACATATAATTCAAGACAGAGAAACTTATACCATCGAAGAAGGTGAATCCAATTGCCAAAGAATAACCCCATGTATACTTTTTCTCCCCTCAGAAAGTGTATGAAGCTCAAGAACCCGAAGTACCCAATGCCCAAAGAGAGAATAACCGATAACATTGAAGAAGCAGCCAATCATCGATTATATCAAGGAGACTATCATCAGCAGATTTCAACTCGAATAAGGATATATCTCTAAATCACCGATTAAGCACTCGACACTTTAGCATCCCTAATGTACATTACCTCTCTCCCCCATGATTATGATAGCATCAAATCATCACACACTTTAAAAATTCTTTTATCACAGAAACCAACTTCTTCCATCTCTTCCTCCACATAGTTGGAATGATAACACTAAAAGCCTTGATGAGTAAAACCTTGAGTTTTCTCTCAAGCGGTCATGACATTCGTCTTCCGGGGATATCTTCAATCACTTAGAAGAATTAAGTTCATCAAGTTTACTCGTGTTTAGATGATTGTCTCCTTCCCCTTGCCATTTGACACTTCGAATCAAAGAATCACAAAGCCCAAATATTTGAAATCTTACGAGGAGTTAAACACTAAGACTTGTGAGAATCAACTTGCTGAAGAATATGAGCAAGTCTAATTGGGATTGAATCTGATTTCACTCTCCCTCAATTAGTGCTCTCCCCTAAATTGACAATCTTTATGATGAATGCATGTTGATAAAGAATAAGTCTTTAGATTGTTAAACGCAACTCGCCTTTTTAGTCTTAACATGTAGCGTAAATGTAGAACCGACTGTAGAGTCACCTTCTCAAGATTGTCCAAAGTTGGGGAATGATAAGTTAACATCTTCATCACTCCAAAAAAGCATCCCAATTAACTTACATTCGAATCCCCTTAACTAAAACCTCCCAACGTCGCAAATGTAAAGATGTTCATCAAGGAAATCAACAATCACCGCAACTAACATTACACAAAAATGGTGTGGTAACACCAAATTGTCAATCACATCAAACAAGAACAAAAGAGATTGTTCGAATCATCATGTTAATGTGTACGTGAAGCATATAACCGAAGCACTTTGTCGATAAACTCATCACCCTAGAAGATGTCAACCAACGGCCTTTAGAAGAAAAAAAACATCATGTAAAAGATGACCAAAGAAGAAGCTCGGTTCTTACATGAGTTAGTTTCATGACCAAATATTCTCGATAACCGATCAACCATGCAGTAAATTCACACTTTTTTTCCCTCAAGAATTGCATACAGAGTTGCCATTCTTGATTGAATAATTGAACATCATCTAAATGTAGTATATTCACACTTCTCCCCCGCAAAATTATCACATGATGTATCCATCTTCATTATATTGAGCAAGTGGAATAAGAGTAATTATCGTAAGAGTCCGCCTCACTTGATGACTAAAGCGATCTAAAAGCATGAAGCATGTTGATGAGAATGGTCATAATAAGAAGATTTCTCTTCTTCAAGATACAATCGGAACGCATTAATTTCTTTCTTTAGAGTACGAGGCTTGAACTGTTGTGTTCAAACGTCATAAGAAGATTTATCTTCTTTTAAAGATAAAGCGCACTAGATGTACACATTTCTTTTTTCTTTAGAGAACGATGCTTGAACTGATTGTTCAAACGTCATAATCTCTTTTAGCTCTTTGGCAAAACTTTGTAATCACCCCATTATCATTCAAGAGGCTCTTTATAGTGACAACAGGAGAAACCCAATATGATGAATTTGACCTGAAGTAAACTATCCCTAACTCATGACTTAAACTTGCACATATGTAACAAAGAGCGTGGCGAATTCATGCCCATTTGAATCTCTAAGTACTCTATACTCTTTCCAACCAACTAACCATATCAAGTATAAGACGTACATCACCTCTTGAAAATCCACAATTGAATGTGACACTGAGAACTACAACGTAACTCCTTAAAGTGATAGTTATTTTGATGTGGTAAGAGCCCAATTCCCCCAAGTGGTAAAAGAAAAGGAAAAAGTCACCCAACAATACCAGATTTCAAGTCTACGTTTTTTATAATAAGCTCGAACAAGGATCTTGAAGAATCTTCATCCAACCATCCCCTATACCTTCAGATACTAAGTACACTTGCCCGTGATATTTCACTTCAACCTCAAATAAATAATATGAATTAACGCCATGTCACATTTTTCTTGTTAAAAGCTCAAATCTAGCCTCCATTGACGTATTAAGTGAACTATGATAATGGTTTCATCCTGACCATGGTAAAAGCACATAACCCCGTAAAACCTTGTACTAACCAAACTGCCATGAAGAAAATCCAAACACACATCCAATTCATGAAGTACACCCTTTTATCCCTTCTTCGAAGTAAAAACCATAGCACCAACATCAAGTAAGATCTAGAATTACATTTTCTCTTCTCCAAGATGTGTTAGGATTTAGAAAGTCCTGGTATTAAAGTGTCGGTCACCTCAAGTATATGTAATCGTTAGAAAGCTCGTAGTCGTAGTTATTTTATGTCAAGTAGTAGTTAGTTAAGTATCACCGCGGAGACGGAAATCTCTTTACCCATCTGTATGCCCATCCACCGCTAGTGGGCGCTTTTGTAAGACTATAAATAATCTCTACCTCCCAAGGTAGAGAGTTGGAGCTCATAATAAGAATTTTCTTTCTCTCACTAAAGTTCCCAAACCTCTAACTTTCTCTCTCTAAAACTCATCTCTTATACACTAAGTATGTTAGGTTTGATGTGTATGTGAAATCCAATATATTACAATTGGTATCAAGAGCCATGGTTAGATCATCTCTTACATATCTTTGGATTTCTAGTGGTTTTAGGTGGTTTTTGAGTTTGAAAAGTTTAGTGGTTTTTGCATCATTTGGTTGATTTCTAGTGTTAAAGTTTGGATTTGATTGTACTTTTGTGTTTAGAATCATCACAAGTGTTTAGGTTTTGATTTAGAAGGCTTGAATCATCGTGGTTGGCTGTTGTTGGATTGAAAAGTATGTTTTAAAGTTTTCTCTAGTTAGCGACTTGAGCTACGGACTTCATTTCTTGGTAGCGACTTGGTTTGTAAAATTGTAGCGAAGTTGTATGTGTTTTGGGTAATGACTTGGTGCTAGCGACTTGTCTATTGAGACAGTTTAAAACAAGTAACTTAGTGGATTCTCCACTACGGTAGCTTACTTGCTTTCAATTTTGATAGCTTACTTGTTCTTAAGTTTCGAGCGACTTGGTGCAGCGATTTGGACCTTAGCGAGTTGCTATTTAGCTTAACTTGATCTCATAGCGACTTGGTGCATGGCGACTTGCTGTCAAAATTTGTAGCGACTTGGGAACTCAAAGGACTTGCTTTGTCATTACTTAGAAACTTTGTACTTAGCGATTTGTTCAAGGATTCATAGCGATTTTGGTTGACTTTTGTATGTAATACGGTTTTCTCTTGGTTTAGTAAAATCCCGTGAAAGATTCTATTTCCCGATTTAATCATTGAGTTATAAAATCCCGTGATTATCTGTCAACATGTCTACCAACGCTTCCTACAATCATCTCCACTATTGTTGAGGATGTTCAAGCAAACGGTCAGCATACCACCCATGCTTGATAGAACCGACTACGACTCTTGGGCTCAAAGAATCGATTGTACTGCCTGGAAAGGAAAATGGAGTCAACATTCTCAAATCGATTGATGAAGGACCGTATCGAGTTGAGACTACTAGAGACATAATTGATACAGCTGAAGATGGAACAATGATCTATGGAATAGACGACCAAAGACGTATGATGAGCTTCAATGATAAGGAGAGAAGAGATTCGATGCTGATATCGTGGCTTCTAACATCATACTACAGGGTCTTCCAAAAGACATCTACAAGCTTATCAATCACAACAATGAAGCAAAGGCTGTATGGGATAATGTCAAGATGCTTTTCTCGTTCAATTAACTATGGAAGAAAGAGAATCACAACTCTATGATGAATTTGAGCACTTCAAGATGAAACCCGATGAGAGTGTCTATGAGTACTACGTGAGATTCCATAAGCTTGTGAATGACATGAGGAACATCAAATGACTATGCCAAATATTCAATTGAACTCAAAGTTTGTGAACAACATGAATCCCGAATGGCACAAGTTTGTCACCTTTGTGAAGCTAACCAAAGGATTGAAGAATACAAACTATGAGCAACTCTATGCCTTCCTTCTTCGTGAATGAGACATGCTATGTTTGAAAAAAGGATTCTTGATCAGTTCAAAACTAACAGGGAGAGACAAGCTCATCAAATGATTCAACTGCTTCTACTCAAACATTGGAATTACCACCAAAGCATCTCAAGTTATACCCATGGGTGATGGTAATCACAAACTCATTCCCATCCTAAGTTCAAACAAGCCGATGCATCCTTGGAAACTTCATTAGTAACCTAGCTCTCATGATCAGTCAAAACATGAACACTCTCCCACACACCAACAACAACCTCGTAACAACATCCAATCCCACACAATCGCCACTGTCAGAGATGGAAGGTTATGGTGCGCCTTCAAGAAAGGCAGATGAGCGAGAAGGGGGAGTGGTAGAGGTTATGGTGGAAATCGATCGAGGAAGGAATGGAAATCAAGGACACACAAAGCCTATCAAATGTTACAACTGTGGTGGTGAGGGACACATTGCAAGGAATTGCACATCTCCAAAACGCCCTCAGAATGCTGAATACTTCAGGGATAAGATGTTGCTAGTGCAAGCTCGTGATAATGGTGCACTTTGGATGAAGAGGAGTTGTTGTTTCGTGAAGGGAATGCCAAGACTTATGATGCGATGTTGATGAACAGAAAATTCATGAGATAGGTCATAATAATCGAACCTTTCAAGTTGATTGTGATGCATTTGATTCTGATGTAGATGATGAACCTATCGCCAAACAATCTTCATGGCTAGCATTTCTCCAATGGTTTCTCCAAAAGTTTCTCCACCACAACAAGCTGGTCCATCCAAAGACAAATCATCTCGAGGTATTAAAACTATATGATGATGTTGATGAGAAAAGATGCATAATGAAGTTCAATCCTGAAACTTATGAATCAAATTTGATGATATGGGTAATAGCAATATTTTCCCATATGATCAATATGTGAAACAAAGTGAAAGTGAGATTGTACCAAGTGATGCATCTTCCGTACCAATAATGACTATGTCTTTGATGAATTCACCGCATGTGCCCCTGATGATTCTGTTGTCTCAACTAAATGCCTATAAAGAACGTTGCTATTTATGAACAACGTAAATTTGAGTTGACCACCGTGGAAAGGTGAAATGGATGACCAAGTGCGTACAATCATTAGAAAAGTAATTTTAGAGAAGAAGTATTAAAACAAGAGTTAAATTCCTTACAAGAAAAGCTTTCAAAAACCGCTAAGCAAAAACAAGAACTTCAAGAAAATGTGAAAATGCTTAAGCAAGAATTTAATGCTAAGGAATCAAAACTTTTGAATGATTTTTCTAATCTAAAAACTTTGAAAACAAGCTTGAAAACAAGTTGTATGCATAAGGAACACCATTCAGACGCGCCACATGATCACTAAGCATAGAGTCTTAAGCGATAAGCATAGCATTCCCTTGTTGAGGAACCAAATCCAGAGGTCATTAAAAAGGCTAGAAATGCTCATAAGGTAATTTATGATGGCAATGAAATCCTTAAACCTAGAGAAAACCTAGTTGCGCTGAGTAACGAGGAAGATAAGAAATCGATGAAGTCACTAGGAAAAAATGAAAAGAAACTAGATGATCCTAAATGAAAAGAAAAATAACTATCAAACCCCATGATTACAAGGAAAATTGGATTCCTTGAACAAGTTTAAGCCTCAAACGTGTAACACCCAACAAGTGTTTTGGAAAAAGGATTTATATAAGCAAAAAGCAGAGAATCTTGTTGTAACAAACCCCCCCTTTAGGAAAATGCCTTTAGCAACTATGTATCCTCCCAATACACCAATGCATTTAGTTCCTAGAACTATTGCCACTAAAAGCAAGACCTTAATCAGTCAATATGTTATTTTTCAACTATTTGTTGATTTTGAGAAAACTTGTAAGAAAAGGATCACACCCACGTATAATGAAGGGAAAGGGTTTTGAGCAAACTAAAAGAATGTTATTTAACAGGTCATGCCCTTTAAACAACTAAAAGATCAATTTGAGAGTCTTAAAAAGGGAATGAATTCAGATATTAAAGAAATGGAAAAGGAATTTGATGCAATGATAGTTGAGGTTAGTGACTATGAGCGAGAATTAAAATATAATGAGATTGAGAGGAAGAACTTGCATACATTGAATGAGAATCATTTCAATGTATTGCTCAAGATGTGTTTTCATCGCTACAAATTGTTCTATTAATGCTTCTCAATTTCATGAATTATCTGTTGCTCGGAAAGTCTCCCATGATCGTGTCATTGAGCTTGAAAAGACTAATTCTAAACTAAATGAGAAAATTGAACTGGATGATCATGACAATTTGGTTAAACATTTTTCTAAACTAGAAGTTGAGCATTTTAATTTACAACTAAAATATCAACATCTTAAAGAAAATGTCAAAACTTCAAATATCAAGACATCCTCGGATGCTCCAGAGTTTGATGCAGCTTAATTAACAAACGTGATGAACAGATTCAAGCTCATTGTAACACGATTAGAAAGTTGAAAGCCCAAATCTCTCAATTAAAGGGTGAAAAGAACAATGTGATCGCTCCCAAATGCTCCTCCTTTAGATTCTCAGTATTCTCAAACTTTTCATCTTCAAAACTTAGTAAATGCATTACAAAAGGAAAACGAGAGTTTTCTAGAAGAAAATGAAAAGTTTTAACGCATTTCAAAGAGTTATATGATTCAATAAAGTCACTGCACAAAAAATAACGAAAAATAAAGCTTTACAAAAGGAAATTGAGAATCAAGAGTCGTGTAAAAGGAAAAATGCCAAATTGATTTCAATCAAAGGTACCTCCCTTGTAATAAATATGCTTTGTTTGTGAAATATGTTCCTCCTCATCTTAGGAATAATAAACTTGCAATTCAAACATATTTCTCATACCTTAAGGATAGTCTAGAATGTCTCCGTGAGATTGTTGAAGAGGATAAGTTAGAGAAACCACTTGATAATGCAATTGGGCATGCATGCTTATATGTCAAACGATCTCAAGAAATTCTAGAATGCTTAATCACAATATGCCCTAAGTCCTTAGGTGAGAGATTTAATCATTTTGACCTTGTTCTATGCCTAGGCAAGCATGAAATCAAGTAAGTAGTTCACTAGATTTACAACACAAGCTTCATAGAAAGAGATAGAGAGGCGATTGAACAAGATTCACACACACACACATAATAAAGACGTTAGGCGAGATGTATGTGAAAGAAAATAACTTTGAACAACCAACCTTCAAATGAAGGTTTACAGCATATTTAGGGAGGGAAGCTAGCGCAACACTCCTAGTTCCCATCCTTTCCTTATTGGACATGGGCCTAAGCTTATGGGCCTTCTACATGCTTAGACCTTAAACAAATATAAAGGCCATAATAAGCTACCTATTACATATGAGTAACTAACACTTGAATAAAGGTTTAGGAGTGATTCCAACAATCTCCCCTCAAGTGTTGGTGATGAAAAACGGTGAAGGCGTTGATGTAATAGTAGCTTTGACGTCTTCGGACATTCTTCTTTCTTGTGAGAAGAATTGCCTTGATTCGAACCATCTCCCAGTGTAGAGAGATAGTTTCTTTGAACGTTATGCTTTGACATCATCTTTAACTTTGTTCTTTGATCTTTGTTCCTTGTGATGAAAGTGATAGTATGTTGTTATCTGCATCAAGTCTGCCTCAGGTCTGCTTCGCTGCTCCAGTGTCTCCACGTCATTCTTCAACATGCTCACATGCTCTTTTGACGTTGGAATTCAGTACTGATGAAGTTCTTTAAGTCTTTAACTTTGTAGATTCTTTGATTTGACGAAGAATCATTTTGACTGTTGTGTTGCTTTTGGATAGAACTTCCATTAGTGATGATGTTGGCGTGAGCATGATAAGAATCTGCACGATCATTCCGCTCCAGAGCTTCCATAAGAAGAAAACATAAAAAACGGTTAGTAATAAGCGGATTCCGCACTTACAAGTTTGAACTTCGAGAGTGTTAACAACATAGTGTGAAAACACAACTCTAATTTTTACAAAGGCCGTTCCAATATCGGAGTCCCACAAGTGAGATAACACGATGTACCGAAGTACACCTACGATTCAGATGAGTCGCTGAGGTACACCGAAGCATCACCTCACGACTGTAGACCATTTGAGACCACTAAGCCAATCCACGGGAGTTATTTGCCGCACTGCCATCGTAGTCGTTGATGTGACCCTGGCAGAGTTTCCATTCAATCACTGAGGATCACAAATGTGAACCTCTCATAAATGTTCTCTGTGACAGCTAAGATCTGTGAAGGACTCGATAATGTACCACTGAAATTCTTATTGTTGAACGTCAAGTGATGAAATGTCAAGTGTACCTAAGAGATCTTTTGATGAATCTCGTGGCTCTAGACTCAATAGTGCTTTTGGTTTTCCGAGTGGAGACTAGGGAGAGGGTCTCCTTCTTAATACCGCAATCTCTAAGAGAAAGCCGATAGTTTAGGGTTCCATGTGAGAATGAAAAGCTTCTGGTGAGAGAAACTTGAGTAAGTTGCTAAGGTTTATGCAGTCACTGGGTCCATGATAACTTTTAATCTTCAATACCGGTGTCATCTAGTGACAACCAGTAGCATATGAATTGAACCCGTGTCTGCCCTAAGTTGAATAATCTGGAGGGCTATTTCTTTTCACCCTCTTTTGCATTTGTTTCTTTTAATTCTTCAACTCCTTCTTTCTCCGATTCTCATCCTCTCCTTTTTACAATCATACCTAAGGACTTCTAAATTCTAACTATTGGTAGTGTCCTTGGGTAGATCCCTCCGGCTTTGGCGGATCATAGGACGCTTATTCCTAACCTTAATCACCTTATAACTCCATTGCCATAAAACCATTTTCAAGAAAATCTCTCAAAGGGTTTGTAAATGAAAACATGTTTGAACCACTGTGAGAGTTTTATCTTTAGCAGAAATACTCCCCCTTCACATGTGCTTTAGAGTTTTGACGGAAATCAAGCACAGGAGGAAAGAGCGCGCACTTTTGAATTGATCGACTCAAGATAGACATTCCCCGCAGACACCGGTTACGTGGCATAGTTAAAGAGTTGCATTGTCGCTTTTAGGTGACAACTAGCTCTAATAACTATCTTGAAGGTGTGGACAATCCCGAAAGGTTGTCAAACCCGTCAAGGTTCATATCTACCAAGAGTTTCTCGAATGGTACATTCTACTCGGACAAGTCCTTGCGAGACACGTTTACATCACTAGCGAACTAGCTTGAAATTATTACCCGTCCCGGACAAGTCTTTTCGAGTTACTACCAGTTAAGATCTCGTCAATTCATGGGTTAAGTCTATAGCACAAAGATTCATTTGCATGTACACACACATATTTCTTATCAATTATTTTCTCCCTAAAAATGGCATATAAGATGTTATTTTTGAAAAGTTGAGAATAAATATGACCATTTTGAGTGTTGCGGGAAGAATGACCACTGTGAACAATTTATGAACAAAGTTTTAAGTCAAGCACTCTCAACGAAAGTGATATAAATGGTTGAGGTTTTGAAAATCATAAGGGAAAGTACTTGTTCTTATGAGCAAAACCTTGAAAAGTGAAAGGTTTGATAGGTTTTACTCAAAAGTAAGAAGCTTTCGCTCCTTTTATAAGGATTGTGGCATTGAAGCATACCACAGGGTCCTTTATTTACAAGTACGGGTTGTACACTGTAATATGTGCACAAGCCATACACATAATAAATCATACACCCAAATTTATAATGAAAGAAGCAGTTCAAGGGGTACCAGGTAGTCCAGAGATATCGCCAGGAGTGTGAATCGGGCTTTGAAAGCCGATGATGTTTCTCCTGGGTCGACCACTAACATAGCTTTCCAATCTTCTGAACTGATCCCTTCTATACAACCGTTCATCAGTCATTGTGATGATCCTTTTCACATCCCTTCTATCCTGAGAATTCCATCGCTTAGGAGACCCGATCTTTTGGTGTATATCCTTCAACTGGTAAGCCAATCCGTCCCTAACCATCTTCAAAGTGTGATCTCCAAACTTGTGAAGATCTCTGCACGCCATCAAGCAATTTCTTTGAAGTTCACAGCGGTAAACGACGCCAAATGGTTTGCTGGATGAGTAAGTTGTGAGAGCTGGTTGATGTCGGGAAGATCAAGCAGCGGTGGAGTGAAATTGACACGGCCCGATAAGATTCAACTGCCAGCTGGAGATCTTCTACACGTTCTTTGATAACTATGCCTCGATGAAGATGAGCACTAAATTGATGAATTCACGTTGTACTTCAGTGGAGAATTGTCTCATACGACCCTGTACTTTGGCAAGGTACATGTCTTCGATGTCGTTGATAGACAAATTCTCAAAGTCAGCTTCAGAGAATGCATAATCCCTTTCGTCTTGTCTCTTGGCCACAATATTCTTGAGATACGTGTAGTCCCATTTGGACGAAAGATGAACGTGTTTGATGGCAACGATGTTTTTAGTACTGAACACTGCATGTTGAGACTTCTGTACATGGCAGCTTCTGTAGTAGATTCTTCGGCGTTCCGGCCAATGATGAATCCCGTACATTGCATCTTGGTCGTATGCTTCCACTTTGTTGGAGAACAAGTGATTAGCTTGAAGGATCGTTATTTTATTGTGTTGATGATTCAGGTGGTCTTGGGAGATCAAAATACATGTTTTCCATTTTAGAGAGAGAAAGTAGAGAGAGAGGGTGTTCTTGCTAGAGGTTTACTAAAATGTTGAATGTTAGATTATGAGAAGCTCCACCCCTTCCATGGATGGAAGGGGTATTTATAGTTACAAAGATAACGACCTCCTATCGGCTGGATCAGGTATACAATGGGTAAAGACCACCTTCCTCCACCGGTGTTGCACTACACTATACTACGCTATCGACTAACTAATAAACTACTAAATAACTTAACAAACGCACCGTCTACGAGCTAACATATGCTAGACTATAATTGGGGTGACCGGCACTTTAACATGGAATTTTCTAATTCCTAACAATCTCCCCCTAAGGGAGGTGACCCCATGAAATACATTTTGCATCCTAGCATTCTATCTTTGTCTTTAGTTCCAAGCTCGTAGACTATAATTCTTCAAATTCCGATTCTTTTGTGCTTGTAGCGATTCTTCAAAGTCCGCATTGATTTGTACTTTTAGTGGAGGCCTTTAATCGATCCACATCTTTGATGATCTTCGAGCTTTCTTTGAGATCATCAGCCACAGTAAATCTCTCGATCACCCTTTATTGTTGCCACTCATGTGAAGTTGTGACTTTTGAACCGACATGCTCACACTTTTGAATCATGACATCTTTCCATCAGAGTAGCGGAAGCCTTACTGGTCTGGCGATATTTGCAGCAGCGTAATAGAAGCATAGTATAAAAATATCAGAACCAGGTTATGTAGATATGCACCAGCCTGATTTCTTCAATTTAAGTGTGGTTGCTGTCAACATGTGGCTTTGGATTGACTCCTCAATTCTGATCAGCTGCAATCGTCGGGGTAAACCTGCATACGACAGTTAGCAATAAAGCGCACGAAAGTGTCTTTGATCACTTTCGTTGAATTGAGGTACACGGCCCACCTTCCTCTCGCTGATCGTACAAGTACGCCGGTGATCAGGTAGGATTCCTAAGAATCTCCTTGACAGGGTTCGCACTGTTCTAGCTGTTCTCAAACCGAACGTCCAAAGAAGACAACACGGAGTGAGTGAACCAAGCAAATTGAGATTCAATCGATTGATGAAAATGATTTGAAAAACAATCGTGTATTGCTTGAAGATAGAGTTTTGCAATACGACGAAGGTTTTATGAGAAAGATCAATTTTCAATCAAAATACTTTTTGTATTAGAGAATGAGTACACATTCGACGTGCTAGCGAAAAGAAGAGATTCGCCCATCGAACGGTTTTTCTAAAAGTATTTTTCAACCAGAGATACTTTTTGTGTTTGAAAATGAATACACATTCGACGTGCTAGAGAAAAGAAGATTTGCACATCGAATGGTTTTTCCAAAAGTACTCCGCCAATTCCATTCCTCGACCAAGGTTGATTCAATGAATGAATCGCTTCCAGTTGTGCTTTCTATCCAAGATTTTGTCACAAGCTTGATCTTTGCAAGATTTCACATGTCACTCCACCAAGAGCTTGTTCGATGTTGGCTCGTATACTCCATCTTCATTGTGAGATATTTTTGCATATCACTGCGATGTTAGCAATACGTAACTGAACGAAGTACAAC
>OU343216.1:51753195-51812904 GCA_910596185.1 Chrysanthemum makinoi
GAAGACTTTCACAAAGTACTGCTCGGATAAAACAAAGATGTGATCACAATACTTGGTATAGAAATTCTAGGCAATCTCACTATTAACCTAGAAGGTATTCCAATTCACATAGGAGATTTAGATCGAGGAGGAACCAAGTGTTAAATGGAATGGGTTAAAAGGGAAAGTCTTCGTGAGAGGAATGACATACTTTCAACTAAAAGTGAATCGGATGTTTTGTGATGGCCAATGAGAAAAAAAGAGATTTTTGTTGAAAAACCAGAATGTTTTGAAAATCCACATGCTAAAAATCAAAAGATAATTTTGGATCATCATTTGAAAGATAGTGGGAATTACATTCTCAAAGAATTTGAGTTTGTAACTCCACTAGGGGAACACAAGTCAGTAATGGCTTGGGTTCCTAAAAGTTCTAACTCTTTTTCTTTATGTGCAGGCAACCCGGAAGAGGAGCTTAAGATCATCTTATTGTGGATAGTGGTTGCTCTGGAAGTATGACAGGAGACAAAGAGATCGCTGGATTTTAGGAAGATTAGTGGAGGAAAAGTTGCATTTGGGAATGATCCCAATGGAGGAAGGATTACTTGAAAAGGAACAATTAAAAGCGGAAGAATCGATTTTTAGAATGTCAGATATGTGAAGGAGCTTAAGTTCAACTTGTTGTCAGTCTCTCAATTTTGTGATAAAAGTATCCGTGTTATTCACACAGAATGTCTCATCCTTTCCTCGACTTTAAAGCCATTGATGATGACTTGGTAGTTCTTAGAGTACCAAGGACAAATGATGTGTATAGTTTAGACATGAAGAATCTACATTCTTATGGTGAGCATGTTTGGTGGCTAAAGCAACATCAAGAAGAACATCAATGGCATAGAAGATTGGGCCATGTTAATTTCAAGAACATCAACAAACTGGTGAAAGGAAATTTAGTTAGAGGTTTACCTTCAAAGACTTACAAGAATGAACAATCATGCTTGGCATGAAAGAAGGGTAAACAACACAGCTTCTGCAAGAAGCTTGAGGAGAGACTTATTAGAGGACTATTGGTACATTACATATGGATTTATTTGGACCTGTCTCTGTGGCAAGTTTAAATAAGAAAAAGTACTGTTGGTTGTTACATTGATTGTAGTAGATCCGGTTGGGTTTTTCTTTTTGGGTTTTAAAGATGATACTTTTGATGCTATCCAGACACTGATTATTGCTCTTGAAAACCAATTGAGACTCAAGGTTAGAGGTATTAGATGTGACAATGGGATTGAATTCAAGAACAAACTTATGGATGAATTTTGTGCAAACAAAGGCATAAAAAAGAGTTTAGTATTGCAAGAACACCACAACGAATGGTGTTGCGAGAAAGAATAGGACTTTGATTGAAGCGGCAAGAACAATGTTAGCGATTCTCACCTACCTATTCAGTTAGAAGGTACAAGTAGTACTGCTTGTTATGTACTTAACATAGTCTCAGTCACTAAACCACAGATGAAGACACCTTATGAATTGCTGATGGGCAATAAACCCAACATTCGGTTTATGAAACCTTTGGGATGCCCTCTTTACTATTTTAAACACTATTGATAATCTGGGGAAGTTTGATGGCAAGTCAGAAGAAGGATACTTATTAGGTTATTGCACTAACGAAGGGGCTTTAGAGTATACAACACAGTTACTAAGAAGGTTCAAGATTGTCTTCATGTTGAGTTTTTAGAAGATCAAGACAATGAAAAGGTAAAGGTCGATTGGATGTTTGATCTTGAGGTTTTAACTCCATCTATTAACTATGTACTTGTTAGAGAAGAAAATCAACCATGAACATGGAGAAGATTTACAATATGTGGTTCATGGAGTTCATATTAGACGATCTTTCCTGATGAAGATCCTGTTAGTTCAAAACAAAGTCTGAAGTTCCAAAACAAAGTCTTTGTTGTTCAGTCTTCTTTATCTGGCGAGGATCAATCTATTCAAGAGGAACTTAATCAGATGCTTCTTCAAGATGTTTTAGCACATTCTTACACGATGAACAAAGGAGAGCTTATGAAGAGGCAAAGAAAAGAAAGAACAAGGCTAGAGTACTCTCACAGTACTTGGCAGTACTTTTGTACAAAGTACTGCTGTACTCTGTTGACAGTACTTTAGCGATCGGATGATCTACCATGCCTGATTAGAAGATACTTATGATGAATTTGAAGATGAAGGTATTTTCCCAAATTCCAATGAAGGTGCTGATGTTACTAATTTAGAGGATAATTATGAAGTTCTACAGTCTCCAAACCTAAGAACTCATAAGGATCATCCTTTTGATCAAATCATTGGTCCTTCTACTTCTGGAGTAATGACTAGACACAGAGCTAAGACTTTCTCTACATCTCACAATGCTTTACTTAGCTTTGTGTATAAACAAAAGAGGCTGAATCATAAGGACCATCAAACCTGTCTATTTACTTGTTTTATCTCAAGGGACCCAAGAATATTGCTCAAGCTTTGACTAAAGAAAGCTGGGTTGAAGCTATGCGGGAAGAACTTCTTCAATTTAAACTTCAAGAAGTTTGGGTTTTATGTGATCTTCGGATGGGAAGAGTTATTGGAACCAGGTGGGTTTTTAGAGTTAAAAGATATGAAAGAGGCAATGTTATCAAAAACAAGGCAAGGTTAGTTGCTCAGGGTTATAGACAGGAGGAAAGGGTAGATTATGATGAGGTATTTGCTCTGTAGCAAGAATAGAAGCTATTAGAATATTTCTTGCCTTTGCTTCTTATATGGGCTTTCAAGTTTACCGGATGGATGTCAAAAGTGCCTTTTTATATGGCAAGATTACAGGGAGGTTTATGTCAAACAACCTCCCGGTTTTGAAGATCCTAAACATCCAAACAAAGTCTACAAGGTTGTTAAGGCTCTTTATGGCCTTCATCAGGCACCTAGAGCTTGGTATGAGAGACTCTCCACATTTTTATTGCAACATGGATATAGAAGGGGAGCTATTGACAAGACTTTGTTTATCAAGAGAGACAAGAAAGATATCATGTTAGTTCAAGTTTATGTTGATGATATCATCTTTGGGGCTACCAAACAGTCCATGGTGAAGGAGTTTGGCAGTGATCTGAGAAAAAATTTCAAATGATTTCAATGGGAGAGTTGACTTTCTTTTAGGACTTGGTTAGCGATCAAAGGAAGGTATTTTTATCAGTCAAGACAAGTATGTTCTTGACATACTTAGAAATTCAATTTTGATGATATGAAGGCTGTTACTACACCTATTAAATCTATCAATTCATTAGGCAAGGATGAAGATGGACACCTGTTGATCAAGCTTTATAGATCAATGATTGGCTCTCTTATGTATCTTCGCATCAGGCACGATATCATGTTTTGCAGTTTGTCTATGTCTTGAATATCAAGTCTCACCCAAGATCCTACATGAATCACAGTAAAAAAATTTTACATTATTTTAAACAACAACCTAAGTTGGGGTTGTGGTATCCTAAAGAGTCACCTTTTGATAAGATCGTTTATAAGCTCAGCTAGGGATCAATAACAAAGACTAATAAACATAATACGCTTGTGAATAATCAAAACAATACTTTGTTATTGAACAGGTTTTTTATTCACTACACTAACTAATACTCTAATAACCTGAAGTTTACATGAACATACGCCTAGGACACATAATCTAAAACCACAGGCGTTCTCCCCTAACGTCTAGCTAAGCACACCCAGCACAGTAGAGCTACATTATTGGAAGACTTAATTAAAACCTACACCTATGTCCCTCTTTATATATACTAGAGGATAAGGACTAAATAATAAAACTTCCATTGCAAGCAAGCCCTTCCATCTTTAGTAGGTTTCCCTTCTTGTCTTATTAAAGTCCCTCTTGTTTCATTCTTTTTGTCTTTATCAACTCAAACTTATAATTCCTAACAATCTTCCCCTAGTTGATAATGACAAACCATTAAGAACGAACTTCCTAGACGAAGTAGAGATGAGATCTTTAGGGATCTCACCATGAATGAAACAAGTATGTCTTCCTTTGTCTTCCCCCAATCCATGCCATGTCACTCAACATCTCTTCCCTTTTGTTATTATCCAAATAGGGAACGCATATGCAAATAATGATCTTGATCACCAGAACCAATACTACACATCCAATTCATCTTCCAATGTCTCAAAATTACCCTCCATGAAGTTTTCGCAACTAAAAATGAACTTGAAGCGGTAGAAATCCTAAACCATCATTAGTAATACTAATCAATAGTAATAAGAATCAAACACTTCCCCTTGAGTGATGCATGTAGATGGTTAAACTTTTTAACAATAGCTTCTCTAAAAACTATATGTTAACCATCTTCTTGATTCTTAATCACAGTAAGCTCCTTGTAATGATCACTTTGTGAGAAGAAAAACAAATATAATAACAAACTTGATGAAGAAGTAAAATTTCTCAAACTTGTGTCTTAAATCTGTACTATCTACGGAACTCCATACTTATGCAGACAAAATATAAGTAGACCTTGATCCCGAAAAGAATCCTCAACTAGTATGAGACGAACTTTACAAGTATAACTCCTTCAAGTGATAGCCAATGTGTGCATAGAGCATCATAAGAAAAATCACACATTGGTAGATTCATCAAGCTGATGATAAACAAACCAAATAATTCCACTTCACCTTCAAATAAGTGATAAATAATCCTCTTAGTAATCAATTCTTCAATAAATCTCCAAAACGAGCTTTTTTTTTTAAATCCTTTTAAGAACATAAATTTCTTCACATTGTGTGAACCAAATAACCTTTACATTGGTGTCATCAAAAATCATACTTTCGACTTCCCCTTAAATCAAAAATCTTCTCGTAATAAAGCATGAGTGATGCGTTGGGAAGGAGCTTGATACTTTCAAAAGCCTTGATGCTTGATACTTTGAATTATGATTACTTTCATTGAAACCTGATACTTTAAAAATTCTAACGGTACTTTAGTTTAAGAGTAGCAGTTCTTGGCCGATTACTCATCAAGACTATGTGAGGACCACCAAAATTATACGAGAACGTATACTTGAAACAAAATCACCCTTGGTCAATTCATGTATTTGTTGTACCCATTATTCAACCAATTAAAGATTAAAAAATAATTGATCCAAACAAATCACACATGCATACTTATTTGCATTATACAAACCGAACTAACCATGAGACTCCATTGAGTACCTTTCCCATGTGATGTCAGGAATGTGCAATTAAAATTTTATCAATGTCCCGTGATAACATTTGAATAAACCAATCAAATAAAAGTCCTACCATAACAACCATATGTCGACTCACACCAAATCCCATTCCACTAGCCATAATATTCAAATTGTATAATCAAAGAGGCCCACTTAACATCCTTAACTTTATGCGAGGAGCCAATATCGCATCAATAGTGAATTAATTCCAGTTGTCCACCAATCAATAATATTTATTCATAATATCTGAATTTCCTTTTGGACCAATTAAAAGCGATGAAGTGGCGTTCATTAAAGAAGCCTTTAAAATTACCATCTATACGGCAATTTCTCACATTAAAACCTTGAATAATCCTATATCAGAGCTCAGCTCGATACCAATTGATAAGATAGTTTATAAGCTCGGCTAAGGGATCAATAACAAAGATAATAAACATATCTGTGGAATAATCAAAACGATACTTTGTTATTGAACAAGGTTTTCATCATCATCTCTACCACTAAACACTAACCTAGGCGTTTACATGAACATACTTGAGACACACTATCTAAAACCTAAGGCGTTCTCCCTAGCGTCTAGGCTAAAACCATACACCTTTTAGTGGACTACATTGTTGGAAGACTTGGTAAAACCTACACCTATGTCCTCTTTGCCTTATACTAGAGGTCAGGACTAAATAATAAAACTTCCATTGCAAGCAAGTCCTTCCATCTTTTAGTAGGTTTCCTTCTTGTCATATTAAGTCCCTCTTGTTTCATTCTTTTTGTCTTTATCAACTCAAACTTATAATTCCTAACACCTTTTCACTTCGAAGCTTTTTCAGATAGTGACTATGCAGGTGATAATTATGATAGAAGATCCACAACTGGTGGATGCCAATATCTTGAAAGAAGGCTAGTCTCCGGCAATGCAAAAACAATTGCTGCAACATCATCTACGAGAATATGTAGGCTGGCGCAAGTTGTTGTGGTCAAGTTTTGTGGATGCAAAATCAACTCTTGGACTATGGGTTCAATTTCAAAAATACTCCTATCAATATTGATAATGAGAGTACAATTTGTATTGTGAAGAATCCTGTGTATCATTCCAAGACAAAGCATATTCAGATTAGGCATCACTTTATCCGAGATTGTTATGAGCATAGGCTCATCAATGTTGTTAAGGTTCACACGGATGACAATGTAGTTGATTTACTCACAAAAGGTTTTGATGTGTCACGATTCAATCACTTGGTCGTGAGCATTGGAATGATTAACTACTAAGCTATGTTTGAGGGGAGGACTATAAGGTGTTAGTATAGTCTTGTGTATTGCTTGAGAGGAGGATGCTTGTTTATACTTAGTTTATATGAAGGAATTTGGCAAAATCTTTTTTTCTGAAAGTACTTGCTTGGAGAATCTGCTTATGTGGAAAGTACTTGTTTGTCGTATTAAGAATCTTGTTCCAACGTAATATTGATGGGTAATTGATAATAACGGTAACTTTGTTATTATAGGCTGTGATTTTTCAAATCCTACCTATAAATAACTACTTTCCTATTTTCCCTCTCATATTATTACTTTACATCTTTTCCATACTTATCTCCCAATCACCATCTCTTTATTCTTCGATAAAATCTTTATTGTGCTCACTTATTCAACAATGGCGAATCGTTTAACTGTTTCAAAGCACAATATGGTGGCTAATTTGGACAAGACTTAGGCGAATATGGCTTTTATGATATTGTTGATTATCTTACTGGGTCGCCTATTAGTTATGCTCTTTTAGTTGAAACGGATGTTATTGAACCATGGATTCAAGAATTTTGGGCTAATGCTAGAGATAACATGGAGGAGGATGAATATTATATTAGATCTACAGTTTCTGGACGGACTATCAAGATTACAGAAGCCTCTATTCGAGAAGATTTATTATTTGGAGATGAAGATGGGGATATTCGATTTGACAAAACAGATTTGGGATACTTTTAGGAATCTTGGTTATGAAGGATCTTTAACAGAACAAACATTCAAGAAAGCATTATTCTGTCCTCAATGGAAGTTCTTGATTCATGTATTGCTTCATTGCATAAGTTCTAAAAGTACTTCTTGCATTTGGGTCCAATATAGCATCTGCAGTGGTTGGACTAGCTCTGACGACGAGTGTTTAATTTTTCAAAGCTTATTTTGGATGGGATGCTATCACATATATCCTCTGGGTCAAAATGGTTGATGTACCCAAGGTTTGTACAGGTTTTCTTAAACAAGCAATTGGTGATGTTCCAAAACACGCTGCTTTGTTACTGTCATTGTGCAACAAGCCAAAATCTTTACATTTATGGCTAGGCGAAGTGCTTTGTTCAGAGGTGGAGATATTCCATTAACTCCTATAATGATGGAAGTTGTTCAAGGTACATGCGTAATGGCTGGAGAGGATGAAGAAAGTGAAGGTCCGATTCGTACATGGTGCTGCTTCACAAAGTCTGCCTCTCAAAGTTCTTTCTCAGATCAGCTTCACAAGTCTTGCCTCAACTGCATGCAAAGTCTGCTTCTATTGAAGGTCGCATCTTTCAGAGGTCTGTTTCTCCAACCTGAGGTTCAAGCGAGATTGAAAGAACACCTACTCCATCTCCACAACATTCGTTCTGTTTCAGAGGAACATTCATCTTCAAGGTGCGATCATACTATACCTCGTGAAAGTTTGACTTTGGATAATTATGCTTTGACAAGGGAACTAGTTAGGTTGAACAAGGCTGTTTGAGTTTCAAGCTAGCGCTTAGGAAATTGAGCGTAAGTATATTTGGAGAGAATTTTATTAAACCATATATTCAAGGTTGCAACTTATGGGTTAAAGAGGAAAACAAACGTCGTAAACAACCTCGAAAGGAATTAAAACGAAAGAAGGTTCCTAAATCATCTTCTGTCAACTTGGGGAGGAATTTAGAAAAGGAAAATTTGAAAGAAGATGTTGCGAAGAAGAAAGAATCTGTAAGTACGGCAAAAAAGATTATTTCAGTCACGAGGAAGAAGTGCAAGTTCAAAGTGCTTACGATGATCAAGGTCTGAACATCAAAGTAATTTTTTCATGATACATCTAGGCAAGAAGTGATAACACCAAGGGTATTGAATTTTGAAGAAGATTCTGGTCCTTCTACAATTGTTATAGAAGAAGAGGAGGAAGCTACATTCAAACCTATTCATTCGCAAGTGATGATGAATTAATTGCTACAATATTAGATTTGTCACAACCAAGAGGAGGAGTTACTATTAGAGATGTACAAGAAGAAGAACAACCAAGAACTTCTCAACCTGCAATTGATCCAAAGATAAAGGGAAAGGTATTCTGGTTGAAACAAAGAAAAAGAAACTCACTTTGGCAGAACTTAGAGCAATTGAAGTTGCTAGGAATGAAGCTGCAGCTAGAAAAGTTCAAGAAGAGTTAGATGCTCAAGATAGAAAAGAACGGGAAGCTCAAGAAGCTCTGAATAGAAAGACTCAAAAGGTGCAAGATAAATTAGATCTGAAGCTCTGAACCTTTGATCCCCTACACCTTAGATATATGCCAAGAAGACCTAATTTAGCTAAAGATAGGAATGCTATGATGGCTTATTTAAAAGTCGAGGATATAGGGTTTGCAGAAGTTAAACTATGTTGATATGAAAAGACTCTATGATGCTGAAACAGCAGCTTATAAGAAGAGTGTTGCTGATATTAAAGACTTTAAAGAAGAAGCTCATTGGTGAATCGAAAGGAAGAAGAGCTTAAAGAGAAAAAGAAAAACTAAAGTTACAGATGTTCAATTTTCAAAGAAAGAAAAGGTTGAATTAAGATCTGAGACTAGAGATGAATTGAAGAATTATCTCTGAGTGGTAGATTTTGATTATACAAAGGAAGATGATGACATGAAGATGAACAGATCAAAGATCAGTGTTTTTAAAGTTGTGAAATCCAAGAATGGAGATTACATGATTTTTCATAAAGAAGATGAAAGCTTCAAAGTTTTCAAAAGGCTATGGGATTTACCGCATATTATAGATAGAGTAGACCTATTCTACTTATATCATGTTGTGAAGGCTTACTTTGAAAATAATCCATTGGAAGGTATTGGTTTGGTTTTACATGGTGATCTCATAACTATATGGGAAACGAAGAAGAGCACTGATGATATCTGGAAGAATCAAGAAAGCTGGGAAATAGTTTGCTGGAGATTCTTTGAAGAATCTGGAGTTCATGTTTTGGAGCTGGAAAATGGAACACTGATACACATGTTTGCGAGAAAGATACCCTCTCACATTGAGCTCATGAGAAGAATGCTAGAGCATGGATTGGAAGTAGAAGAGGATAATGAAACTGCTTGCATGGTTATCAACTTGTTTATAAACTGGACTACCATTGCTGAGAATGATCAATAACGGGTATGAATTTTATTTGAATAAATACTTTTTGATATATCAGTACTTTTTATTCAAAGTACTGGCGATCGACAGTACTTTCATCAAAGTCTTGTTTCTGAACTAAACCAGTTTTTAATGAATTTTAGAAGAAACCTTTTTGCTAAGTAATAAATATTTTGAAATAAAGGTTGAATAAATGGTTTTTAACATCAATAGGTTATCAATCCACCATGGTTACAAAAGGATTGACTAATCCATGAGCAAACGGCTCTGGTAAAGATATATCAAATCCGTTTTTAGTTGACAACTTGCTAATAAGTTGGATGGTATTCAACTCACCATATCAGTAATGTGAAGAGTTGGCTAGCCCACAAGAAAATGGCTTGTGGTAAAGGCTGTGGAAAAACCATTATTGGTAATTAGTTCACCATTAGATATAAGAACTAACTAGTCCGAAGTACACTTTTGGTAAAGACAAAACAAATCTGTTGATAGGTGGTGGTTTGCTAAAAATCATATGGTTATCAATGTACCATGGTCTTACACACCAAACATTTGGCTACTCCAGAGATAATGGCTTTGGTAAAGAGATCTAAATCCATTAATTTTTCAATGATTCACTTGAAAGTGATGAGAATAGTATGCAACTTAAAGTGAATTAAATGTACAAATTGTCATATGTTGTGTTCTTTGAAAAGATGGAGCTTGTTGGATCTTTGCTAAAAGAGAACAATTCTAAGAGATACTTTGACCAGAACAGATGTTACAGAGATAAAAGCTTAAAGACTAAGAAACAATCCGTTTTAAAAAGATGAAGCTGTTAAAGATATATTCACAAAGGAACTTGAAGTCAAGCAAGTAGAATTCAAGTTAGGGGAGGATTGTTGGGATATGAAAGTGCTGAAGATATCAAATTACTGAAGATATCAAAGTCTGAAAGATATGAAAGTCTGTAAGCTAAAGAACTGGAAAAGTCAAAGACTCAAAGTCTGTTAAAGACAAAGTCAAAGTCTTGCAATATGAAGTCAAAGTACTGCAAGAACAAAAGAACTGATTATATTCGTTTATGGAAAGAATTGTATTCTATGTTTAGATTACTTGTCGTACAAGGTTATCAATTGTAAACCGACTAGGATATCCTTGAGCCTATAAAAGGACTCCTAGATTGGCATTAGAGGTACGATTTCAGAAAAAGAGTTTTAGAGTTTACGATTAGTGTTTTAGAAAAGTTGATTATCTTAGAGTTGTATTAGAGTATCTGCATAATAAGCAGATTTAGAGTTTATAATAAAGGTTATTCTTCTTAGCTTTGTTAAGTAAATTCCGCGTACTTAATAAAGATTGCTCAGTGTTTCTTTGTTAATAACTTAGGATTTATCCGAGGTTATTAAACCTTAACAAGCTAGTTAAGATAGTTTGATTAAAGTATACTCGGTTTTCTTCACAAGTAATCATTACATAAAGCCTACAGATTTTGAAGAATCATTGATGTCCTTGCATCACTCAAGGGGAAGTGTTTGATTTTTACTCTTACATTTGATCATGTATTCTTGCTAGTTGGAGTTTTCTCTTGTTTTTGGATCCATTTTCTTATGATCGTAATGGTGGGTGATTTGAAGCATTGGAAGTCTTAGATTGGAAGTATGATATTGGTTATTGGTGGTCGATCATATTTGCATACGTTCCCTATTTGGATAATAACAAAAAGGGGAAAGAAGATGTTTAGTGACATGTTTTAAGTCAAGGGAAGATTGTTTCATTCATGGTGAGATTTAATATCTCAACTTCGCTACTTAGATCTAGAAAGTTGATACAAGAATCGTGTTTGTTTTGTCATCATCAAATAGGGAAAGATTGTTGGGTCTATTATAGATTTGATGATACAAAACAAGAAGAATGAAACAGGAAGGACTAAAAGTGACAAGAAGGGAAACTACAAAAGATGGAGGATTTGGAAGATTCTAGAAGATATGCTAAAAAGAATATTTAGTTTCCTAATTATATTATGATTCCTCTTGTAAACCCTAGATGTCTCTAGTATATAAAGAGACATAGTGTCATTAGTTTAGTATGTGCATTACAAGATGTAGGCGTCCCAAAGGTGTTATTGTGTGTGTGGGAACCTAGGCGTAAAGGATTGGGAAAGCATACAGAGGGTTTAGTGGTTTAGTTAGTTAGTGTTAAAGATCAAGTCTTTGATCTTTATTATTGTTCAGTTAGAGATGGTGAATGAAAAACCTTGTTCATTATAGCGTTAATTCTTATTGAAGATTCATTTCGTTATTATGTGTTCTAGATATTATATAATATTAGACCTCGTCTAGGCTTACAACGATCTTCACAATGTTGAGCTTGTTTTGATCTAGGCATATCATTGGTAGAGATCCTATAGGTTCACACTATTCTTGAAGAGTTTTCTGTGGGCATCCACTTAAGGCAAGATCTAGGTATGTAAATTAGGTTTGGATCTGTAAACTTAAATAGTGTACGGTGGGAATCAATTTGAAATTTGCTAGTAGATTTGGGTGTAGGTACATTCCTCTTTTTGAACATGGTCCTTTTATAATCATTGGGTTTCTTAGAGGATTGATCTGCCATTTGATGCTTCTTATGAGAAGTAGATGAACTCTAGTATTCGATCTTAGAACTTTGAACATTAACTTTGAGGTTTGTTATTCATCATATGAACGACGTAGTGAGTGGTGGTTTTGACAAACAGTATTCGCATCAACTTGGAGGCAAGCCTAGATTTGAAGGTTTAAATCTTTCATTCTAAACATTATTAAATGCCTAACTACGGTATGTTTTTGAGTTGTTCAAGATTGACTTTCCCAGGTTGATGGTTTTGCAAACTTAGTATTCACCCTATTTCCAATAGATTTCCTAAGATCATTTTTTAAGGCAACAATATTGAAGCTCTTATCCTGAATTTGGGCTTTGAGGGCATGTGTCACCAAAAAGGAATTTGTTTGATCTATCAACTTGGAATCGTTCTCTAATAAGTTCTTTCTTAAGGACTCATTTTCTCTTAATAAGTTGGATACACATAAAGCCAATTCATCATTCCTAGACTTAAGCTCACTACTCACCTCATGGTTAGGATTGCTCATCCTAAGATTGCATTTCTTATGCAGATATGAGAGTTGACATTTCAGTTGCATAGGTTGAATCTTTGTCTGAATGGGCTTTTAAGTGATTAATTTCAAAAATTCTCAAATTCGGAATTCGGATTAATGCAAGATTTTAGTAGTGCGAAAACTTTCTTCCTTTTGTTGTATTGCAATTTCCTAGGAAATACAATGTTTTTCAAGAATTGAGTATTTGTTTGAAAGCTCATCATAAACCCCTTTTGTTACCATGTCATTTGTTTTAGGATTTTAGATTCGACTCAACAAGACACATTTATAGATATCATTTTCAAAGATAGAGTCAGTTAAGGGTACCTCAATGCATGACACGTGTACATATGTTGGTATGGCATCTGTATTTACCTCATGCACAACAGGATTTACTGACATGTAAGCAGTTTCAAGCTTTTCGGACTCTGAGCCTTTGTGTTTATCAGACCAATTACATCATTCATTTTAGTTTCTGAAATTTCGCAGTCAGCATCAGCATCATTCGTTCTTTCAACTGAACCATTACCCAATATATCACAACTTTCCTTTAATTTTCCATGACTCTCATTCAACTCATTCAAACAATCATTCCTTTGAGCAGCATCCTTAATGTAGAATTCCACATTATTCATGAGTTGGATATATGTGTTGATGAACTCATGAATTTCCATTCCAGTGTGTTTCTTGAATGAAATTCCAGTCACATGTTGATCAAAGTCAGAGAATATTCCTTTGATAAACGGTTGAAATTGGTTGTAGATAACTTGAAGTGCAGCATTAGAATCATCAATTAATACCTTCTCACTGGTAATTTGAAGCTTCAGGTTTTGTAAGTTCAGCAACACAGACTTTTCAACGTAGGTAAGTCTTGGCGGGAAGAAGCACAACATGTTCGACTCATAGGAGTGAATACAGTTGTGTGAGGCTGATGAAGTAATTGAAACGGCTCAATGTTTGCATTCGAATGCTTTGTATCATGGGTCATTGCATTGTGATTCGTTGAAGTTTGAATAAGAAGGTGAAGAGTTTTGATCATAATTTGTTGAATCAATCAAAGTAGGACATTCAGAAATACAACCAGTTTCAATGTTCTGTGAGGTATCATAAAGTTCAAGCACTGGAGATAAAAGTCATGATGTAAGACATTTTGGGTGGATGAGTATCTGCGCATGAACGTCCTCAGCTACATAGAGATGATTGTAGGCATGTTGGTAGAACATGTTTAAAGATTACGGGATTTTATAACTCAATGGTTAAACCGGAAATAGATTATTTCACGGGATTTTACTAAATCAAGAGAAAACCGTATTACACACAAAAGTCAACCAAGTCGCTAGAAATCCTTGAACCAAGTCGCTAAGCACTAAGTTGCTAAGTAATAACAAAACAAGTCGCTAAGTTCCAAATTGTTAAGAATTTTGTGACAGAGTCGCTATGCACCAAGTCGCTAAGATGTCAAGTCGCTAAATAGCAACTCGCTAAGGACCAAATCGCTACCACCAAGTCGCTAAGAAACTTAAGAACAAGTCGCTATCAAAATTGAAAGCAAGTCGCTACCTACCAAGTCGTTGCCGTAGTGGAGAATCCACTAAGTTACTGTTTGTCGGCTTTGTCTCAAAAGGCAAGTCGCTATGACCAAGTCGCTACCAAGACACACTACAACTCGCTACCTTTTACTGAAGCAAGTCGCTACCAAGAAATTCACTCCGAGAGCCAAGTCACTACCAAGAAAAACTTTAAAAACACACTTTTCAATCCAAAACAAGCTCAACCACAGTGATTCAAGCTTACCAAATCAAAACCAAAGCACATACAATGATCCTAAACACAAAAGTAGACCCAAAATTCAAACTTTAACACAAGAAATGAACCAAATGATGCAACAACCACTAAACTTTTTCAAACTCAAAAACCATCTAAAAACCACTAGAAATCAAGGATATGTAAGAGATGATCTAACCATGGCTCTTGATACCATTTGTAACATATTGGATTTCACAAGCGCATAAACAAACTCAATATGGGCGTATAATATAGATGGTTTAATGAGAGAAAGTGGGATATTCTAGAAAGAGAAACTCTTGGAAGGTTAGATTCCACAAAGAACATCAAACCCTCTACCTTGCAAGGTAGAGGGTATTTATAGGTTACAAACTAACGACCTCGGCTATTTTGTGGATCAGGTATACAGTGGGTAAAGACCCGTCCTTCCTCCACGATGTTGCTCTAGAATAAATATAAGCTAATCACTTACTAACTACTAACATAATAAACGATATGTCTACGAGCTAACTTAAGCTAGTTTATACTTGGGGTGACCGATGCTTTACAATAGAATTTCCAATTCCTAACAAAAATAAAAGCAGATAAAATGGTAAAGGGAAATCAATAGAGGAATAGTGGTGCTAACCTAGTGAATCCTCCTAGCTAGTTATGTCTACGTCTACCGACTTCCAATTACTTCAGGTGGGGTCAAATTCGAGAGGAAAACATTTGGTCAATTTGCCCTAACCTATCAGCAAAGACGCCACCACAAGAGAAATCAGGCGCACCGTCATAAGTCCTGTTGTTCCTGGTCCCTAAGCCAAGTCATTAAGTACCGCTACATGCTAGATTCAAAATAGTGAGTGTCCGGCCGTTAGGAACTTAGACATTACACCCCCAATTCTTAAGTTCATCCAAATGATAGGTGATCAGTTGGTCAAATCGCACAAGTATAGAAAGGGTCGTCAGTTGGTCATATCTTACCCTTCCGTCTCATCCGCTCACCTAGGGTCAGTTGGTCATATCTCCTAGGCAATTGGCCTCTACCGCCATTCAAAACTACTGAATCAAGGTTGACTACCAAAGAACTATGCATGCATACACTTAGAAATAATTGTACGGAAGTAAGGTAAGCAAAACAAAACAATTAAGGAATCATAACTAGGCTAGCACCAACGGGTGCTTAGCCGCTCATATTAATCATGCAAATCAATTCAATATTCAAAGGTACGAAATACATGAATTGAAAGTAAAAGAAATATAAAACGCTAAAGCTTATCATAATGGAGTGACTTCTCCCTTGGAAACAGCTCTGTATGCTCCCCTAGACCTGTCTTGAGCTTTTTCCCATGTTCTCAGAGTGTTGTGTGTGGAATGGGATGCTTAGAAATGCTGGAATTCGTGGGATATTTATAGGCCAGGTCGGGTTACGGTAACTATAGGAGTTACGCCGTAACCTTCTTCTTCAAAATGCACTAGATCGCTAGTTACGGCGTAACCTCATTAGTGGTTACGCCGTATCTTCAATAAACTCGGTTCGTTAAGTAAGTGATGCAGTAATTACGGCGTAAGTATGCGGCTTCCGAACCTCTTTTGACCTAATGGAGTTACGTCGTAACCTTTGGGAAGAGTTACGCCGTAACCTCTTGATAAGTTGGTATTCTGGGTCACGCAATAGTTACGGCATAATGTGAGAGAGGATTCGTCACCTTCTTCAAAGAGGATACTGTGATAAATCTTTAGTAATGTTTCCATTTCCGCGTCTTAGCTGCAATGCTCGTAATTTACCTGAAAGTGGAAAACAATGGAAAACAAGCGTAAATCCATATAAATGATATAAATAACGAGCATTATCGGGGGAAATTGACACTTAATATTTAGAACTATTTGATGTTATCAAATATCCCCCACTTAAACTCTACTTGCCCTCATGTAGACCTTGTTAGATAGATTCCTAAAAAGATATCTCCCAAAACCTGGAAAATATGAGTTTACAAATCCCTTATGCTAGAATAAAGCCAAACACCTCATGAAAGGGGAACAAACACTCAAATCTCTCAACTATTCTAGGTGTCAATTTCGGGGTGATCACTCAATCGCACAGTCATAGCATGTACTCTATCATAAGCTTGGCGGGTACCCAAATCTCCACCACTAGAGTTAAGGGCTAAACAATTCTCGAAGGCAATATGGGTAGACACGACAAAGGTTAAGGGGTGACTTGTCATTACTAACATGTCACGGCAAAGTGGACAAAATCAATGATACATGACTAAATCCATGGCCAAGACACCAAAGATTGCTCGCTGCATCACCTAGACATTCTTCATGACTAAAGGGTAGGATAAGACATGGGATATATAATTGGTGTAAAATGAAAAACAAGCAGGTAGTCTAAATCTATAACCAAGTCATCACCACTTACCGTCTGCCCAAAGTTCAAGCTTAGAAGTCTAGAAACCGGATCATGAAATGCGAGGTAGTAGTGTCATTAGAGGACGTCGTGATGGGCACACTACCTTTTCTTCTTCTGTTGGCATAACTTCCAACTCCAATCTTCAAATATGACCGAGGTGGCCTCCTCGATACTAATCAATAAAGCTCATACTACAGTGCTTATAACATCGCACTTAACAATATCATAACTCAATCAACTTTTCTTTTCTTTTTCTTTTTTTTCAACATATCATAATAACATAACATCCCCCCACTTGAGATGAACAATGGGAATTCGGGGGGTCTTCAATGATCTTCATAAATGTTGTCGATGAAAGCTTGATTTCCAAACCTTTCCACTCGAACCTTGAACTTAGGCAAATGATGACTTCCCAATCACAAATAAAGACTACAGGGTAGGCTAAGCTGTATAGGTGTAACGAAACAATATATTGGGTTGACAAAATAAAAGGAATGGCTCAGAAGGGTGTATCTAGGGGTATCTTACACTAAAGGTGAGTACAACAGAAGGGTTTCACATGGGGGTCGAGAAGTCGAGGTAACTAATCGATAGAATCACAATGGTAGGCTTTTTTGGTGATAATCCTATAATATTGCCTTCTAAAACTGAAATGTCCAAATACATCGAGCTAACTCAACATACCTCGTCTATGGTCTCGAAATGATGCAAAGGCCAAGTTCTAAAGTTTACAGGCTATCGGCACACTCATAATTTGGTGGATCTGGGGTAAAATATTGGAAACGGATAAGGCTAATCTCACCATGTAATGTCAAGGGTTGTATGTGCTTGGCTAAGGTCTAATCTAGTTAGGTTAGGAGAAACATGTCAAAATTTTAAAAATGGCATAATTTTTCAAAATAAACTAGAAAAATGAGGGCGAAATAAAGTTCAAGAGATAATTCTACTCCCGTCCCCCCACTTGAATTGTACAAGTCCCTTTTGTACTAGGCATTAAAATAAAGGTGAAGAGAAAGGTAGAATTAGAGCTAGAACTTCCCTGAAATTGCTCTCCAAAAAGAAGAAGGCCCACGAACAAGAAACGTGCCTTCGTTTAAGCGTCATGAACAAACTTCAATCCCTGAATCACAATACCGACAAGCATAATTCTAAAAAGAAAAATGAAAAAAGCAACAAACCTAACTCACTTTCGTAGGAATCACGGTTGCATTTAGCGTATGCAAGAAACCTTTTAAACCACTTGTCCCCAAGTGGGACGAGTGAAGTCCGTGAGGGTTTACAGGGAACACACCCACAAAGTTCATTTAAAAACTAATACAAGGTTACTGTGTTTTAAAATGAAAGAATTAAAGCAGAGGAAAGTTACGTCGTAACTACTATGAGGGAGTTACGCCGTAACTGGCAAAACCTGGTATGAGCTGTCAAGCGAGTAGTTACGGCTTAACCACTGAGATGAATGTTGGTTACAGCGTAATCACCAAGATGAGTTACGCCGTAACTCTGTTCAGATCATCAACTGCAGCAACAATTAGTTCCTCGTTTCTTGCAAAAATGGTTAGAAAACACAAAATCCAACAGAAAGGAAATAAAAACAAAAGAAAGAGATAATTCAGGTTGTCTCCCGAAAGAGCACTTTTCTTTATTTACGAGTCTTTAAGTTAGACTCAGAGCCGCGGGGCTTCTATGGGGGCCTTTGAACATCCCCGACTTCTTCCATGTCTTTCATTAAGTTGCGCCTAACCCATCTGATATTTGTGGCAGTGCGGAGATATTCTTTGGTTTCAATTTTCTGTATCTTGCAAAATTTTTCTTCAGGCCCCAAACGGTATCGCGTAAACTCAAATTTTTTGGCTATAATAGGTGGCGGCCTCTTAAATGGGATGCTTAGAAATGCTGGAATTCGTGGGGTATTTATAGGCCAGGTCTGGGTTACGGCGTAACCAATATAGGAGTTACGCCGTAACCTTCTATTGCTTTGTAAATGCACTAGATCTTCTAGTTACGGTGTAACCTCATTAGTGGTTACGTCGTAGTCTTCAATAAACTTGGTTACGTCGTAAGTGATGCAGTAGTTACGGCGTAAGTATCAGCGGCATGAAACCTCTTTTGACCTAATAGAGTTACGTCGTAACCTTTGGGAAGAGTTATGCCGTAACCTCTTGATAAGTTGGTATTCTGGTCGCAATAGTTCGGCGTAATGAGAGAGGAGTTACGCCGTAACTTCTTCAAAATAGGCATACTGTGATAAATCTTTAGTAATGTTTCCATTTCCGCGTCTCTTTAGCTCCAATGCTCGTAATTTACCTGAAAGTGGAAAACAATGGAAAACAAGCGTAAATCCATATAAATGATATAAATAATGAGCACTATCGGGGGAAATTGACACTTAATAATCAAGACTATTTGATGTTATCATGTATCTTTGTCATATTAGAAGATTTGACCTTTTCCTTATTCTTGATTTTAGACATTTTGCTGTTAACTGGATTCTTAGGGAAATGGTCAGGTGTTTGATTCTTCTTAAGTGCACTAGATGATCTTGTTACTTTTCTAATCTTAGAGCTTTGAGCATTCTCCTGAGTAATGTCCTTTATCTTAATGGAATGAATTAGTGAAGTGACTGGTTTTGACAAAACAATATTCTCATCAACTTGGGAGGCAAGCCTAGATTTTGAGGTTTTAAACCTTTCTGTCTTAAATGCATTGGGCTGCCTAATTACATGTCGTTCTGTGGTATTATGTAATGTTGGCTTCCCCAAGGTTGATGGTTTTGCGAACTTAGTGTTCACTCTATTTCCCATATTTTTCCTAAGCTCATTTTATAAAGCAACGATGGTGAAGCTCTTATCTTGAATTTGGGCTTTAAGGGCATCAATGTCAGCCAACATGGAGTTGGTTTGATCTATCTGTTTGGTCCTATTTGCTAATGAGTTCTTCCTCAAGGATTCATTTTCCCTTAACAGTTTGGCTACACATAGGACCAGTTCCTCATTCCTAGATTTAATCGCATCACTAACTTCAATGTTAATGTTGTTCACTCCCATATTCATATTCACGTGCAGGTTTGATATTTGTTTTTTCAGATTACAAATGGTTGAGTCTTTGTCTTGAAGCTGAGTTTTTAATTGGTTAATTTCAAAAAATTCTTGAAATTCTGGGAATTCCGGATTTGTGCAAGCTTTTGTAGCAAGAAAACTTTCTTCCTTTTGTTGAATTGCAATTTCTAAGGAAATGCAATGTTTTTCAGGAATTGAATATTTGTTAGAAAGTTCATCAAAGGCCATTTTATAAACCATATCATTTGTTTTAAAACTTATAGACTTAGTCTTAACCAAGGAACAATTATCAGAATCATGTACAGCCTTAAAGTCAATTGGTTTGGGTACATTACCAGATGCATTATGTTGAACAGTCAAGGGTACCTCATCAGATGACTCCTGTTCATCCACCGGTATGACATGTGCATCTACATCAAATGTGACAGGAGTTACTGAGATGTTGGTTACATCATTCTTTGTAGTATCTGATATTCTGCACTCAGCAACACTCGATCTTTCAACTGAAACATTACCCAACTTTTGACCACTATCACCTAATTGCACCTGAGACTCATTCACATAATCATCCTCTTGAGCAGCTTCCTCAATGTAATTTTCCACATTATCCATCAGTTGGATAAATGTATTGATGAACTCCTAAATTTCCATTCCAGTATGTTTCTTGAAAGAAATTCCAGTCAAGTGTTGATCGAAGTTTGAGGAATATTCCCCATTGATGAATGGCTGGAATTGGTTGTGGATTACCTGAAGTGCAGCTTTGGAATTATCCTTTAATACCTTCCTTTTGTTAAGTTGAAGCTTCAATTGTTATAAGTTCATCAGCAAGGTTCTCTTCAATGTAGATAAGTCCTGACGGAAAAGGGCACTACGTGTTCGATCCATAGTTATGGATAAAAGCTGTAAGAGGTGAGAGTGAAGTAGTTGATAGGGTCAATGCTGCATTCCATTAGCAAGGCATTTTGCAGCATTAGCTGGTGTACTTCCTTAGGATTTGACTCAAAGTACGAAGTGTTTTGATCATCATTGGTTGAGTCAATCATGGTTAAGCTCTCTGAGTAGTACGTACTTTGTCTGCTGTCCACCGAGTCATATAGTTTGAGCACATTGGAAATTAATGGATCAGTGGTGTAAGCCATAACATAAATATCAGATTCTACGGAATTTTACTATTCTTTGATTAAACCGGGAAATAGATTCTTTCACGGGATTTTACTAAATCAAAAGAACAACCGTAAAATGTAGCACGAAGAAGTGACAAGTCTCAATAGACAAGTAGTGTATTAGACAAGTCACACCCTGATCAACTCGCTTTGTGGACAACTCGCTTAATGGACAAGTCACATGAAATCAAGTCGCATACAAAGACAACTTGCTCAATAGTCAAGTCGCTTAGAACACAACTCGCTTAAGTGACAACTCGCGCTAGTGACAACTCGCTTCAAAGAACAAACCAACTCGCTTCCAAGAAAAGCACTACGAGGCGTAACTGGCTTCGTACAATATTCAAAAACTACCACTTTTCAAATCAAAAACAGCCCAACCACGATGATTCAAGCCTTCTAAATCAAAACCTAAACACTTATGATGATTCTAAACACAAAAGTACAATCAAAATCCAAACTTTAACGCTAGAAATGAACCAAATGATGCAATCTACTCTAAACTTTTTCAAACCTAAAAACCATATAAAACCACTAGAAATCCAAGAACATGTAAGAGGGATGATCAAACCATGGCTCTTGATACCATTTGTAACATATTGGATTTCATAAACAAATCAACAAATACATTAAAGAGGCGTATGGAATGAGTAGAGAGTGAAAGTGAGATGTTCTAGTGAGAGAAACACATAGAAGGTTAGATTACCAAATGAATATCCAACCCTCTCCCTTGTGGGGAGAGGGCTATTTATACAAATGACTACGCCCTCCTTTGGGCTGTGGATCAGGCATACATTGGGTAAAGACCCGTCCTTCTTCTACGGCGTTACTTACACTACTGCTAATCTAACTAATGTACTAATACGTCTACGAGCTATAATATGCTAAACATATGTTGGGGTGACCGACACTTCATCATGGATTTTCTAAGTCCTAACAAATCCTATAATACTGCCTTCTTAAACTGAAAAGTACAAATACATCGAGCTAACTCAACATACCTCGTCTATGGTCTCGAAATGATGCAAAGGCCAAGTTCTAAAGTTTACAATCTACCGGCACACTCATAATTTGGTGGATTTGGGGTAAAATTTTGGAAACAGATAAGGTTAATCTCACCATATAATATCAAGGGTTCAGTGTGCCCGGCTAAGGTCTAATCTAGTTAGGTTAAGAAACACATGTCAGAATTCTAAAAATGTCATAATTTTTCAAAATAAACTAGAAAAACGAGGGCAAAATAAAGTTCAAGAGATAATTCTACTCCCGTCCCCCCACTTGAATTGTACAAAGTCCCTTTTGTACTAATCGTTAAATAAAGGTGAAGAGAAAAGTAGAATTAGAGCGAAAACTTCCCTGAAATTTTCTCCAAAAAGAAAGAAGGCCCACGAAAAAGAGTCGTGCCTTCGTATAAGCATCCATTAGCAAACTTCAACCCCTGAAATCACACTACCGACAAGCATAATTCTAAAAAGAAAAAATGAAAAATTAAAAACAACCCTAACTCACTTTCGTAGGAATCACGGTTGCATTTAGCATATGCAACAAGCCTTTTAAACCACTTGGTGTCCCAAGTGGACGAGTGAAGTCTCGTGAGGGTTTACAGGGAACACACCCACAAAGTTCATTTAAAAGACTAATACAAGGTTATTGTGTTTATAATGAAAGAAGTAGTGCAGAGGATAGTTACGTCGTAACTCTATAAGGAGTTACGCCGTAACTAGGCAAAACCTGGCATACGCTGTAAAAGTGTAACTACGGCGTAACCACTGAGATGGGATTACGCCGTAATTCGTAATGCATCAGAAGTTCTGCTGCAAGGGGCTTGTTACGGTGTAACCATGAGAATGAGTTACGCCGTAACTCTGGTCAGATCAGCATGCTGCAGCAACAACTTTTCTTTGTTTCCTACAAAAATGGCTAAAAACAAAAAACCCAGCAGAAATGGAAATAAAACAAAAGAAAGGGATAATTCGGGTTGTCTCCCGAAAGAGCACTTTTCTTTATTTACGAGTCTTTAAGTTAGACTCAGAGGCTCGGGGCTTTATGCAGGTGGCCATTTACCTTGAAAGCTTACTAACATCCTGCCCATAATAAATTTTTGCACGGTGCCCATTTACCTTGAAAAATTCCCCTTCCTTATTATGAACCTCAATAGTCCCATAAGGGAATACCTTACTTATTGTGTACGGTACAACCCAACGAGATCTCATTTTTCTAGGGAATAATTTGAGTCTTGAGTTGAAAACCAGTACCTCTTGTCCTACTTCAAACCATTTCTCCTTAATTCGCTTGTCGTTCCATCTTTTGGTCCAGTCTTTGTATGCTTTGGCATGATCGTATGCTTCGTCCCGTAATTCAGCTAAGCGATTTATTTGGGAAGATCGGTGCTCCTTGATTAAATTAGCCTCTAGATTAGCATTCTTGAGAACCTAGTATGCTTTATGTTCCAATTCCACTGGAAGGTGACAAGCCTTTCCGTAAACCATCTTAAAAGGTTTGCTTCCAGTAGGAGTTTTGAAAGCTGTTCTGAATGCCCATAAAGCTTCGTCGAGTTTTTCGGACCAGTCTTTTCTATCACCGCTGACAGACTTCTCTAAAATTCGCTTGAGTGCCCTATTGGTATTTTATTTTGCCCGTTAGTTTGTGGGTGATAAGGTGTAGACATCTGATGGAGTACCCCATATCTGTTGAGAACTTTCTCCAAAATAGCATTACAAAAGTGCGTCCCTCGATCACTTATGATGGTTTTAGGGATCCCAAACCTGGAGAATAATCTTTTTAAAATGCGAATTACACTTCTAGCATCACATGTTTAAAGAGCTTCAGCTTCGACCCACTTTGAAACGTAATCGAAAGCTACAAGGATATAACTTTTATTCTTCGACGGGGTGAAGGGTCCCATAAAATCGATCCCCCAAACATCAAAAACCTCACATACCATAATGTTGTTAAGCGGCATCTGATTACGAGAAGAGATGTTCCCTACCCTTTGACAAGTTGCCATCGATACGCGTATGCCGCTCGGGTCAAAGGAAAATTCCTTTTCTTCCAAAGAAGTTTTTCAACCACCTAGGAAGTGAACCTAATCGTTGTAGTGTAGTATTAGGGTAAGCCATGGGTATTGATATCGTTCTCGAGGGAATAGGAATGCTAGTGAGAAATTACTACACTAAGGTTGGGGTTGAGGAAGATTATTTTTTATTCTTTTTATATTTTTAGAAATTGAAAGGTACTAATCTCGGGTATTAGATTTGGGGTTGGTATTTCTACCGATTACTCTACTATTATAATTATCTAATTAACTAAGCTAAGGGGTAGTCTATGTCTAATTGATGTGTGCTCATATGATGATTAAAGATATGTTTACCAAGATGCTATTACTCCCTAGTTATCTCCTATTGATGGTTGAATTGTCACGTCTTTATTCTTAACGCTGCTGTGTCTTCTAAGGTTGTAGGGTATGCTTTCTTCCCTAACTCTTTGAATACCTTAAGGTTATTGCCTACAAAATCTCTAGGATTCATAAACTAACTCTAAGGTTATCTTTGGATTTTTAGCCTACAACAACTCTAGGCGATTATAAACTAATGTTCACAAAGACTACTCAAGCATTAAAAACACAACGATGACCTATCGCAATCCTAGGCCAATTGCAATTAAGATAAGAGACAACCAATCAATATTCAATACCTAGGTTTCATAGATCTAAGCAAACACACAAGTAAATTAGTCGGACATGGAAAACATGCAAGCATCACACATACAACTGAAGACATAATTAAATCAATGAAGTAAATTACTTATCTTGTTGTAAAATAGGGTATGAGAACCCTAAGATACTGCCCAAAACAGCCAAAAATCTTTATTAGGTTTTACTCCACAAAACTACCTCTTTAAAAGTCCGAAAATTCGAATTCTATATATAGAGTTACAACTGCGACGGAGTCACTCTTTAATTCTAAACACAAAAGTACAATCAAAATCCAAACTTTAACGCTAGAAATGAACCAAATGATGCAATCTACTCTAAACTTTTTCAAACCTAAAAACCATATAAAACCACTAGAAATCCAAGAACATGTAAGAGGGATGATCAAACCATGGCTCTTGATACCATTTGTAACATATTGGATTTCATAAACACATCAACACATACATTAAAGAGGCGTATGGAATGAGTAGAGAGCGAAAGTGAGATGTTCTAGTGAGAGAAACACATAGAAGGTTAGATTACCAAATGAATATCCAACCCTCTCCCTTGTGGGGAGAGGGCTATTTATACAAATGACTACGCCCTCCTTTGGGCTGTGGATCAGGCATACATTGGGTAAAGACCCGTCCTTCTTCTACGGCGTTACTTACACTACTGCTAATCTAACTAATGTACTAATACGTCTACGAGCTATAATATGCTAAACATATGTTGGGGTGACCGACACTTCATCATGGATTTTCTAAATCCTAACGAATCCTATAATACTGCCTTCTTAAACTGAAAAGTACAAATACATCGAGCTAACTCAACATACCTCGTCTATGGTCTCGAAATGATGCAAAGGCCAAGTTCTAAAGTTTACAATCTACCGGCACACTCATAATTTGGTGGATTTGGGGTAAAATTTTGGAAACAGATAAGGTTAATCTCACCATATAATATCAAGGGTTCAGCAGTGCCCGACTAAGGTCTAATCTAGTTAGGTTAAGAAAAACATGTCAATTCTAAAATGTCATAATTTTTCAAAATAAACTAGAAAAACGAGGGCAAAATAAAGTTCAAGAGATAATTCTACTCCCGCCCCCCCACTTGAAATGTACAAATTCCCTTTGTACTAAGCTAAATAAAGGTGAAGAGAAAGGTAGAATTAGAGCGAGAACTTCCCTGGAATTTTCTCCAAAAAGAAAGAAGGCCCACGAAAAAGAGTCGTGCCTTCGTATAAGCATCCATTAGCAAACTTCAACCCCTGAAATCACACTACCGACAAGCATAATTCTAAAAAGAAAAAATGAAAAATTAAAAACAACCCTAACTCACTTTCGTAGGAATCACGGTTGCATTTAGCATATGCAACAAGCCTTTTAAACCACTTGGTGTCCCAAGTGGACGAGTGAAGTCTCGTGAGTGTTTACAGGGAACACACCCACAAAGTTCATTTAAAAGACTAATACAAGGTTATTGTGTTTATAATGAAAGAAGTAGTGCAGAGGATAGTTACGTCGTAACTCTATAAGGAGTTACGCCGTAACTAGGTAAAACCCGGCATACGCGTAGTGTAACTACGGCGTAACCATCGAGATGGGATTACGCCGAATTGTAATGCATCGAAGTTCTGCAGTGGGCTTGTTACGGTGTAACCATGAGCATGAGTTACGCCGTAACTCTGTCAGATCCAAGATGCTGCAGCAACAAATTTTCTTCGTTTCCTGCAAAAATGGCTAAAAACAAAAAACCCAACAGAAATGGAAATAAAACAAAAGAAAGGGATAATTCGGGTTGTCTCCCGAAAGAGCACTTTTCTTTATTTACGAGTCTTTAAGTTAGACTCAGAGGCTCGGGGCTTTATGCAGGTGCCCATTTACCTTGAAAGCTTACTAACATCCTGCCCATAATAAATTTTTGCACGGTGCCCATTTACCTTGAAAAATTCCCCTTCCTTATTATGAACCTCAATAGTCCCATAAGGGAATACCTTACTTATTGTGTACGGTACAACCCAACGAGATCTCATTTTTCTAGGGAATAATTTGAGTCTTGAGTTGAAAACCAGTACCTCTTGTCCTACTTCAAACCTTTTATCCTTAATTCGCTTGTCGTTCCATCTTTTGGTCCAGTCTTTGTATGCTTTGGCATGATCGTATGCTTCGTCCCGTAATTCAACTTCGCGATTTATTTGGGAAGATCGGTGCTCCTTGATTAAATTAGCCTCTAGATTAGCATTCTTGAGAGCCCAGTATGCTTTATGTTCCAATTCCACTGGAAGGTGACAAGCCTTTCCGTAAACCATCTTAAAAGGGTTGCTTCCAATAGGAGTTTTGAAAGTTGTTCTGAATGCCCATAAAGCTTCACGAGTTTGTCGGACCAGTCTTTTCTATTACCATGCATTCTCTAAAATTCGCTTGAGTGCCCTATTGGTATTTTATTTTGCCCGTTAGTTTGTGGGTGATAAGGTGTAGACATCCGATGGAGTACCCCATATCTGTTGAGAACTTTCTCCATAATAGCATTACAAAAGTGCGTCCCTCGATCACTTATGATGGTTTTAGGGATCCCAATCCTGGAGAATAATCTTTTTAAAATGCGAATTACACTTCTAGCATCACATGTTTAAAGAGCTTCAGCTTCGACCCACTTTGAAACGTAATCGACAGCTACAAGGATATAACTTTTATTCTTCGACGGGGTGAAGGGTCCCATAAAATCGATCCCCCAAACATCCAAAACCTCACATACCATAATGTTGTTAAGCGGCATCTGATTACGAGAAGAGATGTTCCCTACCCTTTGACAAGCGTCACTGATACGCGTACAACGCGCGTTCGGGGTCAAAGGAAAATTCCTTTTCTTCCAGCAAGTTTTTCAACCACCTAGGCAGTGAACCTAATCGTTGTAGTGTAGTATTAGGGTAAGCCTCGGGATTGATATCGTTCTCGAGGGGAATAGGAATGCTAGTGAGAAATTACTACACTAAGGTTGGGGTTGAGGAAGATTATTTTTTATCATTTTTTTATATTTTTTAGGAAATTGAAAGGTACGAATCTCGGGGTATTAGATTTGGGGGTTGGTATTTCTACCGATTACTCTACTATTCTAATTATCTAATTAACTAAGCTAAGGGGTAGTCTATGTCTAATTGATGTGTGCTCATATGATGATTAAAGATATGTTTACCTAGATGCTATTACTCCCTAGTTATCTCCTATTGATGGTTGAATTGTCACGTCTTTATTCTTAACGCGTTGTGTCTTCTAAGGTTGTAGGGTATGCTTTCTTCCCTAACTCTTTGAATACCTTAAGGTTATTGCCTACAAAATCTCTAGGATTCATAAACTAACTCTAAGGTTATCTTTGGATTTTTAGCCTACAACAACTCTAGGCGATTATAAACTAATGTTCACAAAGACTACTCAAGCATTAAAAACACAACGATGACCTATCGCAATCCTAGGCCAATTACAATTAAGATAAGAGACAACCAATCAATATTCAATACCTAGGTTTCATAGATCTAAGCAAACACACAAGTAAATTAGCCGGACATGGAAAACATGCAAGCATCACACATACAACTGAAGACATAATTAAATCAATGAAGTAAATTACTTATCTTGTTGTAAAATAGGGTATGAGAACCCTAAGATACTGCCCAAAACGGCCAAAAATCGTTATTAGGTTTTACTCCACAAAACTACCTCTTTAAAAGTCCGAAAATTCTAATTCTATATATAGAGTTACAACTGCGACGGAGTCACTCTTTAATTGTGACGCCGTCGGATCGCCGCCATTAGGGTTTCGTATTGACCACGTCAACCTTGTGACAGTGTCTCCTTGTGGTTGTGACACCGTCGGCTTCATCTTTTGACGCCGTCGGAATCTGGATCTAGGCCGTCTGAGTTGTGACGCCCTACTCTTTAAAGCCTGACGCCGTTGGGTACAAAATAGCTATTTCGCTACTGAGCGGTCACAGTTTTTGAGCATGTTGCGATGACGTCGCCCTCTGACTGTGACGCCGTCACCTCCAATTCCAGCAGCTTGAGTGTCTCGATCTTGACTTGGTCATTTTCTTCATTCCAACAATTTGCCTTCAAGAGACCTAAAAAGTGAAAAGGAATGAAATTAAGCAGTAACGAATATAAAAGTGGTCGATTAAGGGCTTAAATGACCCCTAAAAAGTGTACCTTTTAAATCCTTATCAAATATCCCTACACTTGGTATTTGCTTGTCCTCAAGCAAATGTGCTTTTGGCCAATTAATTTATAAGTTAGGGGTCATGAAGCATTAGTTTAGAACAATTCACAACAAGTATAAGCCCCAAAAAAGTCATAACAAGCACGGAAATTACATAATAGCACCTCACAAGTGGTGTTTGGATACTCTCATCTCTCGGGTGTATATGAAATATATCAAATTGGAAATGGAAGATAAACACTCATTAACCGATCCTAGTACATAGATTACCATAGGCTTGAGACTAGATCAAACCTCCATCGCTTTGGCGTAAGCACCTAGGAAAAACTATTCTAAAGGTCTTTTAAAGGGTTGTAACGTTAGGCTTACGGTAGGGAAACAAAGGGTTCGGTGGGATAGGCGATTTAGAGGTGGCAAGTCAAAAATCTTTATGTTACAAGCATGAGTAGAATGGCGTTGCTAAGCCAAGACTCGACACTCTAAACTCTAGATAAATTGAAACAAATAAACATAAATTTAAAGATAGATGTAGGATAGTAGCCCGTATGTTTTTTCATTTTTTTCATTCTTTTTTTTTCAACACTCTTTTTTTCATTTTTTTTCATACACTGTTACTCTACCATCATCTACGATAACATCAAAATAATAGGGATTTATAGGCACATCCCTACACTTGAATTTTTATTACTCTAACACTAATTTGACCCGAATTGAAAAGATCAAAACACTTGGAGTACATTATCACGTAAATAAAGGGAATTTGAATTTAACGTTCCTTCCCGTCACTTCATAAAATTTAACTTTTTCCATGAGTCCCAGTCGTCCCAAAACTGTGTACAAAGGATATGACTCGACTTAGCAACTTATGCAAGCAACTAGATAATTGAACTAAGGGTTTAGTATGATAAGAATAATGAACTAAAAGTGAGTGCATACAAGGTAGGCTAAGGCGATTTGGGTATACATTTGTGGGTGGATTGTAAACAATGCTCTTCATTGATATTCCGGAAAACCGAAACATCACGAGAACCACGAAAAGGATAGGATCTGAGGGGTTAACTAGGGGTATCGTGTACTTAATATGAGTACAACACAAGGGTGTGGGGGAATTTCTCAACCGATGTGGAAGAAGTAATTATAATACATGTATCAAACAAGGGTTATCTTAATTCCTCTTATCATTTAGTTATTCCTAACAACACAAGTGTAGTCTCACTAGCGATCTCGAAATGCGTCACAAAACAAGTTCTAGAATCTATTATACTACCGGTACACTCTTTAAGCATTAAAGGTGAATGCTTTAATTCTAACAAATCTAAGGGCGATCCTCACATTTTGGGGTGGAATTTGAGTAGTAAAGGGTTTTGTGCTAGTCATATAACTTCCTATCCATGAGACACTTTATTAAGACTAATGGCCCACTCCTACATGTCATGAAAAATTTTAAATTTGGTGCCAAAATTACCCTAACCGATATTTCTCTTGGTTTATTACACAAATGATATTGGACAAGGGAAATAGTCAAGGATAAGCATAGTTTCAAAGTTCCCATTTTATTTTCCCTCCCTACACTTAAACTGAACATTGTCCCCAATGTTCCCCGAAAGTATCAAAGTTATGATAATGGAAGGTAATTAAAAACGAAAGAAACTAATACTCCCCTGATTAGCTCGGTAGGATCCGTGTGAAGTAGTGGTTAAATTCTTCTCCAAGAAGAATGTATGCGTGAAAAGCTCCATCCAATCTTATGTATCTTCTTCTTGATAATTAAAACCTGCACACTTTAAGAAAACTAATGAAACCTTCGCGTAAAATCGGCAGTAACACTATATATGACTCTATTATGCTAGGATATAATGCTTGTGGAATGGATGTTTGCAGGTTTTCTGGAAAATTAAGACCTGAGAAATTCCAAAAATTATAAGTAGCACAGAAAACGAGAAAAAGTTATAAGTCTTTATGCCTTCCTCGACGCCGTCAGTTGATCTGACACAAAGTTATCCCGACAAAACTGGTCTCATGATTTTCTGGAAAAAATCTGGATTTATATCTTTAGAATCTGAAAAAAAAATTCTGCAAAACATCCATTATGACTCGATACAAGCATTTGACTCTAACAAACACACATGTATATCTTTTTAACAATCATAATTCTCATGTTCACATTCTTTTAAAAACGTGTGTAATCTTCCCTACACTTACCCCTTTTGTAAAATACCTTTATATGTAATTAAGACGAGGTTAAAGACAAAATAAAGCGTTTTCACAAATTAAAACATGAGAATAAACAATCAATAGAAAGATTTACGACACACAAACAAGCAAACAATTAAGCATGGGTTGCCTCCCATGAATCGCTTTTCTTTATTTATGAGTCTTGTAGCTAGACTCAAAGTCATGCCCCTACGTGGTCTCGTTTTTCATTCTCAATGAAAATTCTATCACATTTGAATTTTTTTTCATCGACTCTATACCTAGGCCCTCGGGTCAAGCAATCCTTATAATAAAGTCTCCTTTTCTCCCACATGAAGTTCAAACCTTTTTCAACATCGTCTTCGCTTTTTTCCTCAAAAGCTCTAATGTTGTCTCGTTCGAAAAGGGATAAAGGGCCATATCCATTTGCCTTCCAAGGCATCCTATAAGTGATCTCATCGTCCCCTTCCTTAAACCTAACCGTTCCTTCAAACTTGTTATGGCTCATTTTCGACTTTTCAACAAATGGTTTTCCTAGCACTACTTGGGATAAGCTATAGTCAATGACACATCCGATGTCTTCTAGGACCACAAAATCAACTAAGTAGGTGAAAATTCCTATAAAGACGTGTACATCTTTGACTTTTCCCACAAAGTTGCAAACCCCACCCGGATACTTAGGGTCTCTCCTAATCTTAAGTCGCTCATTCATAATGTCATTGTAAACATCTGATGACATCACATTAATGGGAGATTCCGTATCTATGTAAGCATGCTCGACATTCCTATATCCAATTATACAAGGGATTTTGAGGTTCCAAGGATTTCCTCTCCTAATCTTTAGGCATATCCTAATGATGGGTGATCGGGGATTGTCGATTATGTATTGATGGTAAGCAACATCTTCCTTAGTGGGGTAAAGATTGAAGTAAACACTATCCTCCTCATTCACATTTTTATCCAAAAAGCCATTATCCGAATTACTGCTGATCATATAGCCAACAACTGAGGCGCTAACCACTTTCTCAACAAAGATCCCTAATTGTACTGTCAAATACCTTTTGTAAATGTTGAAGGTCGTTGTTTCTACTCACATAACGGCTTTGGCGGTTGTGTTGGTCAGTGGGGTTGGGGTTTGAGTGAAAGTAATTTTTTTGGTGGTGGGTTGTTGTTTGATGAGTTATCACCTTCCATGATGAAAAGTGATAGGACTACTAACAAAGGTCACGAAGAAGGGGGATAGACTACGAGGAAGCTAAAAATGAGAAAAAAGCTTACTTGATAGGAATAAAGCAAGGGAACCTAAACGAGGTGGAAATCTAACTAGCTATTCTATTCCCCCGGCGCCAAAACTTGATACGCGCATAACGCCGCTGCTCGGGGTCAAAGGAAACTTCCTTTTTCTTCGAAAGCAAGTTTTTCAACCACCTAGGCAGTGAACCTAATCGTTGTAGTGTAGTATTAGGGTATTTCTCGGGATTGATATCGTTCTCTAGGGGAATAGGAATGCTAGTGAGAAATTACTACGCTAAGGTTGGGGTTGAGGAAGATTATTTTTTATCTTTTTTTTATACTTTTTAGGAAATTGAAAGGTACGAATCTCGGGGTATTGGATTTGGGGGTTGGTATTTGTACCGATTACTCTACCATTCTAATTATCTAATTAACTAAGCTAAGGGGTAGTCAATGTCTAATTGATGTGTGCTCGTATGATGATTAAAGATGTGTTTACCTAGATGCTATTACTCCCTAGTTATCTCCTATTGATGGTTGAATTGTCACGTCCTTATTCTTAACGCATTGTGTCTTCTAAGGTCGTAGGTAATGCTTTCTTCCCTAACTTTTTGAGACTACCTTAAGATTATTGCCTACAAAATCTCTAGGATTCATAAACTAACTCTAAGGATATCTTTGGATTTTTAGCCTACAACAACTCTAGGCGATTATAAACTAATGTTCACAAAGATTACTCAAGCATTAAAAACAACAACGATGACCTATCGCAATCCTAGGCCAATTACAATTAAGATAAGAGACAACCAATCAATATTCAATACCTAGGTTTCATAGATCTAAGCAAACACACAAGTAAATTAGCCGGACATGGTGAAGATGCAAGCATACACACATACAATTGAAGACATAATTGAATCAATGAAGTAAATTACTTATCTTATTGTAAAATAGGGTATAAGAACCCTAAGATACTGCGCAAGACAGCCAAAAATCGTTATTAGGTTTTACTCCACAAAACTACTTCCTTAAAAGTCTAAAAATTAGAATTCTTTATATAGAGTTACAACTGCAACGGCGTCACTCTTTAATTGTGACGCCGTTGGATCGCCGCCATTGGGGTTTCGTCTTGACAACGTCAACCTTGTGACGGTGTCACCTTGTGGTTGTGACGCCGTCGTCTTCATCTTCTCGATGCCGCCGAATCTGAATCTAGGCCGTCTGAGTTGTGACGCCCTAATCTTTAAAGCCTGACGCCTTCGGGTACAAAATAGCAATTTCGCTACTGACCCGTCACAATTTTTGAGCATGTTGCGATGGCGTCGCCCTCTGACTATGACGCCATCACCTTCAATTCCAGAAACTTGAGTTTCTCGATCTTGACTTGGCCATTTTCTTCATATATTCACACCTTTCCGTCCAAATAAGTGTCCTTCCAAAGAATTTGCCTTCAAAAGACCTAAAAAGTGAAAAGGAACAAAATTAAGGAGTAACTGATATAAAAGTGGTCGATTATGGGCTTAAATGACTCCTAAAAAGTGTACCTTTTAAATCCTTATCAGTCACAATCCCTCACATGTTTTGCGGCATCCTTGAAAATGCTAGGCCAAAATAATCCGGCCTCATAAACGTTTCGAGCAGTATTATCGGCCCCGTAATGTCCTCCAGCAGGTCCGTTGTTACAATGTTCCAGAATCTATTTATGCTCATTTCCAAGAACACATCTCCGAATAATACCATCTGGGCATGATTTGAATAGGAAAGTGAAGGATATTTGATTTCACATACACATCAAACCATAACACAAAGTAGGCGTATAAGTGGAATTCTAGAGAGAGAAAGTTAGAGGTTTAGGGAACTTTAGTGAGAGAAAGAAAATTCTTATTATGAGCTCCAACTCTCTACCTTGGAAGGTAGAGAGTATTTATAGTCTTACAATAAAACGCCACACAACGGATTGTGGATCAGGCATACAGTGGGTAAAGACCCGTCTGGCCCTCCACGGTGTTACTAAACTAAATACTACTTAACATAAAAGTACTATGACTACGAAGCTTTCTAACATTACATATACTTGAGGTGACCGACTCTTTAATACTTGGAATTTCTAATTCCTAACAATCTCCCCCTAAGGAGGTCACCTCAAACATATACTAAAATGAAATTGAATACAATCAGACATTACATTAACATTTGATCTTGCATTCTGATGTGTACCGCCGTGATCGGGTATAATTCGAAGAATTTCCTTGAGGTTTAGCCAGCTCTATTGTTCTCAAACCGAACGTCTCAAAGAAGACAACACTAGTGAGTGAACCGTAATTTAAGTCCAGCGATTGATGAAAAGAGATTTGAAAACAATCGTATTGCTCAATAGAAATTGTTTTTGCAATATAACGAAGGTTTTAATGAAAATCAATTATCAATCATAAAACACCTTTTGATTTGAAAAATTAGTACACGGTCGACGTGCTAATGAAAAGTGTTTTAAAGCACAAAGACTGGTTTTTCAAAGGTATCCGCCAATCCATAACTGAACGGGATTGATTCAAAAGATTGAATCGCCCCATTGTTTCTGTTCAGTTGTCACATGGTTGATCTAGATAATAGATCTCACATGCCACCTACCAGGAGCTTGTTAGATGTTGGCTCCAGAAGGCTTTCCATCTTCACAGGGAATATGTAAACACATCACTCAGATGTTCTGGCAATACCACAAGGATAATGCGTAGGACTCAGATATAATTTCTCTTTCCACATTGTGTGAAACAGAGAGTCTTCATTGAAATTGTCCTAATGAGATTTATTGATGATCTCGTGGCTCTAGACTCAATTTGTGCATTTTGGATCCTATATCAGAGACTAGGAGAGGGTCTCCTTCTTCAATATCAACAATCTCTAAGAGAAAGTCGATAGATTATGTAGGTTCCCGTGAGAATGAAACAAGCCCTTTTAAGAGGAACTTGAGTAGCTTTGGGAAGTTTAGTGCCATCGGGTCCATGACGCCTTGTCTTCAATATCGAGTTACCTAAGTAACCACCAAGAGCATATGTATTGAACCCGGTGTCTGCCCTAAGGTTGAATTATTGGAGGGCTATTTCTTTTCACCCCTTTGCACATTCAATTCCTTTTCATTCTTCAACCCCTTCAGTTCTTACCGAGACTTCATAACTAGAATTTTGTTGGGTTTATTCCGCATTAGCTCGCCTCACCGCACTCTTCCCGTATCTCACTTTTCTCCTTTTTCAATATACCTAAGGACTCTACACTATCTAGTGGATTGTCCCTGGGTAGATCCCTCCGCCTCTGGCGGGATCATGGGAACCAATACCTAACCTTATCATCCTTATATCATCGTATATAAAGTAAAGTTGGTCGGTCTATTTGGTATTGTTCATCCGCCATAGGAACCAATTGAAAACCATTTGAAAATCAATCCAGATACTTGTGATATATTATCAAAGCATTTTGTACCTGAATTGTTTTGATATTTTTAGAAGAAGAACTCTCCCTCAACATGTGAATCAAGTATTTGAAATAGTTTTCCACACGGAGGCAAGAGAAAGAATTAACTTCTTTGATTACCATTTTGTAAAAAATATCAACATCACTTCCCTAATCGAATCAAGTAGATAAAGAATTTTGGGGAAGGATGAGGTTTTCATGATTTTGCTCCCCCGCAATATGTGCCTCGTGATTTGAAAAGAGTTTTGCACATGCTAGAGGGAACCTGCACATTGAGATAAGTGATCATGTTTCAAATCATAGGTTTTAGATAGATGCTCCCCCTCAACATGTGCATGGAAAATTTGAAATCGTTTGTCACATGTGGGAAGGAGAGCTTGTACATCCTTATAAAACCATTTACCGAATTATCAGTTTAAATCCAATTTAAATCACAAATTTGACAAGGCCAAACGATCTCAAGAGCTGCTAGAATGTGTAATTGCAACATGTCCTAAATCCTTAACCTTAAGTACAAAAGGCAAAGCTGTGGTGCTTCTCATTCAATCTAACCTTTCCTTTGTGTAAAAAAAAAAAAAAAAAAAAAAAATTAGAGAAAGAGAAAAAAATGGTTTATTGTCATGTCAGGCAGTAACCCGCTTGTCAAAGAAAGAACAGAGCCATACTGTATCATATTTTCAATATTCCATGCTCTGATTCTAAAAACATTTATCGTTGAAAACTAAATGCTATGAAAAATAACTCGGACTCTATTTTTGATAATCATCCGGACTTATTTGTCAAAATATCTATCTCAATCAACAACCTATGTCATTGATTGAGGGGGAGAATGATTTCAATTAAATTAAAAGTTATTTGGCATTCAATTGTTTTCAAAAGATAATCATGCATGTTTAACCAATGGAGTTTAAAATTTCAACATCAGATCCTTATCGCTAAAACGCTTTCATAATCATGTCACAATTCTCCTCAAAAGCTTTTAAAATCAATTTAAATCTATAAGAGATCACAAATCTCAAATGATTTGATAATTGTGATAGGGGAGAATGTGTGATTTAAATTGGATTTAAACTGATAATTCCGTAAATGGTTTTATAAGGATGTACAAGCTCTCCTTCCCACATGTGACAAACGATTTCAAATTTTCCATGCACATGTTGAGGGGAGCATCTATCTTAAACCTATGATTTGAAACGTGATAACTTATCTCAATGTGTGTGTTCCTCTAGTATGTGCAAAAATCTTTTCAAATCTCGAGGCACATATTGAGGGGGAGCAAAATCATGAAAACCTCATCCTTCCCAAAATGCTTTATCTACTTGATTCGATTAGGGAAGTGATGTTGATATTTTTAGAAAATGGTAATCAAAGAAGTTAATTCTTTCTCTTGCCTCCGTGTGGAAAACTAATTCAAATACTTGATTCACATGTTGAGGGGGAGTTCATCTTCTAAAAATATCAAAAACAATTCAGGTACAAAATGCTTTGATAATATATCACAAGTATCCGGATTGATTTTCAAATGGTTTTCAATTGGTTCCTATGGCAGATGAACAATACCAAATAGACCCACCAACTTTACTTTATGTATGGTGATATAAGGATGATAAGGTTAGGTATTGGTTCCCATAATCCCGCCAGAGCCAGAGAGATCTACCCACGGACAATCCACTAGATAGTGTAGAGTCCTTAGGTATATTGAAAAGAAGAGAAAAGTGAGATACGGGAAGAGTGCGGACTGAGACAGAGCTAGTAATCTGGAATAAACCCAACAAGGTTCTAGTTATGAAGTCTCGTAAGAATCAAGGGGTTGAAGAATGAAAAGGAATTGAATGTGAAAAGGGGTGAAAAGAAATAGCCCTCCAATAATTCAACCTTAGGGCAGAAACCGAGGTCAATACATATGCTAAGGTGGTTACTTAGGTAACTCCGTATTGAAGACAAGACGCCATGGACCCAAAGGACGACTTCACTAAACTTCCCAAGCTACTCAAGTTCCTCTTAAAAGGGCTTGTTTCATTCTCACCGGGAACCTACATTATCTATCGACTTTCTCTTAGAGATTGTTGATATTGAAGAAGGAGACCCTCTCCCTAGTCTCCGATATAGGATCCAAGAATGCACAAATTGAGTCTAGAGCCATGAGATCATCAATAAATCTCATTAGGACAATTTCAATGAAGACTCTCTGCTTCACACAATGTGGAAAGAGAAATTATATCCTGAGTCCTACGCATTATCCTTGTGGTATTGCCGTAACATCCGAAAGTGATGTGTTTACATATTCACCTGTGAAGATGGAAAGCCTTCGAGCCAACATCTAACAAGCTCCCCGGTAGGTGGCATGTGAGATCTATTATACAGATCAACCATGTAACAACTGAACATAAACAATGGGGCGATTCAATCTTTTGAATCAATCCTGGTTCAGGTTATGGATTGACAGATACCTTTGAAAAACCGGTCTTTGTGCTTTAAAACTCTTTTCATTAGCACGTCGACCGTGTACTAATTTTTCAAATCAAAAGGTGTTTTATGATTGATAATTGATTTTCATTAAACCCTTCGTTATATTGCAAAAACAATTTCTATTGAGCAATACACGATTGTTTTTCAATTATCTTTTCATCAATCGTGGACTTAACTTGGGGTTCACTCACCCGTTGTCTCTTTGAGACGTTCGGTTTGAGAACGCCTAGAGCACCGCGAAACCCTCAAGGAAATTCTTCAATTATACCTGATCACTTTTGACCGATCAACGAGGAACCGTGGGCCGTGTACCTTAATTCATCGAAAGTGATCAAAGACACTTTCGTGCGCTTTATTGCTAACTGTCTTATGCAGTACACCCCGACGCTTGGATCGTAATGGAGCGTCAATCCGATAGCCGCATGCTCACACAACACAGTCATATCTAAAGAAATCATGATTGGTGCATCAATGACTCTGATATTCTAACTCCATGCTTTCGCTACGCCGCCAATATCATGAATCAACGAAAGCTTCCGCTACTCTGATGAGAAGATATCATGATCCCGAATGTGAGCATGTCGGTCCGAAAGTCACAACATCACATAATACCAACACCATAATGGATGTATTAGAGATTTTCTATTAGCTGATGATCTCAAAAGTCGGCTCAACATTATTATCACGTGGATCAGTAAAAGACCTCCACTTGGATTAACCAAACATGCAATTTGAAGATTCAATGACTACGAAGCCGAGCAAAGTACTACATCAAGAATGCAAGATCAATTGTTAATGTAATATGTGATTGTATTCAATGTCATTTTAGTATATGTTTGAGGTGACCTCCCTTAGGGGAGATTGTTAGGAATTAGAAATTCCAGGTATTAAAGAGTCGGTCACCTCAAGTATATGTAATCGTTAGAAAGCTCGTAGTCATAGTACTTTTATGTTAAGTAGTATTTAGTTTAGTAACACCGTGGAGGACGGACGGGTCTTTACCCACTGTATGCCTGATCCACAGCCCGTTGTGTGGCGTTTTATTGTAAGACTATAAATACTCTCTACCTTCCAAGGTAGAGAGTTGGAGCTCATAATAAGAATTTTCTTTCTCTCACTAAAGTTCCCTAAACCTCTAACTTTCTCTCTCTAGAATTCCACTTATACGCCTACTTTGTGTTATGGTTTGATGTGTATGTGAAATCCAATATCCTACAATTGTTAGGAATTAGAAATTCCAGGTATTAAAGAGTCGGTCACCTCAAGTATATGTAATCGTTAGAAAGCTCGTAGTCATAGTACTTTTATGTTAAGTAGTATTTAGTTTAGTAACACCGTGGAGGACGGACGGGTCTTTACCCACTGTATGCCTGATCCACAGCCCGTTGTGTGGCGTTTTATTGTAAGACTATAAATACTCTCTACCTTCCAAGGTAGAGAGTTGGAGCTCATAATAAGAATTTTCTTTCTCTCACTAAAGTTCCCTAAACCTCTAACTTTCTCTCTCTAGAATTCCACTTATACGCCTACTTTGTGTTATGGTTTGATGTGTATGTGAAATCCAATATCCTACAATTGGTATCAAGAGCCATGGTTAGATCATATCTTACACATCTTTGGATTTCTAGTGGTTTTAGGTGGTTTTTGAGTTTGAAAAAGTTTAGTGGTTTTTGCATCATTTGGTTGATTTCTTGTGTTAAAGTTTGGATTTTGTTAGTACTTTTGTGTTTAGAATCATCACAAGTGTTTAGGTTTTCATTTGGTAAGCTTGAATCATCTTGGTTGGGTTGTTTTTGGATTGAAAAGTGGTGTTTGTGAAGTTTTCTAGCTAGCGATTTGATCTACGGATAGCTTTTCTTGCTAGCTTAACTTGCTTTACATTTTGGTAGCGAGTTGCATGAGTTAGCGACTTAGGCCTAGCGACTTGCCTAGTGAGACAAGCCGACAAACAGTACAAGTAGTGGAATCTCCACTACCGGTAGCGACTTGGTGGAAGTTAGCGACTTGTACTTTATATTGTTAGCGACTTGGTGTTAGCTTAATTTGGTACCTAGCGAGTTGCTATTTAGCGACTTGAATATTTAGCGACTTGGTGCTTAGCTTAATTGTGCCAAAATTTTGTTAGCTTAATTTGGATTGTAGCGAAGTTGTTACATAACGACTTGGAACTTTAGCAATTTAGCACTTAGCTAACTTGGTTCACAATTTTCCTAGCTTAACTTGAGTGATTTCCTTTAAATACGGTTTTCTCTTGATTAGTAAAATCCCGTGAAAGAATCTATTTCCCGGTTTAATCATAGAGTTATAAAATCTCGCTTAACTTGTCATCATGTCTACCAACGTTCCTACAATCATCTCCACGCTGTCGAGGATGTTCAAAGTGGTTCGATACTCGTCCACCCATGCTTGACGACTATGACTCTTGGGCTCAACGAATCGATTGTACTGCCTTGGAAAAGAAAATGGGGTCAACATTCTCAAATCCATTGATGAAGGACCTTACCGAGTTGAAACTACTAGAGATATACTTGATACTGCTCAAGATGGAACTTTGATTTACGGAATGGACAGACCAAAGATGTATGATGAGCTTGATGATAAGGAGAAAAAGAGATTCGATGCAGATATCCGAGCTTCCAACATTATACTGCAAGGTCTTCCAAAGGACATCTACAAGCTTATCAATCACAACACCGAGGCAAAAGTGATGGGATAATGTCAAGATGCTTTCTCGTTCTGAAGCTAACTGGAAGACCGAGAATCACAACTGTATGATGAATTTGAGCACTTCAAGATGAAACCAGGTGAAAGTGTCTATGAGTACTATGTGAGATTTCATAAGCTGGTGAATGACATGAGGAACATCGAATGACTATGCCTAACATTCATTGAACTCAAAATTTGTAAACAACATGAATCCCTAATGGCACAAGTTTGTTACTTCGTGAAGCTCACTAAAGGATTGAAGAATACAAACTATGAGCAACTCTATGCCTTCCTTCAATGAGAGACATGCCATGTTTGAAAAGAGGATTCTTTAACAATTCAAAACAAATCCAGGAGAGACAAGCTCATCAAATGATTCAACCGCCTTCTACTCAAACATTGGGATTACCACTAAAGCTTCACAAGTTATACCCATGGGTGATGGAACTCACAAACTCATTCCCGATCCAAAGTTCAAACAAGTTGATGCTGATGCACACGTGGGTAACTTCATTAATCAACTAGCTCTCCTGATTAGTCAAAACATGAATTCTCTCCCACAAACCAACAACAACCTCTGAACAGCTTCTAACCCACACAATCAAGCTATCTTGAGATGGGAAAATTGTTGTGCAACCAGCTCAGAAAGACAGATGATCAAGGAAGAGGAGGAGCTGGTAGAGGTTATGTTGGTAATCCGAATCGAGGAAGAAATGGAAATCAAGGTCAAACTAAGCCGATCAAATGCTATAACCGTGGTGGTGAGGGACACATTGCAAGGAACTGCACATCTCCAAAACGCCCACGAATGCCGATTACTTTAGAGATAAGATGATGCTTGTACAAGCTCAGGATAATGGTGCTGCGTTGGATGAAGAGGAGTTATTGTTTCTTGCCGAGGGCAATGCCAAGACCTATGATGCGATGTGGATGAGCGTACCAATTAGGAGATAGGTCACAATCATCACAATGCCTTTCAAGTCGCTGATTGTGATGCATACGACTCTGATGTGGATGATGGACCTACCGCACACACAATTTTTATGGCTAGCATTTCTCCAATGGTTTCTCCCAAGGTCTCTTCTTCACCACAAGCCGGCCCATCCAAAGACAAACTCATCTCAGAGGTATTAAAACTATACGATGATGCCGATGTACAAAAGATGCATGACAAAGTACAATCAACTCAAACTATTGAATCAAATATTGAAAATATGGGTAATATCAATGTTGTCCCATATGATCAATATGTGAAACAAAGTGAAAGTGAAATTGTTACAAGTGATGCATCTTCGCAAATCAACAATGACTATGTTTTTGATGAATACACCGCATGTGCCCCCTGATGATGTCTGTTATCTCAACTAATGCCTATAAAGAACGTGTTGCTATTTATGAACAACGTGCAAAATTTGAGTTGACCACCCGTGAGCAGGAAATGGATGACCAAATGCATACAACTATTAGAAAAAGTAGGTTTAGAGAAGAAGTATTAAAACAAGAGTTAAACTCCTTACAAGAAAAACTTTCAAAAACCGCTAAGCAAAAACAAGAACTTCAAGAAAATGTTAAAATGCTTAAGCAAGAATTTAATGCTAAGGAATCAAAACTTTTGAATGATTTTTCTAATCTAAAACCTTGAAAAACAAGCTTGAAAATAAGTTGTACGTACAAGGAAACACCATTCAGATCGCCACATGATCACTAAGCATAGAGTCCTAAGCGATAAGCATAGCATTCCCCTTGTTGAGGAACCAAATCCAGAGGTCATTAAAAAGGCTAGAAATGCTCATAAGGTTCTTTATGATGGCAAGGAAATCCTTAAACCTAGACAGAAACCTAGTTGTGCTGAGTGCACAGAGGAAGATAAGAAATCAGATGAAATCACTAGGGAAAAGTTAAACAAGAAACTAGATGATCCAAAATGTAAAGAAAAGAAAGTAATCATCACACCCCATGATTACAAAAGGAGAATTGGATTGCCTTAAACAAGTTTAAGCCTCAGACATTGTTAACTCCCGAACAAGTGTTTGGAAAATGGATTTAGATAAGCGTAAAGTTGAAAATATTGTTGAAACCAACCCCCCCCCTTTGGAAAATGCCTAGAGCGATCGTGTATCCTCCAAATACACCAATGCATCTAGTTCCTAGAACAATTGCCACTAAAAGCAAGACCTTAATCAGCCAATATGTTATCTTTCAACTATTTGTTGATTTTGAGAAAACTTGCAAGAAAAGGATCACACCCAATGGTATAACTGAAGGAGAAAGAGGTTTTGAGCAAACTAAAGAATGTTATTTAACTCAAGTCATCCCTTTCTTTAAACAACTAAAAGATCACTTTGAGAGTCTTAAAAAGGGAATGAATTCGATATTAAAGAAATGGAAAAGGAATTTGATGCAATGATAGTTGAGGTTAGTGACTATGAGCGAGCATTAAAATATAATGAGATTGAAAGGAAGAACTTGCATACACTGAATGAGAATATGATTTCTGAATGTATTGCTCAAGATGTGTTTTTCACCGCTACAAATTGTTCTATTAATGCTTCTCAATTTCATGAATTATCTGTTGCCTTGAAAGTCTCCCATGATCGTGTCATTGAGCTTGAAAAAACTAATTCTAAACTAAGCGAGAAAATTGAACTGGATGATCACGACAATTTGGTTAAACATTTTTCTAAACTAGAAGTTGAGCATTTTAATTTACAACTAAAATATCAACATCTTAAAGAAAATGTCAAAACTTCAAATATCAAGACATCCTCAAATGTTCCAGAGTTTGATGCGCCTTTTCAAATTAACAAACGTGATGAACAGATTCAAGCTCATTGCAACACGATCCGAAAGTTGAAAGCCCAAATCTCTCAATTAAAGGGTCAAAAGAACAATATGACAGCTCCCAAATGCCTCCTCCTTTAGATTCTCAGAATTCTCAAACTTTTCATCTTCAAAACTTAGTTAATGCCTTACAAAAGGAAAACGAGAGTTTTCTAGAAGAAAATGAAAAAGTTAAACGACATTTTAAAGAGTTATATGATTCAATAAAAGTCACCCGTGACCAAAACAACGAAAAATAACGTCTTTACAAAAGGAAATTGAGAATCTGAGAAGTCGAGGAAATGGGAAACTACCACTTGTTTTCAATAAGAATGTTGTCTCAAAGTCACCCTTAGACTGCAAATACACTGTGACAGTTAAATATATTCCTCCTCATCTTAGGAATAATGAACATGCTTTTCATGACTACTGTGCTCACCTTGAAGATAGTCTAGAATGTGAGATTGTCGAAGAGGATTTCATTAACAAACCTCTTGATAGTGAAATTAGGTTTGCTTGCCTCCATGCCAAACGATCTCAAGAGCTGCTAGAATGTGTAATTGCAACATGTCCCAAATCCTTAACCTTAGGTGCAAAAGGCAAAGCTGTGATGCCTTGTTCTATGCCTAGTACCGAGCCTTCAAACCATTCTAGGCCCACTTTTAAGAAAGTATACATCAATGTGTCGTCTAGTAATACAGATCCTTGCACGTCTAGTTCAGAATGCAAAAAGTAGATCAACCAACTAATGTTCCCATAATTCCCTCTACAAGAGTAATCAATGACATTAAAGCGAAGTGTCAAAGTCTCAAGACAATACAAGGAATGATAGGACCTCGCAAGCTAAAATGTGCATTGGAAGAGAGTAGAAGACCAACCTAGGATCTTTAAGCTTGAGTTGAATAAAACGAATCGTGTTGATTCTAGTATTAGCCTTATGTACTGTAATTAATTCAATTCGATACTATTTGCAAACCTTGTAATGATGTCTGCTTGAATTCTATTGCTAATCATGAATGTGGTGTGAATGCTTTGTCTAATGCTGTCAAATGCCCAGTTAAAATTGTTAACGCTAATAATCGTGCAAAGAAGGCAAAAAGGCAAAAATGAAAGATTGTTAGAAAATAGTGGAAACCCACAAGAAGAACTTTTATAAAGATAGGTTATTATTGGATACCTTTTGGCCATAAGAATAATCTTTGCTCTCAAACCGCTAAGATTATGCCCACTAGAAAATGGATGCCTACTGGTAGAACTATTCCTTTAAGAAGTGAACATACTCTAAATAGGTCAAATACGACACCAAAGATTGCATCTATTCCCAATGATTCCATTGCTTCTACCGATATGGATGTTTCTATTTCGATGTGGGTGTTCCACTATCAAGCTAACCAAGTGGAACCCATTCTTGCATGGGGATCCCAATTATCCGCTTATCCATTCTTGTCTGTGTTCAACTGCAGATCGTTCAAATCGCTACGTGGTACCCGGACTGGCCGTGTCACACCCCCAAATTACCGCTTTTTGTGAATTGAATACCTTGGGGAGGATGTCATAGCATCAAAGTTAAGTTATATCGAACACCTAAAGTGTCGCTTTGGAAAACACATCGTTTGATTTATTAAAACAATAAAAGTTTACAAAGTGTAGGTCCCAAATGTAAAGTCAATTTGTGCGGAAATAAGTTTGTTACAAGCCAAACGATGTTTTAAAATGCATAAATCCCATGTGCGACGCTGCCGTCACCACTCACTCTATGAAATGTCCATATGCATGCCATGAAGTGAATGCCTTAGATACCTGAGATAAAACATGCTAAAGTGTCAACACAAAGGTTGGTGAGTTCATAGAGTTTGATTAACAAGTAAAGCTTTAAAAGAGCGTTCATAAAACAAAGGCAAAGTTTTTGATCATATAGAATAGTTCGCAGCAAAGGCATCAGAATCCACTCGCCCAAGTCCCGCCCATACAAAACTTGCAACCTGTGTGTTTACAACCCACTGCTAAAAATAGTATGTCAATCTTGTATGCATGTATCATAGTAGTTAAAAGTATCAATGTTACCACAAGGGTCTTCCAACACTCGTGTTGGGATGTATCCATATAAATGGCCTTCCAACATATAAATGTCGGATGTTCCTCCAACGCCACGCTGGTCAGTATCCAAATTAATGGCCTTCCACCATATAAATGATGGGATGTTCCTCCAACGACGCGTTGGGTCAGTATCCAAATTAATGGCCTTCCACCATATAAATGATGGGATGTTTGTTTAAGTCTAGTCACCACACGCACCAAGTCTAAAGTATAAGCAATATTGTTTGGCAAAAGAGTTTAAATGTTTTGACCGGCTCCCGCAGGAGTTAACCAGTTGTTAAAGTATGTATGTTGATGCATAATAGAAAACAAGTTTAACACATTAAGGCAAAGATCGCAATAAACCACACAAATGTCCAAAGTGTATAAGAAGTATAGTGTAACACAATTGTATAAATGGTTTGAGTATTCGCAAGAGTAAAACAAGTATTTAAGCATGTATCTCCCCCAAATAGTTTGTAAGAATTTAAACGAGTAAAAGCAGGGTATGAACTCACAGTAGTATGTCAAAGTTTAGAATATTTGTGATAGTAAAATCAAGTAGTTGAGCATGTATCTCCCCCAAAGAGTTTGTAAGACAAATAAGTAATAGAAAGTGGGGCTACGAACTCACCTGGTGTGATTGATATGCTAACAAAAGGAAGTGCACGAAAGTGAGGCTCGGAAACTATCCGCGACCTAAAATGAATGTTATGACTCGAGTTATGATATGTTGTCGTGAATGCATGATTTTGAAAACGTATCACCCAATATGCTACTTGAAAACTAGTTATATAAAAATATTGTTACTTGAATGTGTGACGGTTCCATGTCAAAATAAATACTTTTGAGCTAATGGTGAAAATGTAGTTAAAACTATGTAACGGTTTTTGTAATTGAAAAATCGGTTTACGTTAGACTTGAAGTAATATATACATAGGAAAACTAACTCGTTTTAAGGTCCGCTTCCTAAACGTCCGCTTAGGCCCTCAAAACCTTGATTAAAAATCCTGACAGCATACTAATGCTGTGAATAGTGTTTTCAGCACGTTTCCGACTCAAAGTTCGGTTAACCATAACTCACTCGTTTTAAGTCCGCTTTTCAAGTTCTTTATATCCACGCGAAGGTAATTAAGTGTACTAATATATTTTTAAACTTCGGAGACTTCACAGAAATTTTAAGGCCACTGTTTGGGTCAGTTAAAATTCGGACTGCATGTACAATTCTTCCGGAAAATGGTAGTTTTTAAATCGTAACTTGGAAACCACGTATATTTTTCGTTATAACTCCGCTTTTAGTCCGCTCAAAAGGCCACGCTCATAACTAAAAATCTAGTTTCTAAAACTTTAATAAAACTTATAAAAATGACTAACTTTTCGGAAAAATTATTAATTTCGACAGCGCTTCCGCGCTTATTTTAAAATTACCATTTTTCTACTTGTTTAACCACAACTTCACCACAAAAATCCCTTAATCTACTCATCACCAATCCTACTAGTAAAACAACTTCATTTGATCATACCCAAAATAAATATTCATTATGAGGCTAAAAATATATATACAAACTTAAATAAACATGTATAAAATTTATGTAATCATTTCCTCCAAAAATCACAACTAGACTTTGATGATCCATTTTTCAAACTTATCATTTTTATAAACTTCTAACTAGTACATACTTGTTATAAAAATTAATAGGACACATATGGGTGATAACATTTGATAAACATGAATAAAAACTACAACTTGAGCAAAAATGATCATATGGACTTCATGAAATGTATGAAAAATATATATGAAAAAGTAAGAGATGAAGTTTTATGCTTACAAGTTGCTTGATGAGGTTTATGATCAAGGATTAAGCTTAAACACCCTAGGTTTTTATTTAAAAACCTAAACAAAGAGTGTTACTAGATTGTGTAGAACTTGATAAGAAAAATTTTGATGATCACTTCTTGATCTCCTATGGTTGGCCGGATTTTGGTGAAGAAGAAGAGAGAAGAAATTTTGATCTTTCACACTTGAATTATTTGATGTGTGTGTATAATGGTTGAGTGTGAAATTATGTAAGTGAAAGATCTTGAAATCTTTAGGTGCATCATGCATTTAATAATACATACATATATGTATATATATTTATTATTATTATGTAAATGTATAAGTGTAAGTTATGTAAAGTTACTTGAAAGTAAGTAGTAACTTGTAGTATTATTAAGTAATATTAGTAAGTTGTATACACATTTGAATATTTAAGGTAACGTTAGATAAAATAAATTTCACAGGTCAAGATAAAATATATTTTGGTCATAAAAAAAATTATAAAAATACATTTCTTGCAAAACTTGAGTGAAATAATAATATTCGTGTAGTTTTTAAGAAAACCGTCGTAATAATATAAATTTAACAATTTACATACAAAAATGAATTTTAAAACACGAGGTAACTCAAAATATAGTTTTTATAACTAAATGTAAGTATAAAATGTATCGGGATCATTTTGGAAGTATCGGATCAAATGTTCAAAAATAATGTTTACGCGATAATGTTTATTTAATAAGAAAATAACGTTTAATGAAAAATGCAAAACCATGTACTAATCGTTATGAAATGCTGAATGTGAAATATGAGAAATGACCGGAAATTGCGAATTGTGACATTCTTCCCATGTCAAAGGAATCACGTCCCCGTGATTCGATTAATGATACTATGGCCCAAAACGCGACAAGGGTTCTAAAAGTTTATGCTCATGTATGATTTAAATGATTATGCCAATGCTCATGCATATGTCGTGACTATATCCCATTCTAAAGACATGCTCCCTTATGGTTAGGCTCGATGAGGCAGGCTTTCCCATTCTCGAGCAAAATTTCCAAAAGACTTCTAGGTAACCGATTTTGCTTAATCCCACAACTCATCAAACAAGAACTGCCATACGATTAGGCTAAATCGGTTTAGGTAACAACTTGTTTCTAGCTCGATCTTTGCAACTCATCAAACAAGAACTGCCACGCGGATCAAACTGGAAACAAGTGGTTTGAAGAAAATCTTTTGAAAATTTGGCTCGATTACTGAATTGCTTACTCATATGAGACTACTACTCCCTTCATTGCATGATTCTTCCTGAATTAGACATAGGTGATCACGCTATGTATAATTTAGGAGTAACTATGCAATGCTTGGACTAATCGACTCATATGATGTTTGGTGTTGAGTCATAAGTTCGCATGTATAAAGAATATGCACTTATAATGATATGATGAGATGCTATGATGATGTGGTTATAGTCTAGGGTCAATGATGCAACCTAGTTATCTATAACCGATGCTCGATACCAATCATCACACCCCAAATTACCATTTTGCAACGAATTGAATATTGGGGAGGACTGTCATAGCATCAAAGTTACAGTTATATCGAATCCACCTAAAGTGTCGCTTTGGAAAACACATCGTTTGATTTATTAAAACAATAAAAGTTTACAAAGTGTAGGTCCCAAATGTAAAGTCAATTTGTGCGGAAATAAGTTTGTTACAAGCCAAACGATGTTTTAAAATTCATAAATCCCATGTGCACGCTGCCGTCACCACGACTCTATGAAATGTCCATATGCATGCCATGAAGTGAATGCCTTAGATACCTGAGATAAAACATGCTAAAGTGTCAACACAAAGGTTGGTGAGTTCATAGAGTTTGATTAACAAGTAAAGCTTTAAAAGAGCGTTCATAAAACAAAGGCAAAGTTTTTGGTCATATAGAATAGTTCGCAAAGCAAAGGCATCGTAAATCCACTCAGCCCAAGTCGCCCATACAAAACTTGCAACCTGTGTGTTTACAACCCACTGCTAAAAATAGTATGTCAATCTTGTATGCATGTATCATAGTAGTTAAAAGTATCAATGTTACCACAAGGGTCTTCCAACACTCGTGTTGGGATGTATCCATAAAAATGGCCTTCCAACATATAAATGCTAGGATGTTCCTCCAACGCCACGTTGGGTCAGATCCAAATTAATGGCCTTCCACCATATAAATGATGGGATGTTCCTCCAACGACGCGACGCTGGGTCAGATCCAAATTAATGGCCTTCCACCATATAAATGATGGGATGTTTGTTTAAGTCTAGTCACCACACGCACCAAGTCTAAAGTATAAGCAATATTGTTTGGCAAAAGAGTTTAAATGTTTTGACCGGCTCCCGCAGGAGTTAACCAGTTGTTAAAGTATGTATGTTGATGCATAATAGAAAACAAGTTTAACACATTAAGGCAAAGATCGCAATAAACCACACGAATGTCCAAAGTGTATAAGAAGTATAGTGTAACACAATTGTATAAATGGTTTGTATATTCGAAAGAGTAAAAACAAGTATTTAAGCATGTATCTCCCCCAAATAGTTTGTAAGAATTTAAACGAGTAAAAGCGGGGTATGAACTCACAGTAGTATGTCAAAGTTTAGAATATTTGTGATAGTAAAATCAAGTAGTTGAGCATGTATCTCCCCCAAAGAGTTTGTAAGACAAATAAGTAATAGAAAGTGGGGCTACGAACTCACCTGGTGTGATTGATATGCTAACAAAAGGAAGTGCACGAAAGTGAGGCTCGGAAACTATCCGCGACCTAAAATGAATGTTATGACTCGAGTTATGATATGTTGTCGTGAATGCATGATTTTGAAAACGTATCACCCAATATGCTACTTGAAAACTAGTTATATAAAAATATTGTTACTTGAATGTGTGACGGTTCCATGTCAAAATAAATACTTTTGAGCTAATGGTGAAAATGTAGTTAAAACTATGTAACGGTTTTTGTAATTGAAAAATCGGTTTACGTTAGACTTGAAGTAATATATACATAGGAAAACTAACTCGCTTTTAAGGTCCGCTTCCCGAAACGTCCGCTTAGGCCCTCAAAACCTTGATTAAAAATCCTGACAGCATACTAATGCTGTGAATAGTGTTTTCAGCACGTTTTTGACTCAAAGTTCGGTTAACCATAACTCACTCGCTTTAAGTCCGTTTTTCAAGTTCTTTATATCCACGCGAAGGTAATTAAGTGTACTAATATATTTTTAAACTTGAGACTTCACAGAAATTTTAAGGCCACTGTTTGGGTCAGTTAAAATTCGGACTGCATGTACAATTTTCCGGAAAATGGTAGTTTTAAATCGTAACTTGGAAACCACGTATATTTTTCGTTATAACTCCGTTTTAGTCCGTTCAAAAGGCCACGCTCATAACTAAAAATCTAGTTTCTAAAACTTTAATAAAACTTATAAAAATGACTAACTTTTTGGAAAAATTATAAATTTCACGCTTCCGCTTATTTTAAAATTACCATTTTTCTACTTGTTTAACCACAACTTCACCACAAAAATCCCTTAATCTACTCATCACCAATCCTACTAGTAAAACAACTTCATTTGATCATACCCAAAATAAATATTCATTATGAGGCTAAAAAATATATATACAAACTTAAATAAACATGTATAAAATTTATGTAATCATTTCCTCCAAAAATCACAACTAGACTTTGATGATCCATTTTTCAAACTTATCATTTTTATAAACTTCTAACTAGTACATACTTGTTATAAAAATTAATAGGACACATATGGGTGATAACATTTGATAAACATGAATAAAAACTACAACTTGAGCAAAAATGATCATATGGACTTCATGAAATGTATGAAAAATATATATGAAAAAGTAAGAGATGAAGTTTTATGCTTACAAGTTGCTTGATGAGGTTTATGATCAAGGATTAAGCTTAAACACCCTAGGTTTTATTTCAAAACCTAAACAAAGAGTGTTACTAGATTGTGTAGAACTTGATAAGAAAAATTTTGATGATCACTTCTTGATCTCCTATGGTTGGCCGGATTTTGGTGAAGAAGAAGAGAGAAGAAATTTTGATCTTTCACACTTGAATTATTTGATGTGTGTGTATAATGGTTGAGTGTGAAATTATGTAAGTGAAAGATCTTGAAATCTTTAGGTGCATCATGCATTTAATAATACATACATATATGTATATATATTTATTATTATTATGTAAATGTATAAGTGTAAGTTATGTAAAGTTACTTGAAAGTAAGTAGTAACTTGTAGTATTATTAAGTAATATTAGTAAGTTGTATACACATTTGAATATTTAAGGTAACGTTAGATAAAATAAATTTCACGGGTCAAGATAAAATATATTTTGGTCATAAAAAAAATTATAAAAATACATTTCTTGCAAAACTTGAGTGAAATAATAATATTCGTGTAGTTTTTAAGAAAACCGTCGTAATAATATAAATTTAACAATTTACATACAAAAATGAATTTTAAAACACGAGGTAACTCAAAATATAGTTTTTATAACTAAATGTAAGTATAAAATGTATCGGGATCATTTTGGAAGTATCGGATCAAATGTTCAAAAATAATGTTTACGCGATAATGTTTATTTAATAAGAAAATAACGTTTAATGAAAAATGCAAAACCATGTACGAATCGTTATGAAATGCTGAATGTGAAATATGAGAAATGACCGGAAATTGCGAATTGTGACAGGCTGTTCCAAGCATATGACTGGAGACCGGTCGCGGCTCATGAACTTCGTGAGCAAATTCATCGGGACAGTTAGATTCGGTAATGATCATTTCGGTGCAATTATGGGTTATGGTGATTATATTGTTGGTGATAGTGTTATCTCTAGAGTATACTATGTGGAAGGTCTTGGTCTTTATCTGTTCTCCGTCAATTCGTGATTCCGATCTAGAAGTAGCCTTCTGAAAACATACTTGTTTTGTTAGAGAACTTGATGGTAAGGAACTTTTAAGAGGAACTCGTGGTTCAAATCTTTACACCATCTCTATAGAAGATATGATGAAGTCTTCTCCAATTTGCTTGTTGTCAAAGGCTTCAAAAATAAAGTCATGGTTATGGCATCGTTGTCTCAATCACTTGAACTTCGGCACCATCAATGATCTCTCCATAAAGGACTTAGTTGTAGGTTTACCTCGACTAAAGTATGAAAAGGATCATCTTTGTTCAGCATGTCAATTGGGAAAAGCAAGAAGTATGCCCATAAACCCAAACCTACTAACTCTGTCACAGAAGTTCTTCATACAATTCATATGGATTTATGTGGACCAATGAGAGTGCATAATATCTTTGGGAAGAAATATGTGTTAGTTGTGGTTGCTGATTACTCTAGATTCAACCGGTCAAGTTCTTAAGGACAAAGGATGAAACTCCCGATATCATCATCAAACTTATCAAACAGCTGCAGGTTCGACTTAACAAAACCGTCAGAATTATACCTTACGACAATGGAACCGAGTTTGTTAACAAACAACTTAGTGAATTTTATGAAAGCATTGGAATCAGCCATCAAAGAAGTGTTCCACAAACTCCTCAATAGAACGTGTAGTTGAAAGACTAAATCGAACTCTTGTAGAAGCCGCTAGAACAATGCTGATTTACTCAAAGGTTCCAATGTTTCTTTGGGCTGAAGCTATTACACGCATGCTACACACAAAATCGCTCCCGATTCACACTGCTCATGGAAAAACTCCATATGAACTTGTCCACAACTGAAAACCTAATCTCTCTTTCCTTCGTGTGTTTGGTGCATTGTGTTATCCAACTAATGAGGGTCAAGACTTAGGCAAACTTAGAGCTAAAGCAGACATTGGAATATTTGTAGGGTATGCACCAAACAAAAGGGATACCGAATCTACAACAAAAGAACCCGAAATATCATGGAAACAATTCACGCTACGTTTGATGAGTCGACCGGTCAAATGGCTCCTCTGGACAATCCAGCCGTAACCCAAGACTTCAAAACAGTCCCATTGGTTCATCCCTTGTTCCAAACTTTTCTTAAGAAACTCCATATGTACCTCCATCCAAGATGATTTAAAGAAAATTGTTTGATCCTATGTTTGATGAACTTTATGATCCAAGTACTAATGAGGTGTCTATTCCTACAACAGAGGCTGTTCATATTCCTGTGAATGAAGTCAATCCCTCACTCTCAATATCATTAAGTCAAGAAGCCTGCGGCCGATCCTTCAGTCTCAACAAATCATCATTCTTCTAATGTACATCATGGAACTGTTTCTGGAATCAATGATGAAGTTAATCCCTTTGCTACTCCTGAAGATGCTCCGCTTGAAAACATATTTGCTCCCGGGAATCTTCATCGAACCATCTTCTTTAGGAGACATCGACTCTGCTACTTCAGTCCTTCAATAACTACCACATGAACACCTCAGAAAATGGACTCACGATCATCCATTAGAAAATATCATTGGAAATCCTCTCGCCCAGATCAACACGGAAACAACTTGCAACCGATGCCTTGTGGTGCTTCTTCAACTTCGTACTCTCTAAGATCGAACCAAAAGATGTCAAAACCGCCATGAATGAAGATAGCCGGTTCAATGCCATGCAAGAAGAAATTCATGAGTTTGATCGACTTGATGTATGGGAGTTAGTACCTGCTCTAGATTGTGCTATGATTATTGCTCTAAAATGGATCTTCAAAGTGAAACTTGATGAGCATGGTGATGTGTTGAAGAACAAGGCTCGATTAGTTGCTAAAGGATACCGTCAAGAGGAGGTATAGACTTTGAAGAATCTTTTGCTTCTGTTGCTCGAATCGAGGCAATTAGAATATTTTTGGCTAATGCTGCAAGTAAGAACATGGTAGTCTATCAAATGGACGTGAAGACGGCATTCCTGAACGGAGATCTTAAAGAAGTTGTCAATGTCACCAACCTCGAAGGCTTTGTGAATCCAAGAACATCCTACCCACGTTTATCGTTTGAAGAAGGCTCTGTATGGTTTAAAGAAAGCTCCAAGGGCATGGTATGATACGCTATCAATGTTTCTTCTATCTACCGGATTCAACAAAGGAGCAGTTGATCCAACATTGTTCACCAGAAAGTCAGCAAACATTTAATTCATGTTCAAATTTATGTTGATGATATCATTTTTGCCTCGACTGATCCCAATGAGTGTGATCGCTTTTCAAATGAAATGAGTTCAAAATTTCAAATGTCAATGATGGGACAAATGTCATTTTTCTTGGGACTACAAATTTCACAAAGTCCCGGAGGCATTTTCATAAATCAATCTAAATATGCTACTGAGATCTTAAAGAAATTTGGATTTGATTCAAGTGACCCTGTTGACACTCCCATGATTGATCGAATCAAACTAGATGAGGACCACTCATGGATCATGATTGACCAAATGAAATATCGTAGTATGATTGGATCCCTGATGTACCTCACTGCTAGTAGACCAGACATCTTGTTCGCCGTTTGCATGTGTGCTAGATGCCAGGCTAAGCCTACTAAAAGCACCTTGAGCGGTTAAACGGGTCTTTCGGTATCTCCAAGGAACCATCAATATGGGACTTTGGTACCGAAGGACACCGGTATGTCACTAACAGCCTATGCAGATGCCGATCATGCAGGATGTCAAGATACTCGTCGAAGTACGCCGGAGGTGCTAAGTTTTTGGGTGATAAGCTTGTGATCTGGTCTTCAAAGAAGCAAATGAGTACTTCTATTTCCTCTACAGAGGCAGAATACATAGCCATGTCATCTTGTTGTGCTCAAATCCTTTGGATGAGATCTCAATTAACCGACTATGACTTTGTATTTAACAAAATCCTCTCTGTGATAATAAAAGTGCTATTGCTCTTTCATGCAATAACGTTCAACACTCAAGATCTAAGCATATCGACATTCGTCATCATTTCATCAGGGAACAAGTGGAAAAGGGTGTGGTGGAACTATATTTTGTGAGGTCTCGAATATCGTTAGCGTACATCTTCACCAAAGCTCTTCCAAGAGAACGTTTTGAGTTCATACTTCCACGACTAGGCTTGAAAAGCCTTCAACCAGAAACACTCAAACGCCTTCGTGAAGAAGACGAGGAGTAAAGGTCTATGCTCATCTATCTCTTGTAAATATTTATTCGAAAAACAAAATACAAAATTATAAAACTTTCAAAATCCATTAAAATCTGAAAAATTCGAAAAATCTTCAAAAAAATATTGTCAATTTGTCATGTTTTTCTCGATTCGATAATATCTACGGTATTTTTGCTGTCATTCAAAGAATGACACGGGACTTTAGATGTTGCTCGAATTCTTATTAAAAAAAAAAATTAAAATTGTTAGGAATTAGAAAATTTCATAGTGAAGAGTCGGTCACCCCAAATGTTATCTAGCCTAAGTTAGCTCGTAGACTTGTCATTAGTTACATTGTTTAAGTAGTTTATTAGTTAATTAGTAGCGTAGAATAGTTTAGTGCAACACCGTGGAGGAAGGACGGGTCTTTACCCACTGTATACCTGATCCACAGGCCGATAGGAGGTCGTATTTCTTGTAACTATAAATACCCCTTCCATCCATGGAAGGGGTGGAGCTTTTAATCTAACCTTTCATAATTTGTGCAACAACTCTCTACCAAGAAACTCCCTCTCTCTCTACTTTCTCTCTCTAAAATGGGAAACATGTATTTTGATCATCCAAGACCACCCGAATCATCAATACAATAAATATATCAATCCTACAAATGGTATCAGAGCCAGGTTGTTGTGTTTTGATGACTCTTTTGTGGTTTTGATACTTGTTTGTTACTGTTTTGTGTATTTGTAGTGGTCGGATTAATTTTTTATGGGTAAACTGTTAATACATGTGTTTCTGTTGTGTATCCTATTGGTTTAAATCAAAAAGTCATATGGTCCACGTTTTTATCTGGGTCGCGTCATTTGTTGGTCCAAACCAAGTTGTTCTATCCTTTCTTATCTGACTATTTGGTACCAAATATGTGATACACATGTGGTCATCTGATAACTTTTCATGGTCAAACAGGCAAAAAGGAAGCATTTTTTATGCTTTTTTCTGGGTATTGTCATGAACATGGTCGGAATTTGGTCAAAAAAACTCATCGAAAAAAGAAAAAAAAAATCATATTTCAAGTTAGCGATTTGTCACAATACTGTCCAGATGCAATGTATGTTAAGTAGCGACTTGTCTTTACAAGTCGTAGCAACTTGGTGAAAATAGCGACTTATGTCAAGGAGATGATGCTAGCGACTTGTATTTACGAGTTAGCGATTTGTAAGGTTAAAAGTTAGCGACTTGTGACTTATCAAGAAGTGGCGACTTGTATATGAAAAATAAATGTTAGTGACTTGCTGAAGTTTTCGACTAGTGTTTAAATGAGGTAGCGACTTACGATACCATGTTGACTGAAAGAAAGACTAATACTTTGACAGTAGCGACTTGTCTTGGTATTACAACTTGACCACAACCTCATTGACTATCACATGCTTTGCATACATCTCTTAACAAAAAAAAAAAGAATATATGATTAATGAATCTCAGTTAGCTCGTGTTATTTGATGATACAACAAGACCATGAGGGTCAATTTAAACACGACTCTACCATCACAGATTCAATACCACAAGATCCGAAACAAATCCAAAAAAAATAATCAACACCCTTCAACAAAATTCTCCATCATTGAACTAATTCATGTATTCATTTTCGAGCATAAAGGAGATGATTTCAACAATTTTGTTGAATCATTTCTTTGTTTCGTTAAAAAGGAAAAGAAAGACAATTAATTTGAAAAACCAATCAAAGATAAACCTACCTTATGCCTTGGATTAAATTCGAAACCTGTCCTTGCATCAAGAACATCCTGTGGCGTTGATATTGAGACCTTCGAGCCATCCCTGTGGCTAGGTCATGATTAATATCACAATCAATGAAGAGCGTGGATGAAGGAGCTGGATTAATAATTGGGTTCGTTTTGCTTGTGATGGAGGCGAATGTTTTATTTTTTGGGTTTGTTAAGTCACTGAGATATGTGAGAATGATGGGGGCGTATTTTTTGGAGAGGGATTAGGGTTTGTATAGGTTAAGTAAGTGTTTTATACTAACTGTTATGTAGGGTTAATTCATGGATGGTTCGTGGGTTGTTTTTTACGTGGGCGAAGTACTAACACGTGTGAAGGGGCCTCAATATAGGAATGGACTTATATTGGATCAAATGTGAGTTAATGTGTATACGTGATATCATTGGTTTATAATGGATCAACACGTTTCCTTTTGGTCTTTGGATTGGACTAATAATGGGCCTCATTGGTTTATCTAATTGGAACTGATAAAGTAACGTGATATCACACATTATCACTCTTGATAATGTACACGTGAATAGGTATACGTGATTATGTGGGCATGTGGTCATAAAGTTAATCTCGTGATTATTTGGGTATATGTGCTGATTATTTGGGTATATGTGATTATTTGGTTTTTTTCATGATACGGAAGCACAATGATCGGATATCCGCAAACTCATACTCTTAACAAAAATTAATGTTGTGAAATGGGCATTATAATTCGGATATTCTACATGAGTTTTTGCCAGGTCTGTATAAAACCTGAATTTTTTATAAGATATTAATTCCGGATGGGCTTTTTATATCGGATGTGCTAATTTGAAAGTAGGCTTAAGTTGGATCCAGTGCAAATTTTGTCTGACAATTTAAATTGTGATAATGAGTTTTGATGGTATGAGGTTTCTGAGACTTCTTGAATTATGTAATTTGACATAATGAGATTTGTGACTTGATGAGATTTGATCATGAGATTTGTCAATGTGATTTGATGTGAGCTGATGAGATAATGAGATTCGTTGAGATAAGAGGTTTGATACTTTGGTTTATGCATTTTCATGAAAAAATTATGTCACAGCTTGAATTGGTTGTTAAACAAAGTTGACTACGGGGTTGGCGATACGGTATTTCTTATTTGGATTTGAAGTGAGGTTTTTCGGGCACGTCTACTTATTTCGTCTTCTGTCTTTCTACCCTTCCGCGAAGATGACTTGTTTGGGCGTTTACAGAGTGTGATAAAGACTTGGCTATTTAATTACGGTTATGATTCTTTCTCGCTTAACCCACAACGTAGCTATCACTTCGGTGTCTCACGCAGTTGAGGATACGTCAAGAGGTTTTGTACATTGGGTACACCATTTCTTTTTCTCGAGGATTAGTGCAAGCTTAAGTAACAAATCCGGGAAATGTTACGTCTTGTTCAAGATTGGCATATCGGGTCTATTTCTCCATGTGGTCACTACAATAGCCGACAGAATGCGTGAATGATGTGTTTACCAAAGTGTTGATCGGATGGTTGATGATGTTGTTGATGTTGGATAATGAACCGTTGATGAACCACTGCATGTTCTCCTAAAACAGATATTCACCGAAACCAAAGTTGTCATAACACATTCAAGCTAACATTGTTTACGGTTTTGTCTTGATTTTGTAAAATCCCGCGAAAGAATCTATTTCTCGGTTTAAATCACAGACTTGTAAAATTCCGTGACAATGGAAACATCCTGGTAATAGTAAAGTGCATTTCCGGATCTATCTTATGGTTTATTCTTGGTTTTGTAAAATCCCGCGAAAGAAACTATTTCTCGGTTTGAACCATAGAGTTGTAAAATCCCGTAATGATGGAACCATCTTGGAGAAGGGAAAGTGTAATTTCTGGATCTTATCTGATGCTGGTACTACGGTTTCTACTTCGAAGAATGGATAAAAGGGTGTACTTCATGAATTGGATGTGTGTTTGGATATTCGTCATGGCAGTTTGGTTATGACTTGGTTTTACGGGGATATGTGCTTTTAACCATGGTCGGG
>OU343216.1:51813004-51847712 GCA_910596185.1 Chrysanthemum makinoi
GACCGTCCTGTATTATACCAACCCACAGTTTGTTTATCAAATAGAAATAAATCGACTCACAAGCGACACAAAGGCAAGTTTTAAATCTTTGGTTCGGGAACTTACTAATGATAACACCTCCATTGAGAATGTATATAATTGAGTATTCTATTTAAGCTCAAAACCAAAAAGAGAAAGCTTTTTTTGTATTTTTAATATGATATATATATATATACAAAAGAAAAAGGAAAATATTTTTAACTTTTTTGATTTTTATAAAAAATAGTAACTTCACAAAGGAAGGATCTCGAGTCACTAATCGCCAAACCTTTACCGATATTGTCGCGACCCAACCTGCAAGCGGCGCCACACAAAATTTTGATTCGTTAAGGTTTAGGGGTGTGTGTGTATGGATAAAACCACAATATCGATATCAAAAATAACCCAAGTAATTATTTAAAATCCCTTTAGGAAAAAAGATAATGAATCAAAACCCGTGAGTGATAGTGATACAGATTAGGAAATCCGAGTCATTTCCCAACGAGGTGTGAATGGGCAACGTCGTTATTGGTTCGTTATTAAAATGCTCGATGTTTTGGATATTTGATTATATTAAAACTACGGGGAATAGGAAAACAATTAAGGGAAATTACACTACGGGAAATCCTAAATACGCGAATTATACTAAAACGAATTAAAAGAAACGTAAATAAAATGCAACTACGTCTAATCTAAGTCCTAAAAATAATCTAAAATTACTTTCTAACTAAAAATGATGTTAGAAAATTAACTAAGAATTAAAATTAATTTTTATGATTTTTCTGGAATTTATTTGAATTAAAAACTAATTTAAACTAATTTAAATTCTAAAAATTACAAATTAAACTAGGAAAAATATGGAAAAATTATTTTTTTGCTTTTTATAATTTTCTTAATCTAGGAAAATTGAAAAATTATTTTTTGGAACCTTTTCTGAATTAATCGAATTAAATGCTATTTTAAAAGTATTAAAAACTAGTTTAAATCAAGAAAAATAGCAAACAGTGTCTAAAAATTATGAAAAATACAGGGAAAATCTAAAATATTATTCTAAACCTAGAAAAAATATAAAAACAATGGCTTATGTGAGAAATATAGAAGATGATGTGCAAATGCTTATGAATAAGCTATGAAGAAAAAGCTAAAAGCTGCTAAAGTGAACCAATTAACTACAGAAGCTATATTATGCTAAAACTACTCTAAGGCAACTTATTACAACTACTTCTAACCTCAAATAAGCAATCCACTAATATTTTGAGCTAATTACTACTTAACCCAAAATGCTCTAAGGACCTAAATTAAGCTACTGAACGCTTATTCAATAAGCAAAACTGAAAACCAAATTTGTGGACCTCAAGACCACCAACCTAAGAACCACTAAACAAGATCTCAGATCCTAATAAGCTATAATGAGACCTGTGCAAGGTCTGTAATCTAGCCTGGTTCTCAACCAGTTATGCTGATAAGGAACAGGGCAAAACAGCTCTAAAGAAGAGCGTATCAAGTGCTTATATAAAATTCTCAAAATTCTACAAAAATGCCTTTTGAAAAACTGACCAATTGAAGTTTGTAAATCCCAAAATTTCACTCAATATGAATCAGAAATGAATCCATGAAAATTCTACAAAGTTTGATCAAAACTGGTTTTTACACTTTTGACTATTTGACAGAATTTGCAAAAGTTGACTAAAGTGAACTTTGATTTGAAATGAAAAGCTGATTATGATGTTTTAGATTGAAACAAAGTTAAATCAAGCTGTTATAACATTCTCTAGACACAAATCAAGCTTTTGACCTAAAAAATTCCAACTGATATGCAAATTGGAACAGATTCAAGGTGATTTTGACTAAATGAGTTTATGGATGCAATTTAACTACTAAAATGAATCTAACTGACCTAGTGAAGATTAATACATCAATACTTAACCAACTACTAAGCCTTTATCACAGCTAACCCACTTATGCCAAACACCTCTTTATGAAAACTGTTTTGCAATTTACTCTACCAAAATGATTATCAGCCTACACTAGCAATTAAACTTCAACAATAACATCTAATATCAGCTAAATTACCAAATCTAAACAGCAGAAATAAGCACAAGTAGATTATGCAATAATCTTCTTTAGAAATTACTTACATGTGGTCCTAGCCACAATGGCTTGCTAACCAATGATCAATGAACCACTATCCTATTAATTTCAACCCCAAATTATACTAAATCAACCCAGATCCAACTCAGTTTCAACCCCCTTTCATGATCAAACCAGAAATTCAGAACCAAATAGCGTAGCAGTTGACTTAATTTGATAGTGATGAAATTTGGTGAGATTCTTCTGAGTAGATTATTACTTTAACAAGCTGAAATAGAGTTTTATAAAGCTTAAAACAACAATTACAAAAACTGATTAATATCTAAAAAAAAGTAAAAATATTTTTATATTTTTAAGAGATTTAATATTTTTGTGATTTTTTTTGATAAGATGAAACCATAAGCTAAAATAGACTTGAATAAGCTGAAAATATGATTGATAGAACTTAAAAAAGCTAATATGCAAGCTAAAAAAGGAATAAGATTGAAGTGAGAGATTAACTAAAAACAGATTTTATTAATTAAAAGGAGATTACAAAAGACAATTGGAAATATAAAACATGAATGAAATTACACTAAACTAAGCTACTCTACTCAGGAAAATTACATTAAAATAACTGTGATACAAAGGGGTATTTATAGCAATCGAATGAGCTCATAGAAGGATCTGGAAACAAGCCTTGTGCTTCTTTGATAGCATTGGTAGCCCTTGGATCATTCTCCACCTCATCCAATCAATCTAAGCAATTGGATCATTACTTCCACGCTGTTTCCACAAATCAGAGAAGAGGAAAAGGTGAGATGACACACGGATTGCCAAGCTGGCATCCGTGTGTCAGTGTGGTGTCAGAAGAAAGTACCCAATTACCCTTAATGATAGTTAATTTGACCAATTTGACGCATGGGTAATTTAGGGTTCTTAGCTGGGTTTGGGATTGGGGCGTTTTTGGCGCGTGGGTTTTTTATATAATTGTTTGATTTGTTTGACCGGTTTAATGAGCAGCAGTGACGGGGTCCAAATGGTATTCGGGTTAAGGTATAGGGTCACGGGTTAGATAGTGGGATTGGACCGGGTATAAGGTAGTTTGGTCTTGGTATTAAACTTGGGCCAAGGGTATTTAGGATTTATTTAGGACTTGTATTGGATCCAAAAATTAACATAAGGACTAAAGATGTAGAATCTGATTTTCCAAGGACCAAACTTGTAATTTCTGAAATTTATCCAAGGGCCTTTGTTGTCATTCTCAAATAATCCAAGGGCGGAATTTGTAACTTTTGAATCTTCAAGGGTCTATTTTGCCAAATGCTCAAAGTTCAGGGACTGATTTTGACGATTCTTCAAATTTGATCATATCTTCCAAAAATCATCCTCAGAGAATAAAAATCTTCTCAGATGCTCAATCCTAACCTTCCGGCTCAGCTTTAACTCTCTTAATCTCTCGTGCTCGGATTTTCGTCTTGATTTAGCTTCTTTTTGTGTGTTTTTACATATCCGTACCTGCACAAGCAAAAACTCAAGAAACACGCAAATGTTAGCAATAAACCGCTCTTTTCTTGGTTATTTTGGGTCTGATTTGATAAAGAAATTATATGTGTTTAAGCACATATCAAAATACCCCAGACGAGACCATTGTCGTGTCCCCACGCAATGCAATCAACTCATTTAAAACCAAAGATTTTAATCTCTTTCTACTAAACCTATGAAGAAGTAGCAAAGATTCCTCAAAAGAGATTAAGAAAGCCTTAATTCTAAAGCACGGTTACCTTTAATTCACATATATAGATATTATGATTAAGCACATTCCGGTTATGAGTGACGGTTAGTTGAACTTTCATGTCGATCATAACTCAACATTTTCAAAGCGATGCGTTAGGATCTACGAAGTAGGAAACACAACCGTGTGAAGTGACCATAGGATAGAATACATCGTCCACTGATTTTCACAAGTCCCCAAACTAAGCGTAAAATCGAAATCATTGTTAAATATGACTCCAGATGCTAACACTACCCATGGAAGTTACTTGTGTAATTACCTTTTGCTCCCATTTTTCCTATTTGCCTCTAGATTTTTTTATTTTTGTGAGACATGAATTTCTTCATAATTCTCGTTTCGATAACTTTTATTCGGATAAAGATATAAAGCTAAGTCGCTAGTAGTTATCCATCTTCAAAACCATACACACAAAATGAGGTCCACATCAAGGTCCTAATTTCACCACGATTTAGGGAGAATATCCTTTTTATGGCGTGGGAGACAACTCATCGAGTCGAGGCGAAGCTTTATTTAGACATCTCGGATCAGAAGTTTGGCTTAACACTATTTTAGCATAGTTGCATTTTTGCAAATTAGGCCCTTGGTCTTTTCAACCACTAACTCAACGAGATTACCGTTTTATCAGAAGTCTTATTATGACTTTGGATTTTCCTCTGCTTTTATAGAAGTCTATGACAACTTTTATAGCTTTGGATTTTTAATTTTAAAACATTTGGGCTTTATTTCATGTTAATTTTTTGTGCCAAACTCCAAACCCTACGGCTTTTATAACAATAGAAACAATAGCAGCAAACTATCAGGAATCAGTTGTCTATTACACCGTAACACTGACAGTACCTTGATGTGTACCCAACTATCATGGGCAAGGATTCTCTAAAGAAGACAAAGAACTAATGCGTTGGATCGATATACTATAATCAAACTAACTTAACTAGCTTGTTAAGGTTTAATAACCTCGGATAAATCCTAAGTTATTAACAAAGAAACACTGAGCAATCTTTATTAAGTACGCGGAATTTACTTAACAAAGCTAAGAAGAAAAACTTTATTAACAAACTCTAAATCTGCTTATTGTGCAGATACTCTAATACAACTCTAAGATAATCGAACTTTTCTCTAAACTCTAATTCGTAAACTCTAAAACTTTTTTTTTTGAAATCGTACCTCTAATGCCAATCTAGAAGTCCTTTTATAGGCTCAAGGATATCCTAGTTGGTTTACAATTGATAACCTTGTCCGACAAGTAATCTACAATACTTTCCATAAACGAATATAACAGTTTATTTGTTCTAGCAGTACTTGGACTTCCTCTTGCAGTACTTTGACTCTGTCATTTAGCAGTACTTTGACTATTTGACTTCTTCCAGTTCTTTTCAGCTTACAGTACTTTCATATCTTCAGTATTTTGATATCTTCAGCACTTTCATATCCCAACAATCCTCCCCTAACTTGAATTCTACTTGCTTGACTTCAAGTTCCTTTGTGAATATCTTTATCTTTAGCTTCATCTTTAAAAAACGGATTGTTCTTCAGTCTTTAGATTATATCTCTGTAGAATCTGTGCTTTTTCAAAGTATCTCTTTAGAATTGTTTTCTTCACAGCAGCATCCAGTAATCTCCATCTTTTCAGCAACACAGCAACATATGACAATTTGTACAGTGATTCAGTTTAAGTTGCATACTATTCTCATCACTTTCAAAGTGAATCATTGAAAATTCAATGGATTTAGAACTCTTTACCAAAGCCATTATCTTTGGAGTAGCCAAATGTTTTGGTGTGTAAGACCATGGTACATTGATAACCATATGATTTTTAGCAAATCACCAGCTATCAACAGATTTGTTTAGTCTTTACCAAAAGCTGTACCCTTCTGGACTAGTTAGTTCTTTTATCTAATGGTGAACTAATTACCAATAATGGTTTTCCACTGCCTTTACCACAAGCCATTTCTTGTGGGCTAGCCAACTCTTCACATTTACTTATATGGTGAGTTGATGACCATCCAACTTATTAGCAAGTTGACAACTAAAAACGGATTTGATATATCTTTACCAGAGCCGTTTGCTCATGGATTAGTCAATCCTTTTGTAACCATGGTGGATTGATAACCTATTGATGTTATCATCACAAAAACCATTTATTCAACCTTTATTTAAAAATATTTATTATTAAGCAAAAAGGTTTCTTCTAAAGTCATTTAACTTTGGATTAGTTCATCAAACAGTACTTTGATGAAAGTACTGTCTGATCAGCAGTACTTTGAATAAAAGTACTGATATATCAAAAAGCATTTATTCAAATAAAATTCATACCAGTTAAAGATCATTTTCAGCAATGGTAGTCCAGTCTATAAACAAATTAATCACCATGCAAGCAGTTTCATCAGCCTCTTCTACTTCCAAACCATGTTCAAGCATTCTTCTCATTAGATCAACTGTAAGAGGATATCTTCTTTCTGCAAACATGTGAATCATTGTTCCATTTTCTAGCTCCAGGACATGAACTCCAGATTCGTCAAAGAATCTCCAGCAAACTATTTCCCAGTTTTCTTGATCCTTCCAAATATCATCAGTGCTTTCTTCATCAGTTTCCCACATAGTTACAAGATCCCCATGTAAAACCAATCCAATACCTTCTAATGGATGATCTTCAAAATACGCCTTTATAACTTGATATAAGTAGAATAGATCTACTCTATCAATAACATGCAACAAATCCCATAACCTTTTGAAAACCTTAAAACTTTTATCTTCCTTATGAAAAACCATGTACTCTTCATTCTTGGTTTTTACAACTTTAAAAGTACTGATCTTTGATCTGTTCATCTTTAAATCATAATCTTCCTTGGTATAATCAAAATCTACCACTCTGAGATAATTCTTCAATTCATCACTAGTCTCAGATCTTAATTCAACCTTCTCTTTCTTTGAAAATTGAACATCTGTAACATCAGTTTTTCTTTTCCTCTTTAAGCTTTTCTTCCTTTCAGCTTCAGTCCAATAAGTTTCTTCTCTAAAGTCTTTAATGCCTGCAACATCTTTCTTATAAGCCTCTCTCTCAGCATCATATAATCTTTTCATATCCACATAATTTAGCTTTTGCAATCCTTTAAATCCTCTGCCTTTTAAATATGTCATCATTATTTTCCTTTCTTTAGCTAAATTAGGTCTTCTTGACATGAATCTAACAGGTGTTGGAGACTGTAAAGGTTCAGTAGTTTCAGCATCTAACTCATCTTGCACCTTTTGAGCTGCTTCTCTGTCTTTAGCTTCTTGAGCTTGCTGTTCTTCTCTGTCTTTAGCATCTAATTCTTCTTGAACTTTTCTAGCAGCAGCTTCATTCCTAGCCACTTCAAATGCTCTAAGTTCTGCCAAAGTAAGCTTCTTTTTCTTAGTCTCAACCAGAACACCTTTTCCTTTGTCTTTTGGATCAATTGCGGGTTGATCAGTTCTTGGTTGTTCTTCTTCTTGTGCTTCTCTAATAGTAACTCCTCCTCTTGGTTGTGACAAATCAAATAATGTAGCAATTAATTCATCATCACTAGCTGAATGAATAGGTATGTAAGTAGCTTCCTCCTCTTCTTCTCTAACAAATGTAGAAGGACCAGCTTCTTCATCAAAATTTAATACCCTTGGAGTTATTACTTCTTGTCTAGATGTATCATGAAAATCAGTACTTTGATGATCAGTACTTTGATGTTCAGTACCTTGAACATCAGTACCTTGATGTTCAGTACTTTGAACTTGTACTTCTTCTTCTTGTTCCTCAGAATCTGAACTAATACTTACAAGTTCTTTCTTCTTTGTAATATTTTCTTCAGACTCTTTCTTCTTCATAACATCTTCTTTCAAATTTTCCTTTCCTAAATTCCTCCCCAAGTTGACAGAGATGATGGTTGAGAACCTTCTTCTCTTTTTAATTCCTTTCGAAGAGCTTTACGACATTTATTTTCCTCCTTAACCCATAAGTTGAAACCTTGAATATAGGGTTTAACAAAATTTCTTAACCAGAAATAGTTACGCTTCAACTTCCTAATTGTTTTAGCTTGACGCGCAACAGTCTTGTTTAACCTAGCTAGCTCCCTTGTCAAAGCATAGTTATCTAACGTCAAATCTTCACGAAGTATAGAATGAGCATCACCTTGAGGTTGTGAATGCCCCTCTGAAACAGGAATAAAACTTTCAGAAGAGGAAGTAGGCGTTTTCTCAATTTCTGCTTGAACCTCAGGACCTGAAGAAACATCACCTTGTAAGAAACAGTACCTTCACGAGAGCAGTACTTGCAGATGCAGTACCTTGTGAGCAGTACCATGATCGTGTATCAGTACTTCAGTTTCTTCATCCGTCTGCGCTGGCATCACGAACAGCTTGTACAATTTCCATCATGAATGTTGTTAAAGGAATATCTCCACCTCTGAACAAGTTACTTCTCCTAGCCATGAAAGTATAGATTTTAGGTTGTTGCACAATAGCAGTGTAGTAAAGCAGCAGGTTTTGGAACATCAGCCAATTGCTTGTTCAAGAAAAACTGTATAAACCTTGGATACATCAACCAAGTTGCCCCAGATGATATATGAGAGAGCATTCCATCCAAAATAAGTTGTGAAAAGTTAAACACTCTGTCTGTAGCTAAGCCAACCACTGCAGACGCAATATTGGATCCAAACTGCTCCCAAGAAGTGCTTTTAGAACTTATGCAATGGAGCAAAACATGAATCAAAACTTCCATTGAGATGAGAATAATGCCTTCTTCAAAGTTTGTTCAGTCAAAGAACCTTCATAGCCCAAAGTACGAAAAGTATCCCAAATCAGTTGCTTGGCAAATCTAATAGCCCCTTCTTCATCTCCAAATAATAAATCATCACGAATGGAGACCTCTGTAATCTTGATAGTGTTTCCAGCAACTGAGGATCTAATATAATATTCATCCTCCTCCATATTCTCTCTAGCATTAGCCCAAAATTCTTGAATCCATGGTTCAATAACATATGGCTCAACTAAAAGAGCATAACTAATAGGCGACCCAACTAGATAATCAATGATATCATAAAAAGCCACATTCGCCTCAGTCTTATCCAAATTAGCCACCATATTGTGCTTGAAACAGTTAAAAGCGATTCACCATTGTTGAAGAAGTAATCACAATAGAAAGATTATATCGAATAATAAAGAGATGGTAATTGGAAGATAAGTATGGAAAAGAGGTAATGAATAATGTGAGGGAAAATCGGAAAGTTGTTATTTATAGGTAGGATTTTGAAAAATCACTGCCCAAAAAAAATAACCTGGCTTTAATTACCCTCCCATATTACCGTTGGAACAGTACTTTAATACGACAAACAGTACTTTCCACATAAGCAGTACTTTCCCAAGCAGTACTTTCCCAAAAACCTTCATATAAACTAAGTAATACACAAACATCCTCCCCTCAAGCAATACACAGGACTATACCTAACACCTTATAGTCCTCCCCTTAAACATAGCTTAGAAGTTAATCATACTTCAAAATATCTGACAGAAACTCCTTGTCTCCTGTAATGCTCACAGAACAACCACTATCAACAATAAAATGTTCTTTAAGCTCCTTTCGGGTTGCCACTGTCAAATAAGATGAAAAAGGTTAGTTGCTTTGAGGAACCCAAGCCATTATTGACTTGTGTTCCCCTTGTGGAGTGACATACTCACATTCTTTGAGTACATAATCTCCATTGTTTTCTAAAGCATGATCCAGAATTATCTTGTTATTCAAAACATGTGGATTTTCAAAATTTCTTTGGTTTTCAACACATATCTCTTTTCCGTCATCACAAAAACATCCGATTCACTTTTGGTTGAAAGTACTGTCTGTCCTTCTGCAGTACTTTCCCTCTTAACCCATTCCTTTTTAACACTTGGTTCCTCTGATCTAAATCTCCTATGTGAATTGTAATATCTTCTAGGTTGATAGTGAGATCTCCTAGAATTCCTATACCAAGTAGTGTGATCAGTACCTTGTTTTGGCTGAGCAGTACTTTGAGAAAGTACTGGTCCATAATTAACAGTACTTTGGAAAGTACTGTGAGATACTGAAGGTTTTGAAAAAGGTCTTCTCTGGTGAGGGTATCTATGATCTGGTGAGTAATTTCTGTGATTGACCCTATTTGAATTATTCCAAACTGGTTTGTACTTTCTAGGTTTCTGGTTGGCAGTTCTGTTCTTTGGAAATTTTCTAAGGTATTTTGAGTGATGTTCACAATCCTTAATTAGATGAGTAGGACTAAAACACACAAAACACAGTTTCTGACCCATCTTGTCAAGTGACATCTTCTATGTCTATGCCCAAAATTATTTTGCCTTCTTGGTGAGTTATTAAACTTGATTTGACCAAAATTATCCCAAAAAGGTTTAGCAGTACGGTTTTGAAAAGGTTTTGCAGAAGGTACTGCTTGATTGTTTTCAACAGTTTCTTTGGGTTTCTCTGACCTAGATTGAGCAACAAGCTTCTTCCTAAACTCTAGACTGTCTACTCCATAACGAGAAACATCGAGGCCTAGGGGTTGATGAATGACAGTAGGATGTGGAACAGCATGATAATCATTAGCTTTCTTATATGCAGGAGGTGAGTCACTTATTGAACCATCATTACTAGATGTATCTACATAATTAATGAGTTCTTCATCACTAGTGGTTATATCCTCATACTCACCTTCATCCTGATTACTAGATTGGTTTTCTTCTATCTTACTAAAATCCATACCAAAACCTAAGCCTGTTCTAATGTAAGCCCTTCTCTGTTTTACAACATAAGCAACATGGGACAATCCAGACTCTCCCCAAGCAGCAAACTTAGCTAACAAATCATCTCTTTCCTTAGTTAATTTCTCAATTTCAGCAATTTTACAGTTTAATTTCCATTCACTAAGTTTTAACGGTAATCTGTTGTTCATACTTTTAGCCAAGCCATTTCATTATTTTCATGTGTTATGATTTTAGCTTCCATAGACTCTAAAGTGATTTGATAACCTGCTACCTCAGACCTAGCCTTAACACAATTATCTCGTTTGTAAACATAAGCATTAAGTACTTTTTGATAAAAATCATGACACTTAGAACATACCTCTGTGATAGGAGTTGATCGACTTCAGTTGACATCTTAAAATTGTTGAGTAGGGTTTCTTCCAAGTCAGAGTTTCCACACAAGCTCTGATACCACTTGTTGGATCGATATACTTTAATCAAACTAACTTAACTAGCTTGTAAGGTTTAATAACCCGGATAAATCTAAGTTATTAACAAAGAAACACAGAGCAATCTTTATTAAGTATGCGGAATTTACTTAACAAAGCTAAGAAGAAAAACTTTATTAACAAACTCTAAATCACGCTTATTGTGCAGATACTCTAATACAACTCTAAGATAATCGAACTTTTCTCTAAACTCTAATTCGTAAACTCTAAAACTCTTTTTTTGAAATCGTACCTCTAATGCCAATCTAGAAGTCCTTTTATAGGCTCAAGGATATCCTAGTTGGTTTACAATTGATAACCTTGTACGACAAGTAATCTACAATACTTTCCATAAGCGAATATAACAGTTTATTTGTTCTAGCAGTACTTTGACTTCCTCTTGCAGTACTTTGACTCTGTCATTTAGCAGTACTTTGACTATTTGACTTCTTCCAGTTCTTTTCAGCTTACAGTACTTTCATATCTTCAGTACTTTGATATCTTCAGCACTTTCATATCCCAACACTAACTATCGCCAAAAACTCAACATCTCTAATTATTATTTAACAGATATGGGGTGAAACAATTTTGTGGGAACAAAAAGCCATAAGTACCTTCGATGGGCTCTAAAGAGAACCAACTACTCCACGCTTAGCATCTAAACTCATAAGTAACTCTATCATTTCTCGATCTTCGCAAATTTAAAATCCCAAATAATGAGATCCGCGGATGCTTAGCCGATAATTTTTTAGATTATCTATGGTTAAGAGAACAAGCTATTGAGGGCTCAACACGCCCTGGTCAAGTCAGTCAATTCCATTCCTACTCTCACCGTGAGAAAGTCAACAAGGTGTCAAAACATATATTAACTTAGCTAATGCTTCGTCTAAATGAAATTAAGTAATGCATATTTAAAATCACTCAAGGAAACTTGCAAATCCTTGGCCTTGTGAGCTAGAATTCGCTTTTTATAGCTTCTTGTCTAAGACACTAGCAAACTTTTCAATCAAAAGACTTAACAAAGCTTAAAATTTTTAAAATTTTCTCATTTATAGCACAACTTTTTAAGGAAAAGCGGGTTGCGAGAGTACGACAAAAATAAGCAAGTGAGGTCAAATCAAATCGAAGATTCCCTACCCAGACTAGAGCGAAACATTGTCCTCAATGTTTAAACACAAGGGTATCAACGAAAATCTAAAAGCCGTTTATTAAGTATGCTCAAAAATAAACGTTAGTCGATAAGATTTAGGATATCAGGATTTCCATCAAACATCGATCATGAAACTTCGAGTGGAGAAAAGATAAACTTCGAGCACGCGAGTCTTCTATCGGAAAAATCTGAACAAAACATCACAAAAAACCAAACACGAGAAATCGAAGAGGCTAACCCCTTCACGTCACTTATTAGAAAATAGAAAGAAGATAGAAGGATAAGCATGGGGTGCCTCCAAGGCGCTACTATTTTTTGGTCACCGAGTCGCTAGCTTGACTCAATCCCCGAATTCCAGTTGTCCTTGGAAATTTTGGAGATCCGGGACAACCATAGATGGGATGTCCCCTCCGAAATAATGTTTCACACGATGGCCATTCACCTTGAAATTTGGGCCATCGGGATGAGAAAGCTCCACCGTTCCATAAGGGAAAACTTGAGCAACGGTGAATGGTCATGACCAACGGGTTTTGAGTTTGCCCGAGAATATCTTCAGCGAGAGTTAAAGAGAGAACTTGATCACCAACGTTGAAAACGCGGTTTTGATTTTAGAATCATGAATCCTCTTAGTCTTCTCTTTGAAAATCAAAGAATTCTCGTAAGCATGATCCCTAAGCTCATTTAATTCATTCAATTGAACTTTTCCGGTGATCACCCGTGGTCTTAAGATCAAAGTTTGCATGTTTCAAGGCCCAGAATGCCTTATGCTCGAGTTCGATGGGCAAGTGACAAGCTTTTCCATACACCAACTTAAATGGGGTGCACCCGATGGGTGTCTTGTATGCGGTCGCGGAAGCCCATAATGCATCGTCTAACTTATCGGCCCATGAAGCTCGATTTTCTCCTACAGTCCTTTCTAAAATCCTTTTCAAACCACGATTGGAGACCTCAACTTGTCCGCTCGTTTGCGGGTGATACGCGGTAGAAAGACGATGGGTAACTCCATATTTAGCCATAACTTTAGCAAATTGTTCATTACAAAAATGGGTACCGCGATCACTAATGATAGCACGAGGTGCTCCGAATCGGGAAAACAAATTCTTCAGAAACTTAACAACCACTCGGGCGTCATTAGTGGGGAGCGCCTTCGCTTTAACCCATTTAGACAAGTAGTCGACGGCCACGAGGATATACTTATTACCCTTAGATGATGGAAATGGCCCCATAAAATCGATGCCCCACACGTCAAAATCTCGCAAACTTGAATAGCATTTTGTGGCATTTCATCCTTTTGAAATTTTCCTTGACGTTAAGGCAAGAATCACAAGACTTAACTAAATCATGAGCATCTCGATATATGGTAGGCCAATAGAACCCGGAATCAAAAATCTTCTTAGCGGTGTGGCTTGCACCATGATGGCCACCAGTGGGTCCGTTATGGCAAGCATTAAGAATATCAAGAGCCTCTTGGCCATCAACACACCGCCGGATTACTTGATCCGCACAAATCTTAAACAAATAGGGATCATCCCATAAATAATGCTTAACAATAACATCTAATATCAGCTAAATTACCAAATCTAAACAGCAGAAATAAGCACAAGTAGATTATGCAATAATCTTCTTTAGAAATTACTTACATGTGGTCCTAGCCACAATGGCTTGCTAACCAATGATCAATGAACCACTATCCTATTAATTTCAACCCCAAATTATACTAAATCAACCCAGATCCAACTCAGTTTCAATCCCCTTTCATGATCAAACCAGAAATTCAGAACCAAATAGCGTAGCAGTTGACTTAATTTGATAGTGATGAAATTTGGTGAGATTCTTCTGAGTAGATTATTACTTTAACAAGCTTAAATAGAGTTTTATAAAGCTTAAAACAACAATTACAAAAACTGATTAATATCTAAAAAACAGTAATAAAATATTTTTATATTTTTAAGAGATTTTAATATTTTTTTGTGATTTTTTTGATAAGATGAAACCATAAGCTAAAATAGACTTGAATAAGCTGAAAATATGATTGATAGAACTTAAAAAAGCTAATATGCAAGCTAAAAACAGGAATAGAATTGAAGTGAGAGATTAACTAAAAACAGATTTTATTATTTAAAAGCAGATTACAAAAGACAATTGTAAATATAAAAACACTGAATGAAATTACACTAAACTAAGCTACTCTACTCAGAAAAATTACATTAAAATAACTGTGATACAAAGGGGTATTTATAGCAATCGAATGAGCTCATAGAAGGATCTGGAAACAAGCCTTGTGCTTCTTTGATAGCATTGGTAGCCCTTGGATCATTCTCCACCTCATCCAATCAATCTAAGCCATTGGATCATTACTTCCACGCTGTTTCCACCAATCAGAGAAGAGGAAAAGGTGAGATGACACACGGATTGCCAAGCTGGCATCCGTGTGTCAGTGTGGTGTCAGAAGAAAGTACCCAATTACCCTTAATGATAGTTAATTTGACCAATTTGACGCATGGGTAATTTAGGGTTCTTAGCTGGGTTTGGGATTGGGGCGTTTTTGGCGCGTGGGTTTTTTATATAATTGTTTGATTTGTTTGACCGGTTTAATAGAGCAGTTGACCGGGGTCCAAATGGTATTCGGGTTAAGGTATAGGGTCACGGGTTAGATAGTGGGATTGGACCGGGTATAAGGTAGTTTGGTCTTGGTATTAAACTTGGGCCAAGGGTATTTAGGATTTATTTAGGACTTGTATTGGATCCAAAAATTAACATAAGGACTAAAGATGTAGAATCTGATTTTCCAAGGACCAAACTTGTAATTTCTGAAATTTATCCAAGGGCCTTTGTTGTCATTCTCAAATAATCCAAGGGCGGAATTTGTAACTTTTGAATCTTCAAGGGTCTATTTTGCCAAATGCTCAAAGTTCAGGGACTGATTTTGACGATTCTTCAAATTTGATCATATCTTCCAAAAATCATCCTCAGAGAATAAAAATCTTCTCAGATGCTCAATCCTGACCTTTCGGCTCAGCTTTAACTCTCTTAATCTCTCGTGCTCGGATTTTCGTCTTGATTTAGCTTCTTTTTGTGTGTTTTTACATATCCGTACCTGCACAAGCAAAAACTCAAGAAACACGCAAATGTTAGCAATAAACGGCTCTTTTCTTGGTTATTTTGGGTCTGATTTGATAAAGAAATTATATGTGTTTAAGCACATATCACTAGGATACCTATTGTTCCAAGGTATCCTTTAAAGATTATGGAGAAGATTGCGGATGAGAATCCACAAGTCCGTAACAATATGGTTAGGAAGAAAATTAACGATTGGGAAAGAGGGCTTAGAGATTTCATGGTTCAAGGACTACATGCAACACTGTTGATAACGCTACACGCGTCGTTCGGGGTCAAAGGAACTTCCTTTTCGTCGAGCAAGTTTTTCAACACCCTAGGCAGTGAACCTAATCGTTGTAGTGTAGTATTAGGGTAAGCCACGGGAATTGATATCGTTCTCTAGGGGAATAGGAATGCTAGTGAGGAGTTACTACGCTAAGGTTGGGGTTGAGGAAGATTATTTTTTGTGCTTTTTATATTTTTTAGGAAATGGAAAGGTACAAATCTCGAGGTTTGGATTTGGGGGTTGGTATTTCTACCGATTACTCTACTTATCTAATCTAACTAGTGGGTAGTCTATGTCTAATTAATGTGTGCTCGTATGATAGTTTAAGAATGTGTTTACTTAGGTTGTATTACTCCTTAATTATCTCCTATTGATGGTTGAATTGTCACGTCCTTATTCCTAATCGTGTTGTGTGTCTAAGGTCGTAGGGTATGCGTTTATCCCTAACTCTTTGAAACTACCAAAGGGTCTCGTCTACAAAATCTCTAGGATTTATAAACTCTAACTCTAAGGTACTCTTTGGATGGTTTAGCCTGCAACTACTCTAGGTGTTATAGTCTAAGGTTCGCAAAGATTAATCAAGCATTAACTACACAACGAATGACCTATCGCATTACTAGATCATTAACAATTAAGATAAGAGACAACCAATCAATATTCAATAGTTAAGTTTCATATTCCCTAAGCAAACACACTAGTAAATTAGCCGGACATGAAGAACATGCAAGCATACACACAAATAATTGAAGACATAATTGAATTAATAAAGTAAAACACTTATCTTGATGTAAGATAGGGTTTGGAACCCTAAAATACTGTACAAGACAGCCTTGGTTCGGTTTAGGTTTTTACTCCAAAAGACTACACACTGAATAATGAAAAATTCGGATTCTATATATAAGATTACATTCGCGACGGCTGTCCACCTTATGATTGTGACGCCGTCGGGTCGCCGTCATTAGGGTTTCATCTTGGCACGTTAGTCTTGCGACGGCGTCACCTTGTGCTTGTGACGCCGTCCTCTTCAGTTCTCGACACCGTCGGATCAAATCTAGGCCGTCTGAAGCCAGCGGCCTACTCTTTTAAAGCCTGACACCGTCACTTGAAAATAAGCAATTTGGCTATTGTATCGTCACAACATGTGCTCCGACGGCGTCGCAGGTAACACCGACGCGTCCCCTTGTATTTAAGCAGCTTGAGTGTCTCGATTCTTGACTTTGGCCATTTTCTTCATATATTCGCGCCTTTTCGTCCGAATAAGTGTCATTCTAGCAATTTGCCTTTAAGAGACCTAAAAAGTGAAAAGGAACGATATTAAGTAATAACGGATACAAAAGTGATCAAATAAGGGCTTAAACGACCCCTCAAAAAGGTATATTTTAAAACCTTATCAAATATCCCTACACTTGGTATTTGCTTGTCCTCAAGCAAATGTGCTTTTGGCCAATTAATTTATAAGTTAGGGGTCATGAAGCATTGGTTTAAAACAATCCACAACACATATAAGCCCCGCAAAAGTCATAACAAGCACGGAAATTACATACTAGCACCTCACATGGGGTGTTTGGGTACTCACATCTCTCGGGTGTATATGAAATATAACAAGTTGGAAATGGAAGATGAACACTCATTAACTGGTCCTAGTACATAGATTACCATAAGCTTGAGACTAGATCAAACCTCCATCGCTTTGGCGTAAGCACAAGGAAAGACTATCAAAGAGGTCTTTTAAAGGGTTGTAATGTTAGGCTTACGGTAGGGAAACAAAGGGTTTGGTGGGATAAGCTATTTAGTGGTGGCAAGTCAAAAATCTTTATGTTACAAGCATACGAAGAATGGCGTTGCTAAGCCAAGACTCGACACTCTAAACTCTAGATAACTGAAACACACAAACATAAATTTAAAGGATAGATGTAGGATGGTAGCCCGTATGTTTTTTTTTTTTTTTACACTGTTTTTTTTCTTTTTCTCTTTTTCTATTTTTTTCGATTTTTTTTTTCCATACACTTTTACTCTACCATCCTCTACGGTAACATCAAAATGATAGGGATTTATAGGCACATCCCTACACTTGAGTTTTTATTACTCTAACACTAATTTGACCCGAATTGAAAAGATCAAAACACTTGGAGTACATTATTACGCAAACAAAGGGAATTTGAATTTAACGTTCCCTTCCCATCATTTCATACACTTTAACTTTTCCCATGAGTCCTAATCGTCCCAAAACTGTATACAAAGGATATGACTCGACTTAGCAACTCATGCAAGCAACTAGATAATTGAACTAAGGGTTTTTTGGGTGATAACAATAATGCACTAATAGTGAGTGCATACAAGGTAGGCTAAGGCGATTTGGGTGTACATTTGGAGGTGGGGTGTAAACAATTCTCTTCATTGATATTCCGGAAAAACTGAAAAATCAAGAGAACCGCAAAAAGGATAGGCTTAGAGGGGTTAACTAGGGGTATCGTGTACTAAAAGTGAGTACAACGCAAAGGTGTGGGGGAATTACTCAACCGATGTGGAAGAAGTAATTATATTACGGGTATCAAACAAGAGTTATCCTAATGCCTCTTATCATTTATTTATTCCTAACTACACAAGTGTAGTCTTACTAGCGATCTCGGGATGCATCTCAAAACAAGTTCTAGAATCTATTATACTACCGGTTCACACACTAAGCATTAAAGATGAATGCTTTAATTCCTACTTAATATAAGGGTGATCCTCACATTTTGGGTGGAATTTAAGTGGTAAAGGGTTTTTTTGTGCTAGTCATGCAACTTCCTATCCGTGAGACGCTTTTGTTAAGACTAATGGCCCACTCCTATATATCATGAAAAATTAAAAATTTGGTGCCAAAATGACCCTAACCGACATTTTCTCATGGTTTATTACACAAATACAATTGGAAAAAGCAAATAGTCAAGGATACGCATTGTTTCAAAGTTCCCGTTTTATTTTCCTCCCTACACTTAAACTGAACATTGTCCCCAATGTTCCCCGAAAGTATCAAAGTTATGATAATATAAGGTAATTAAAAATGAAAGAAACTAGTACTCCCCTGATTAGCTCGGCAGGATCCGTGTGTGAAGTAGTGGTTAAATCCTTTCCAAGAAGAATGTATGCGTGAAAAGCTCCTTCCAACCTTATGTATCTTCTTCTTGATAAATAAAACCTGCACACTTGAAGAAAACAAAGGAAACCTTCGCGTAAAATAAGGGTAATAATATATATAGGACACTACTAAACTAGGATATAATGCTTGTGGAATGGATGTTTACAGAATTTTCTGGAAAATTAAGACCTGGAAAATTCCAAAAATTTTATAAGTAGCACAGAAAATGAGAAAAAGTAATCTGTTGTTTTTACTCCTTCCCGACGCCGTCAGTTGCGATCTGACGCCGTCAGTTATCCTGAAAAAAACGGTCTACGATTTTCGAAAAAAAATTGGAAAATTTACATCTTTAAAATCGGAAAAATTTCGCAAAACATCCATTTTTACTCGATACAAGCATTTGACTCGAACAAACACACATGTATATCTTTTAATTAATTGCAATTCTCATGTTTACGTTTCTTTTGAAAACGTGTGTAATCCTCCCTACACATATCCTTTATGTAAAATACCTTTATATGTGATTAAGACGACGTTAAAAACAAAATAAAACATTTTTACAAATTTAAACATGAGAATAGACAATCAATAAAAGATATATGACACAAACAAGCAAACAATTAAGCATGGGTTGCCTCCCACGAAGCGCTTTTCTTTATTTATGAGTCTTGTAGCTAGACTCATAGTCGTGCTCCTACGTGGTCTCGCTTTGCATCCTCAATGAGAATTCTATCATATTGACAAAATTCTCATCGACTCTGTACCTAGGTCCTAGGGTCAAACAATCCCTATAGTAAAGCCTCCTTCTTTCCCACATGAATTTAAAACTTTTTCAACATCGTCCTTGCTTTTGTCCTCAAAAGCTCTAATGTTGTCTCGTTCAAAAAGGGATAGATGGCCATATTCATTTGTCTTCCAAGGCATCCTATAAGTAATTTCATCATTTCCTTCCTTAAACCTAACTGTTCCATCATACTTGTTATGGCTCATTTTAGATGTTTCAACAAACGGTTTTCCTAGCACAACTTGGGACAAACTATAGTCAATGATGCATCCTACATCTTCTAGGACCACAAAATCAACTAGGTAGGTGAAATTTCCTATAAAGACGTGTACATCCTTGACTCTTCCCACAAAATTGCAAACTCCACCTGGATACTTGGGGTTTCTCCTAATCTTAAGTCGTTCATTCATAATGTCATTGTAAACAGCGGATGACATTACATTAATGGGAGATTCCGTATCTATGTAGGCATGTTCGACATTCTTATACCCTATCATACAAGGAATTTTGAGGTTCCAAGGATTTCCTCTCCTAATCTTTGGACATATCCTAATGATGGGTGATCGAGGATTGTCAACTATATATTGGTGATATGAAACTTCTTCCTTAGTGGGGTGAAGATTAAAATAAGCATTATCCTCCTCATTCACAGTTTTATTTACTACACCATCATCCGAATTACTGTTGATCATGGAGCCAACTACGAGGCGCGACCACTTTCTCAAGCTTCCCTAATTGTGCTATCAATACCTTCGCAAGTCCGAAGGTCGTGTTCCTACTCACATAACGGCTTCGGCGGTTGTGTTGGTCATTGGTTTGGGTTTTGAGTGAAAGTGATTTATTTGGTGGTGGGTTGTTGAGTGGTGGTTGGTTATCACCTTCCATGATGAAAAGTGATGGGGTTACTAACAAAGGTCACGAAGAAGGGGGATAGACTACAAGGAAGCTAAAAATGGAAAAAAGTTTACTTGATAGGAATCAAGTAAAGAAACCTAAACGAGGTGGACTACTAACTAGCTATTCTATTCCCCGGCAGCGGCGCCAAAAACTTGATAACGCTACACGCGTCGTGCGGGGTCAAAGGAACTTCTTTTCTTGAACAAGTTTTTCAATACCCTAGGCAGTGAACCTAATCGTTGTAGTGTAGTATTAGGGTAAGCCATGGGAATTGATATCGTTCTCTAGGGGAATAGGAATGCTAGTGAGGAGTTACTACGCTAAGGTTGGGGTTGAGGAAGATTATTTTTTATGCTTTTTATATTTTTTAGGAAATGGAAAGGTACGAATCTCAGGGTTTGGATTTGGGGGGTTGGTATTTCTACCGGTTACTCTACTTATCTAATCTAACTAGTAGGTAGTCTATGTTTAATTAATGTGTGCTCGTATGATAGTTTAAGAATGTGTTTACTTAGGTTGTATTACTCCTTAATTATCTCCTATTGATGGTTGAATTGTCACGTCCTTATTCCTAATCGCGTTGTGTGTCTAAGGTCGTAGGGTATCGTTATCCCTAACTCTTTAAAACTACCAAAGGGTCTCGTCTACAAAATCTCTAGGATTTATAAACTCTAACTCTAAGGTACTCTTTGGATGGTTTAGCCTACAACTACTCTAGGTGTTATAGTCTAAGGTTCACAAAGATTAATCAAGCATTAACTACACAACGAATGACCTATCGCATTACTAGATCATTAACAATTAAGATAAGAGACAATCAATCAATATTTAATAACTAAGTTTCATATTCCCTAAGCAAACACACAAGTAAATTAGCGGACATGGAGAACATGCAAGCATACACACAAATAATTGAAGACATAATTGAATTAATGAAGTAAAACACTTATCTTGATGTAAGATAGGGTTTGGAACCCTAAAATCTGTACAAAGACAGCCTAGGTTCGGTTTAGGTTTTTACTCCAAAGACTACACACTGAATAATGAAAAATTCGGATTCTATATATAAGATTACATTCGCGACGGCGTCACCTTATGATTTGTGACGCCGTCGGTCGCCGTCATTAGGGTTTCGTCTTGGCCACGTTAGTCTTGCGACGGTGTCACCTTGTGCTTGTGACGCCGTCCTCTTCAGCTTCTGACGCCGTCTGGATCAAATCTAGGCCGTCGAGTTCGCGACGGCCTACTCTTTTAAAGCTTGACACCGTCACTTGAAAATAAGCAATTTGGCTACTGTATCGTCACAACATGTTCTCCGACGGCGTCGCAGGTAACACCTGACGCCGTCCCCTTGTATTTCAGCAGCTTGAGTGTCTCGATTCTTGACTTTGGCCATTTTCTTCATATATTCGCGCCTTTTCGTCCGAATAAGTGTCATTCCAGCAATTTGCCTTCAAGAGACCTAAAAAGTGAATAGGAACGATATTAAGTAATAACGGATACATAAGTGATCAAATAAGGGCTTAAACGACCCCTCAAAAAGGTACATTTTAAAACCTTATCAACTGTGGAAGCACGATAGAAAGTTAGGAAATAACCCTACCTCGATACCACAAACAGAGAGGAACCCTAAGGAAGTTTTAGAGGGAGAAAAGGTACTTATGTACAAGTCACGAATAAGAGCATTAAGAGGTAGAAACAAGCCAAGATGGTTTGGGCCCTATACGGTGAAAGAAACTAATCTAAAGAATAAAACCTTTTTCATAATAGACGACGTTGGGAAGGAATCCACGGTAAGCATACAACGTCTACGACCTTTTGATAAAGGATTAGTAAAAGAAGAAGGTGACGGTAATGAAGTCACGTAGGGGCACGACTTCGAGTCTAGCTACAAGACTCATAAATAAAGAAAAGCGCTTCGTGGGAGGCAACCCATGCTTAATTATTTGCGTGTTTGTGTCTCGTATATCTTTTAGTGATTGTTTATCCTCGTGTTTAAATTTGTAAAAATGCTTTATTTTGTCTTTAACCTTGTCTTAATTACATATAAAGGTATTTTACATAAGGGATAAGTGTAGGGAGGATTACACACGTTTTCAAAAGAAACGTGAACATGAGAATTTCAATTAATTAAAGAATATACATGTGTGTTTGTTCGAGTCAAATGCTTGTATCGAGTCATAATGGATGTTTTTGCAGAAATTTTTCCAAAATTTAAAGATAAAAATGTTCCAGAATTTTTTCCAGAAAATCGCAGACCAGTTTCTGACAGGATAACCTGATGGCGTCAGGATCGCAACCTGACGGCCTCAGGAGGAGCATAAACAGCTTACTACTTTTTCTCGTTTTCTGAGCTACTTATAATTTTGTGGAATTTTCCAGGTCTTAATTTTCCAGAAAATCTGTAAACATCCATTCCACAAGCATTATATCCTAGTTTAGTAGAGTCTTATATATATTGTTACCGCCGATTTTACGCGAAGGTTTCGTTTGTTTTCTTCAAGTGTGCAGGTTTTATTTATCAAGAAGAAGATATAAAAGATTGGAAGAAGCTTTTCACGCATAACATTCTTCTTGAAGAAAGATTTAACCACTACTTCACACGGATCCTACCGAGCTAATCAGGGGAGTACTAGTTTCTTTCGTTTTTAATTACCTTCCATTATCATAACTTTGATACTTTCGGGGAACATTGGGGACAATGTTCAGTTTAAGTGTATGGAGGGAAAATAAAACAGGAACTTTGAAATTATGCTTATCCTTGACTATTTGCCTTATCAAATTTCATTTGTGTAATAAACCATGAGAAATATCGGTTAGGGTAATTTTGGCACCAAATTTAAAATTTTTCATGACATGTAGGAGTGGGCCATTAGTCTTAATAAAGCGTCTCATGGATAGGAAATTATATGACTAGCACAAAAAAAACCTTTACCACTTAAATTTCACCCAAAATGTGAGGATCACCCTTAGATTAGTAGGAATTAAATCATTCATCTTTAATGCTTAGAGTGTAAACCAGTAGTATAATAGATTCTAGAACTTGTTTTGTGATGAATTCCGAGATCGCTAGTAAGACTACACTTGTGTAGTTAGGAATAACTAAATGATAAGAGGCATTAGGATAACCCTTGTTTGATACCCGTAATATAATTACTTCTTCCACATCGGTTGAGTAATTCCACCACACCCTTGCGTTGTACTCATCTTTAGTACACGATACCCCTAGTTAACCCCTCAGAGCCTATCTTTTTCGCAGTTCTCGTTATGTTTTGGTTTTCCGGAATATCAATGAAGAGCATTGTTTACAATCCACCCCCAAATGTACACCCAAATCGCCTTAGCCTACCTTGTATGCACTCACTTTTAGTGTATTATTGTTATCATACTAAACCCTTAGTTCAATTATCTAGTTGCTTGCATAAGTTACTAAGTCGAGTCATATCCTTTGTACACAGTTTTGGGACGATTGGGACTCATGGGAAAAGTTAAATTTTATGAAATGATGGGAAGGGAACGTTAAATTCAAATTCCCTTTATTTGCGTAATAATGTACTCCAAGTGTTTTGATCTTTTCAATTCGGGTCAAATTAGTGTTAGAGTAATAAAAACTCAAGTGTAGGGATGTGCCTATAAATTCCTACTATTTTGATGTTATCGTAGAGGATGGTAGAGTAAAAGTGTATTAAAAAAAAGTGTTGAAAAAAAAATACGGGCTACTGATTCGTTGAGGTTTAGGGGTGTGTGTGTATGGATAAAACCACAATATCGATATCAAAAATAACCACAAGGAATGATTTAAAATCCCTTTAGGAAAAAGGATAATGAATCAAAACCCGTGAGTGATAGTGATACGGATTAGGAAATCCGAGTCGTTTCCCAACGAGGTGTGAATGGGCAACGTCGTTATAGGTTCATTATTTCAATGCTCGATGTTTTGGATTTTTGATTTTGTAAAAACTACGGGAAATGGGAAAGCAATTAAGGGAAATTATACTACGGGAAATCCTAAATACGCGAATATAAACTAAAACGTATTAAATGAAACGTAAATAAAATGCAACTACGTGTATTCTAATCCTAAAAATGATCTAAATTTACTTTCTAACTAAAAATGATATTAGAAAATTATCTAAGAATTAAAACTAATTTTTATGATTTTTCTGGAATTTATTTGAATTAAAAACTAATTTTAAACTAATTTAAATGCTAAAAATTACAAATTAAACTAGGAAAATTATGGAAAAATATTTTTTTGGCTTTTTATATTTTTCTTAATCTAGGAAAATTGAAAAATTATTTTTTGGAACCTTTTCTGAATTAATTGTATTAAATGCTATTTAAAAAGTCCTAAAAACTGTTTTTAATTAAGAAAAATAGCAAACAGTGATGAAAAATTATGAAAAATTCAGGAAAAGTCTAAAATATTATTCTAAATCTATGAAAAATATAAAAACTATAGCTTATGTGAAGGATTAACAAGCTGTAGTGCAAACTGACCCTAAATAAGCTACTAAGATTAAGCTAATGAGTGCTATAAACCACCAAAGTGTTACTGAAGCTAATTTATACTAAAATCACCTAAAAGCAGCTAATTCCAACTACTTCTAACTTCTATAGTGCAACCTACAATGATTTGGCTTGATTGATCAAGTAAAATTAAACAGTCCTACCTCCTATGTTTAAGCTTAAGCACAAGCTTATAAAATAAGCTAAAGTGGAAAACAGAACTTAGGACCTCTAGAACTCCAACCAGAGAGTAAGTATACCAAATTTCAGACCCTAGTGATCAAAAACAAAACATGCACAAGGTCTGGAAGTTGCCTGGTTCACACTCAGTATTAGCTGAATGTGAACAGGGCAAATCAGCTCTAAAGGATAGCTGATTAAGAGCTTATAAAGGCTTGAGAAAATTCAACAAACATCAGATTTCAAAAATAGACCAACTGAACTTGTTTATCCCAAATTTTCAAATATTTTGAACCAGAATTGAGTGTGTGAAAAATCTACAAAGTTTTGTAAAAAAACTGACTTTCCAACTTTTGAATTTTTAACTTAGAAATGATATTTTGACCAAAATGAAACTTGAGCTTAATTTGTTAACTGATTATGATATTTTAAGCTAAAACAAAGTTATAATAAGCTAAATCACTAAATTCTAAACCTAAATCTAGCTTGTGATTTCTAAAATCCTTAACAGAGATGAACCTAGGACAAATTTAAATAAATTTTGACTTATAGTGGAATATAGTGCAAATAGTGAACTGTTTTGAGTCTATTACACCTAGATAAGGCTTAAGCAACTGAACTTATACACTAATCTATCCTCAAACACAGATGTGTACACCTGATCCAAACACACTTTAATCAACTGATGTGCAATTTTAACTCTACTAATTGTTTACTAGCCTATACTAACAATTAAACTGCAACAATATAATCTAATAACAGCTAAATTAACAGATCTAGACTATCAAATACCACAGATTCAAACTCCAACAGATTATGCAGACTAATTCAGTTATTGAAATAGAAAAGATAAAATACTCACAAGTAGTCCAGCTTTTTAGCAGCTTATACCAGACCAAACACCACTATCCTAATTAATTCAAACCCCAATCCAGCTCTGCATCAACCCAAATCTGATCCAGTACCAGCAAATCAACCCATTCCTTTTTTAAATTCTCCACAGTTGACTTTGTTTGATTGATATTGATATTGAAAGTAGAACTGAGTAGAGACCTGAATAAGCAATTAATATGCTATTGATGAGCTTATAAGAGCTTAAACTAACATAATCACAAACTGATTTGAACTTAACAACAGATTTGAGATATTTTTTTATTTTTTTAGTATTTTTCTTATTTTTTTGTGATTTTTGTTTGAAAGAGTAAATAAGCTGAAACTGAGTAGAGATAAGCTAATATGAGTAATTTGAACACTAATAAGCTACTGAAAACAATTAAACAGTAATTGAAATTAATTGAAGACAAAAACTGAAATTAATTGAATTAATAAAAAACTTGAGATTACAATAAAACTGAAATTTAGAAAATACAGAAATGAAATAAAAACATTAATAAGCTACTAATTCTACTCAAATTCTACATGGTTACAAGTGAGAAATGAAAGGGTATATATAGCCTAGCTTATGCCTTGGAAGGATCCAGAAGATGCAAATGTGTGTTTCTTTGGAGTATTCTGAGCCCTTGATCAATCTTCCACATATCCCATTCAATTAGAACCATCAGATCATTGCTTCCACGTAGTATCCTCCAATCAGAGCTCAGTGTTTGAGGTATGTGACACACGGATTGCCAAGCTGGCATCCGTGTGTCAGTATTGTGTCAGTGGAAGTACAAAAGTACCCTTTAATTATCTTAATTTTTCCAATTGGAACTAAGGGTGTTTTAGGGTTTATACCTGGAAATGGTTTGGGGAAAATATTGGCGCGTGAGGTTTTTTAATATATTTCAATTTCCTTGACCGGGTTTAAGTTGGGTTTGACCTGGGTCCAAATGGGTATACGGGTTGGGTTATTAAACCGGTTTGGGTGTTAGGGTCACGGGTTTAGTAGTTTGGTTTGGACCGGGTGTGTATTGGACTTGGGCTTGGGCTATAATATGGACTAAGGATTAACTTTGGATCCAAAATGCAATTTAAGGACTAAAGATGTACAAGCTGAAATTTCAGGGACCATAAGTGTAATTCTGAAAATGTAATCCAAGGGCCACTCTTGTCATTCTCCAATAAATCAAGGACCACTTTTGCCATCTTTGAAAATTCCAAGGACCAAACATGTCAGTTCTGAATCTTCAGGACTAAACCGCCATTTTGAGAATTGATTGTCCAAACTTGCAAATTCCTTTCCCAGCCTCAGCTTTTTGCATTCTTCTTTCTCTCGTGCTCGGTTTTCTTTGGTTTTGGCTTTCTTTTGTCTGTTTTGTCATATCCGTACCTGCACATGCATAAACTCAAGAAAACAACAAATATTAGCAATAAACGGCTCTTTCTTGGTTATTTTGGGTCAGCTTTGGTAAAGAAAAGGTATGTGTTTTAGCACATACCAAAATACCCCAGACGAAACCATTGTCGTGTCCCCACGCAATGCAATCAACTCACGCTTCTAAAACCAAGGATTTCAATCTCTTTCTACTAAACCTATTAAAAGTAGCAAAGATTCCTCAAAAGAGATTAAGAAAGCCTTAATTCTAAAAACGCCCCATTTACCTTTTAATTCACATATAGATATTACGATTAAGCACATTCCAATTATGAGTGACGGTTTCTTGAACTTTCATGTCGATCAATAACTCCAACATTTTTCAATCAACACGTTAGGATCACAGAGTAAGAAACACAACACAGCGTGAAGTGACCATACGGATAGAATACATCGTCCCTGATTTTTCAAAAGTCCCCAAACTAAGCGTAAAATCGAAATCATTGTTACATATGACTCTAGATGCTAACACTACCCATGGAAGTTACTTGTGTAATTACCTTTTTCTCCCATTTTCCTATTTTCCTCTAGATTTTTATTTTTGTGAGAAATGAATTTCTTCGAATTTCTCGTTTCGATAACTTTTATTCCGATAAAGATATGAAGCTAAGTCGCTAATTAGTTATCCACCTTCCCTCGAAAACCATTGCACAAAAGAATGAGGTCCACATCAAGGTCCTAATTTAACATGATTTAGGAAGATATCTCCCGGATTCAAAGTTTGGCTTAACACTTATTTAAGCACATTTGCATTTTTGCAATTTAGGCCCTTGGTCTTTTCAACCACTAACTCAACGGGATTACCGTTTTATCAGGAGTCTTATTATGACTTTGGATTTTCCTCAACCTTTATAGAAGTCTATGACAACTTTTATGGCTTTGGATTTTTCAACTTTAATACATTTGGGCTTTATTTCATGTTAATTTTTGTGCCAAACTCCGAATCCTACGGCTTTTATAACAATAGAAACAATAGCAGCAAACTATCAGGAATCAGTTGTCTATTACACCGCAACACTGACAGTACCTTGATGTGTACCCAACTCTCATGGGCAAGGATTCTCTAAAGAAGAATAAAGAACTAACTATCGCCAAAAACCTAACATCTTTAATTATTATTAGCAGATATGGGGTGAAACAATTTTGTGGGAACAAAAAGCCATAAGTACCTTCGATGGGCTCTAAAGAGAACCAACTACTCCACGCTTAGCATCTAAACTCATAAGTAACTCTATCATTCCTCGATCTCCGCAAATTTAAAATCCCAAATAATGAGATCCGCGGATGCTTAGCCGATAATTTTTAGATTATCTATGGTTAAGGGAACAAGCTAGGGCTCAACACGCCCGGTCAAGTCAGAATTCTATTCCTACTCTCACCAGCGGAAAGTCAACAAGGTGTCAAAACATATATTAACTTAGCAAATGCTTCGTAAAATAATCTCAAGTCTCGCATTTTTAAAGTCACTTATTAGAAACTAGCAAATTCTTGGTTAAGCTTCGCATATTTAAAATCACTTAGGGAGACTTGCAAATTCTTGGCCTTGTGAGCTAGAATCGCATTTTATAGCCTCTTGTCTAAGCAATTAGCAAAGACTATTTCAAGAAAAACGCATATTTAAAGAAACTTCTAAGAGACTAGCAAGAACTTTTCGATCATAAAACTAACAAAAGCTTACAAAATTTTTAAATTTTCTCATTTTTTTTTCACAATTTTTCATTTTCTAAGGAAAAACGGGGTTGCGAGAGTACACGACAAAAAACAAGCAAGTGCGGTCAAATCAAATCGAATATTACCCTACCCCAGACTAAAACGAAACATTGTCCTCAATGTTTAAAGGCAAGGGTATCACGAAAATCTAAAAGCCGTTTATTAAGTATGCTAGAAGAGAAACGTTAGTCGATAAGATTTTGGATATCGGATTTCCATCAGCAACGAACATGAAACTCGAGTGGAGAAAAGACAAACTTCGAGCACGAGAGTCTTCATATCGGGAAAATCCTAGACAAAACATCACAAACAACCAAACACGAGAAATCGAAGAGGCTAACCCCTTCATGTCACTTATTAGAAAATAGAAAGAAGATAGAGATAAGCATGGGGTGCCTCCCACGAAGCGCTACTGTTTTTGGTCACCGAGTCGCTAGCTTGACTCGATCCCCGAATTCAGTTGTCCTTAGGGAAAGTTTGGAGATCAGGGACAACCATAGATGGAATGTCCCCTCCAAAATAATGTTTCACACGATGACCATTCACCTTGAAATTTGGGCCATCGGGCTGAGAAAGCTCTACCGTTCCATAAGGGAAAACTTGAGCAACGGTGAATGGTCCGGACCAACGGGTTTTGAGTTTGCCCGAGAATATCTTCAAGCGAGAGTTAAAAAGGAGAACTTGATCACCAACGTTGAAAACGCGGTTTTTGATTTTCACATCATGAATCCTCTTAGTCTTCTCTTTGAAAATCAAAGAATTCTCGTAAGCCTGATCCCTAAGCTCATTTAATTCATTCAATTGAACTTTCCGGTGATCACCCGCGCTTTTAAGATCAAAGTTTGCATGTTTCAAGGCCTAGAATGCCTTATGCTCGAGCTCGATGGGCAAGTGACAAGCTTTTCCATACACCAACTTAAATGGGGTGCACCCGATGGGTGTCTTGTATGCGGTGCGGAAAGCCCATAATGTATCATCTAACTTATCGGCCCATGAAGCTCGATTTTCTCCTACGGTCCTTTCTAAAATCCTTTTCAAACCACGATTGGATACCTCAACTTGTCCGCTCGTTTGCGGGTGATACGCGGTAGAAAGACGATGGGTAACTCCATATTTAGCCATAACTTTAGCGAATTGTTCATTACAAAAATGGGTACCGCGATCACTGATGATAGCACGAGGTGCTCCGAATCGGGAAAACAAGTTCTTCAAAAACTTAACAACCACTCGGGCGTCATTGGTGGGGAGCTCCTTCGCTTCAACCCATTTAGACAAGTAGTCGACGGCCACGAGGATATACTTATTACCCTTAGATGATGGAAATGGCCCCATAAAATCGATGCCCCACACGTCAAAAATCTCGCAAACTTGAATAGCATTTTGTGGCATTTCATCCTTTTGCGAAATTTTCCCTTGACGTTGGCAAGAATCACAAGACTTAACTAAATCATAAGCATCGCGATATATGGTAGGCCAATAAAATCCGGAATCAAAAACCTTCTTAGCGGTGTAGCTTGCACCATGATGGCCACCAGTAGGTCCGTTATGGCAAGCATTGAGAATATCAAGGGCCTCTTGGCCATGAACACACCGCCGGATTACTTGATCCGCACAAATCTTAAACAACTAAGGATCGTCCCAGAAATAATGCTTAACATTTTGAAAAACTTTTTCTTCTGCTGGAACGACATCCCTTTCATGATGAAATTGCCCGCATGGTAATTTGCAAAGTCGGCAAACCATGGGGTGTTTGGGTCTTTCTTAGCAATCATCCCAAGTGTCTCAAGAGGAAATGTTTCCGTGATATCTTTTTTCTCGAGCACACTTTGATGAGGAGTCTCAAGTCTAGAAAGGTGATCGGCAGCAAGGTTCTCTGCTCCTTTTTTGTCAAGAATAGTAACATCAAACTCTTGAAGGAGGAGAACCCACCGAAGTAATCGTGGTTTAGCATCTTGCTTTGCCAAAAGATACTTTAGGGCAGAATGGTCGGTATACACTATGGTCTTCGATAAGACAAGATAGGGTCGGAATTTATCGAAAGCATAAACAACGGCCAATAATTCCTTTTCAGTAGTCGTATAATTGTGTTGGGCCTCAGACAATGTCTTACTCGCATAGTGTATGGGTTGAAAATGTTTCGATTTACGTTGCCCCAAGACTGCCCCAATTGCGTAATCACTTGCATCACACATGAGCTCAAAGGGCAAATCCTAGTCGGGGGCAACTAAGATCGGAGCTTCAGTTAATTTCTTTTTGAGAAAATTAAATGCTTCAACGCATTCATTGGTGAAGATAAACGAAGCATCCTTCTCAAGGAGATGGGTCAGAGGGCGGGCTATCTTAGAGAAATCATGGATGAAACGGCGATAGAAACCGGCGTGACCTAAAAACTCCGAATACCTTTGACGGTAGTGGGATGAGGGAGTTTAGCGATAACGTCGACTTTAGCTCGGTCGACCTCAATCCAGATTTTGAAATCTTATGGCCGAGGACAATGCCCTCTCGAACCATGAAGTGGCACTTCTCCCAATTCAAGACCAAGTTGGTGTCTTCACACCGTTTGAGCATGTGGTCTAGATGAGAGAGGCAAGAAGTGAAAGAATCTCCATAAACCGAGAAATCGTCCATAAAAACTTCCATAGACTTTTCGATCATGTCATGAAAAATAGCCATCATGCACCTTTGGAACGTTCCGGGAGCATTGCATAAACCAAATGGCATTCGTCGGTAAGCAAACGTTCCATAAGGGCACGTGAAAGTCGTTTTCTCTTGATCCTGCGGATCAATCGGAATTTGAAAGTAACCAGAGAAACCATCGAGAAAGCAATAGAACTCATTCCCCGCTAAACGTTCGAGCATTTGATCCATAAAAGGTAGCGGGAAATGGTCCTTTCGTGTAGCATCATTCAAATTTCGGTAATCAATACACACCCTCCATCCGGTGACGAGGCGTGTGGAAATCAATTCATTATCTTCGTTCATAACTACGGTCATTCCACCTTTCTTCGGGACACAATGGATAGGGCTAACCCATGAGCTATCGGAGATTGGATAAATGATTCCGGCGTCGAGGAGTTTAAGAACTTCCTTTTTGATAACCTCATGAATTTTCGGATTAACCCTACGTTGTTGTTGAATAACGGGTTTACAATCGTCTTCCATTAAGATCTTGTGAGTACCAAAACGAGGGTTTATGCCTTTGATATCGGAAATTTGCCAAGCGATGGCACTCTTATGTTTACGAAGAATATCCAAAAGTGCGGTTTTCTCCTCATCTTTCAAGGTTTTAGCAATGATGACGGGAAACTTGTTCGGTTCTTCAAGACAAGCGTATTCAAGATGAGGAGGTAAATCTTTGAGCTCGGGCTCCGGAGATTTTTCGTTAGACGTTTGTACTTCTTTGATTTCTTCAATCGTAATCTCTTTCGGAGGGAGTGACGGTGATGGATCTTCATTCAACAATTGCTCAAGATAAAGGATATCCCCCTCCGAATCATAAACACCATCATCAATTCCCGGTGGAATCGATTCATCATTAGCAAGAAACTCGTCGATCTCTTCCAAAAGGAAGTCACCTCCCTCGAACGGAGTGAGAGAGGGGGAAGAGTCGGCAATGATTGGTTCAGAAGATTGTTCAGAATTTAGAGAAGAAGGTGAATCAGAAGAAGTAGAATTATTAGCAAAACCGAGAACTTCTTGAGCGTACTCCTCACAAGAAACATCAATAACGTCGATTCGATTGATAGAAGCATCGTCGAAATTTGAGGAGTACCTCGTCGTTTGATTAATGTTGAATGTGACGGCTTCTTGATTAACTCTCAACGTAATCTCTCCTTCGAACACATCAATTAAGGCACGACCGGTCCTTAAGAAACATCTCCCAAGAATAATGGGTACTCGAGGGTTGGCATCAAAATCTACCACAACAAAATCCGCGGGAAAATAAAACTCCCCCACTTCGACAAAGACATCCTCGGCTATACCCTTTGGACGGGTCGTAGAACGATCGGCTAGCTCGAGGGTCATACACGTTGGGGTAAGTGGGGGTAACGAAAGCTTCTCGTAGATTGATTTTGGCATCAAATTGATACTCGCGCCAAGATCGGCCAAGGCGGAGAATTGAACAATTCTTTGAAAATCACATGGAATGAGGAACTTGCCGGGGTCTCCTAACTTTTCGGGAAGTTTCTTGAGGATAACCGCCGAACAATTCGCGTTCAGAGATGTCGTAGCAAGCTCATATAGTTTCTCCTTGTTTGTAAGCAATCCCTTAATCGTAGAAGCAAGTTTAGGCATCAAGAGAAGGGCATCCGCAAAACTGATCTCCACATTCAAGTCTTTGAAGATTTGGAAAAACGTTTCCATTTGATGATTAGACTTTTCTCGAAGTGTTTGATCTTTAAGACGAGACGGATATGGGATAGACGGTTTCGGATTAGCTTTGTTCACATTCACGGGAGCATCTTCGGGCTCAGAATCTTGGACAACCGTGGGTTGGACATTCACAGTACTCCCCTTATTAGTAGGAAGCACCGGGTCCTTTGTCACCCCGGTCTCACGGTCTACCACACGAGACGGAGAAGAAGTGGTAGGAACCGTAGGTCCATCATAAGCTACACCACTTCGGGTAGTGATCGCTTTCATGTCACCTCTCGGGTTCGGAATCGTATTGCTCGGAAGAGAACCGGAACCCGAGGGTTGAGAATAAGAAGTAGACGGTTGATTGGCTTGAAAGAAACTAGCCATCATATTCCTCATTTCAGTCATCTGTTTGTTACTTGTAGCTTCCATCTCCTTTTTGAAATCCGTCCTCATGCCGTTAATTTGATTTTGGAAACTTTTAATGGTGTAATCGGAGTTCTTCATGTAAGTTAGAAAATCGTTGTTCGGGGCAACTTGAGGAGGTGCTTGATAAGGTTGTTGAGGAGGAGGTGGTTGTTGGTAAACTTGAGGTGGAGGAGCTTGGTAGTGTTGATTACCATGATTAACATTAGCTCCTCGGTTCTGATTAACATTATGGTTACCATTGAAATGGTTTTGATTTTGGTTTTGTTGTTGAGGTTGGTTGAAACCGGGAGGTCCGAGATAATTGTTTGAACGGTAGCTAAGAAGATTTTGATCTCCTTGCGGTTGATTGTAGTTCCCTGTAGCAGCATAAACATTCTCATGTGCGTAGCCACCGATGGCTGGGCACTCGGAATAAGAATGTGGACCTTCACAAGTCTCACAAGTCGGGTGTACCGCTTTCACTTGTTGATTCTGATTCTGATTATTCATTTGATGTATCCTTAAGATATCGTCCATCTTTTTGTTCAAAGTGGCTATTTCGAGAGAAGAAGACGTATTTGATCGAGATGATGCACCCCTTTCGGTGGTAGAATCCCAATAATTGTAATGAGCGGTCATGTTCTCAATAAGATCGTAGCATTCCTCGGGACGTCTTTTCATGAAAGTTCCACCAGCAGCAGCATTGATTGTCTCACGGTGTCGTAACGTCAAACCATTATAAAACGTATCAATTTGAGTGACAAGCAACATGTTATGATTCGGACATCGATCAATCGCAAGCT
>OU343216.1:51847812-51981483 GCA_910596185.1 Chrysanthemum makinoi
TGGAGTAACTTTATATATAAGAAAAAACTATTATTTTCATAGACAAGTATTAAGGCAACAAGTGACCATGTTGGGGTCGTTTTAACATTGACATGGACTTTTATAACATGATGTCTTCTAGTAAAAGGAATTTCGCCAAGCATATTTCCGAAATGTCCAACCGTTCGTCAGCGGAGTTGGAATGAATAAAAATACGGGTCACTTAAACTTTGCCGAAAACCATCCTTAAACGATATTTTGGACACAAGTACCATACTTAACCTATACTTTTCTCCGTGATCGAGACCTCTAGGATGAAAACTTAAATGCTAAAACTTTGAGATAATATACAAGCTTCCCCAAAACCGTTGAGTTCGTTTCTAACACTCGACGTGCACCATTTCGACTAGCTTTTCACGGCGTTTGTCACTTTCATGATAATTTCAACGACATTATTTTACGACGAAAAGTTATAATTTCATAATAAATCACAAAATGACTATTGTAGGATATCATTTCAACGTAAATACTTGTAAAGTATTTTAAAATATAACGAGATGTCATAAACATATATTTCGACGATAAATTCTATTTTCAAAAACGTACAAGTGTTATAGATTACATGTGGATTTGCATACACGACATTGTTTCATGATTTACATTAGAACATATCATTCATAATAGGTCACGTTCAGAGGTTGCGCCTCATTTCAGTATTGCCATTATATCATCATTATCATTGCAACAGGTGAGTTCATTCATCCCCGATTTATTCAAGTTTTTACTTTATTTCAAACCTACGGGGGAGAATACATTGTACATCATTTTATTACGATGCCAAGTATATCAAATTCATTAGATTGCTTAAGTTACCTCATTTCCAGTTAAATGTCCCAATTTCATAAACATGAACCGTTAATTTCATAGAAGCGTGGGTGAGTGGATAGATCTATCGAGGGTGATACCTCCATCCGGGTTGGCGGATTCCAACCGGACGGATGCATTTCATTTCATAATCATTATTTGAGTTGTTTGGCAAAACACTCTATTGGGGCGAACATCATGATCAGTCAAGCTTCGGTGTCATGTGCTTAAGCAATTGTAACATTTTATGTGACATAATTGTCATACATGGCCTATACTTGTGGTAGTCGTTTTAAACATTTACATAAACTCTATGAACTCACTCAACCTTTGTGTTGACACTTTTAGCAATGTATTTTCAGGTAACTAAGGCATATACTTCATGGCATGCATGTGGACATATCATAGAGTCACGGTGACGACGCGTCTCATATGGGATTTTTACACTTTAAAAACATCGTTTGACTTATACCAAACTTATTTTCCGCACATGTTGATTATAAATTGGGACCTATCTTTTGTAAACTCTGAATGTTTTATTATAACAAATGATGTATTTTCCAAACGACACTTTAGGTCGTTCAATATAACTGTGATTGTGATGCTATGACAGTCAACCCCTAGGAATTCCATTCCGCTGCAAAACAGGTAATTTGGGGTTGTGACAAAAACTAAAACGTTTAGAAAAGGGTAAAATAGCAAATGGTGAATGTGAACTTTGTGTTCAACTTCAAACACTAGTTGATCATTTAGATTCTAAAATTGCTAGAATGAGTACGAACACCTTAGATACAATACTCGATGGTGTTAAAACCGGTAACAACCAAAAGGGTCTAGGTATTCAACAACTTGATCCATCAACTAGTGAAAATAAAGAAACCAAATTTGTTTAAAGAACTAGAAAAAAGTCATGTTGTGGCGGATCCCACGGATCCCCTAAAAAGGGAACGGCTAGTGGACAAAACTGGGATACGTGGATCTATGTAAAACTAGTGGTAATAAACGTATCTTCATCTAGAACGAGTTCGTTATCGTTAATAGGAAGAAACCAACTAATGTCACCACTAGACATCCACCTCCAAAATATAATCCTACTTTTGCAAGAAACAAAGCACCATCTTTTCAAAAACATAATGCATCTAGGAGACCTAATAATGTCTATCCAAGAAGTAACCATCAAATAGGATGGAACCCTAATATGTAAAACGGTTTTTCCTTTCAAAACTTTGCTCCATGGAATGCATACTCATCTTATCCATACATGTATAACATGAATGGAATGTTTAACACTAATGGACCCATGAACAAATGGGGACCAAACTTTTGAGTTTATTATTGTTTTAGGTGTGCTTAAAGGTCGACCTAGACCCCGATGAATGGGTCAAGGATAGCGAGTGCACGAGGCACATGACCAGCAATAGGGATCTATTCTCCACATATGAATCCGTAAATGGAGGTAATGTGGTGTTTGGAAATAGCAAAAGTAGAATCATCGGTAAAGGTACGGTTTCTAACAAATCTCTAACCATTAACGATGTGTGTCACGTAGAAAAGCTAAACTTTAACCTCTTAAGTATAGTACAAATATGTGATAAAAAGTGCAATGTACTTTTTACCGAAACCGGTAGTAAAGATACTTAAAAATTGTCACACCCCCAAAATATCGCAGCGGAACGATAGTGTCATTGGGGTATAACGTCATAGCACAAAGTATGGATACAGAAAACGACCTCTATAATGAGACGTTTTGAAAAGTTTACCATTCGATTTCAAATGTCAAAGATTACACAACAAGAAATCATAAAGTTTGATAATACACAAAGAGTTTACAAAACATGTCGAAGGGTAACTGTTAAAAGCACAAGACTCCAATGTATGCCATGCGACCCAAAAGCTCCATGAAATGCTATCACCTTAAAACCTGAGATAAACATGCTAAAAGTGTCAACACAAAGGTTGGTGAGTTAAGTAGAGTTTGGTTAACAAGTAAAGCCTTAAAAGAGTATTTATGTAACAAAGGAAAAGTTTTTGGTCAAATAGAATAGTTCGCAAAGCAAAGGCATCGTAAATCCACTCAGTTCCAAGTCCCGCCATACAAAACTTGCAACCTGTGTGTTTACAACCCACTGCTAAAAATAGTATGTCAATCTTGTATGCATGTATCATAGTAGTTAAAAGTATCAATGTTACCACAAGGGTCTTCCAACACTCGTGTTGGGATGTATCCATAAAAATGGCCTTCCAACATATAAATGCTGGGATGTTCCTCCAACGCTCACGTTGGGCTGTATCCAAATTAATGGCCTTCCACCATATAAATGATGGGATGTTCCTCCAACGACGCACGTTGGGCTGTATCCAAATTAATGGCCTTCCACCATATAAATGATGGGTGGATGTTTGTTTAAGTCTAGTCACCACACGCACCAAGTCTAAAGTATAAGCAATGTTGTTTGGCAAAAGAGTTTAAATGTTTTGACCGGCTCCCGCAGGAGTTAACATTGTTAAAGTATGTATGTTGATGCATAATAGAAAACAAGTTTAACACATTAAGGCAAAGATCGCAATAAACCACAAATGTCCAAAGTGTATAAAAAGTATATTGTAACACAATTGTATAAATGGTTTGAGTATTCGCAAGAGTGAAACAAGTATTTAAGCATGTATCTCCCCTAAATAGTTTGTAAGAATTTTAAACGAGTAAAGGTGGGGTATGAACTCACCGTGATATGTAAGAGTTTAAAGTACTTGCGAAAGTAATGAAAATAGTTTGAGCATGTATCTCCCCCAAAAGTAATTGAAATGTATAAAAGTAGGGGCTATGAAACTCACGGTAATCAGTAAACGTTTAGAGTATTTGTGAAAGTAAATGAAAATAGTTTGAGCATGATATCCCCCAAAGAGTTTGTAAGACAAATAAGTAATAGAAAGTGGGGCTCCGAACTCACCTGGTGTGATTGATATGCTAACAATGAAATGCACGAAGTGAGGCCCGAAACTATCTGCGACCTAAAATGAATGTTATGACTTGAGTTATGATATGTTGTCGTGAATGCATGATTTTGAAAACGTATCACCCAATATGCTACTTGAAAACTAGTTATATAAAAATATTGTACTTGAATGTGTGACGGTTTCTTGTCAAAATAATCACTTTTGAGTTAATGGTGAAAATGTAGTTAAAACTATGTAACGGTTTTAGTAATTGAAAAATCAGTTTACGTCGGACTTAACGTAATGTATACATAGAAAAACTAACTCGTTTTTAACGTCCATTTCCCCCGAAACGTCCGTTTAGGCCCTCAAAAACCTTGATTAAAATCCTGACAGCTTACTAAAGCTGTGAATAGTGTTTTTTCAGCCAGTTTTTGACTCAAAGTTCTGTTAACCATAACTCAATCGTTTTAAGTCCGTTTTTTTCAAGTTCTTTATATCCACTCGAAGGTAATGAAGAGTACTAATATATTTTTAAACTTCGGAGACTTCACAGAAATTTTAAGGCCACTGTTTGGGTCAGTTAAATTCGGACTGCATGTACAATTTTCCGGAAAATGGTAGTTTTTAAATCGTAACTTGGAAACCACGTATATTTTTCGTTATAACTCCGTTTTAGTCCGTTCAAAAGGCCCCGTTCATAACTAAAAATCTAGTTTCTAAAACTTTAATAAAACTTATAAAAATGACTAACTTTTCGGAAAGATTATAAATTTCGACAGCGCTTCCGCGCTTATTTTAAACTTTACCATTTTTATCTACTCGTTAAACCACAACTTCACCACAAAAATCCCTTAATCTACTCATCACCAATCCTACTAGTAAAACCTTGATTTGATCATAACTAAAATAAATATTCATTGTGAGGCTAAAAATATATATACAAACTTAAATAAACATATATAAAATTTATGTAACCATTTCCTCCAAAAACCACAACTAGACTTTGATGATCCATTTTCAAACTTCTCATTTTTATAAACTTCTAACTAGTACATACTTGTTATAAAAATTAATAGGACACATATGGGTGATAACATTTGATAACATGAATAAAAACTACAACTTGAGCAAATATGATCATGAGGACTTCAAGAAAATGTATGAAAATATGTATGAAAAGGTAAAAGATAAAGTTTCATGCTTACAAATTGCTTGATGAGGTTTATGATCAAGGATTTATCCTAAACACCCTAGGTTTTTATTTCAAAACCTAAACAAAGAGTGTTACTAGATTGTGTAGAACTGATAAGAAAAATTTTGATGATCACTTCTTGATCTCCTATGGTTGGCGGATTTTGGGAGGAAGAAGAAGAGAGGAGATCTTGACTTTCACACTTGAATTATTGTTGTATGTGTAGGATTTTTGGAGTGTAAGAGTATATAAGTAAGGAAAATCTTGTAAAAATCTTGGTGCATCATGTATTTAATAATACATATCTTATATTTATTATTATTATGTAAAAGTATAAATGTAGTAGAAGTAAAGTTATTTGAGGATAGTAGTAACTTGTAGTATTGTTAAATAAGATTAGTAAGTTGTATACACATTTGAATATTTAAGGTAGCGTTAGATAAAATAAATTTCACGGGTCAAGATAAAATATATTTTGGTCATAAAAAAAAATTATAAAAATACATTTCTTGCAAAACTTGAGTGAAATAATAATATTCGTGTAGTTTTTAAGAAAACCGTCGTAATAATATAAATTTAACAATTTACATACAAAAAATGAATTTTAAAACACGAGGTAACTCAAAATATAGTTTTTATAACTAAATGTAAGTATAAAAATGTATCGGGATCATTTTGGAAGTATCGGATCAAATGTTCAAAATAAAGTTTACGCGATAATGTTTATTTAATAAGAAAATAACGTTTAATGAAAATGCAAAACCATGTACGAATCGTTATGAAATGCTGAATGTGAAATATGAGAAATGACGGAAATTGCGAATGTGACATTCTTCCCATGTCAAAGGAATCACGTCCTCGTGATTCGATTAATGATACTATGGTCCAAAACGCGACAAGGGTTCTAAAAGTTTATGCTCATGTATGATTTAAATGATTATGCCAATGCTCATGCATATGTCGTGACTATATCCCATTCTAAAGACATGCTCCCTTATGATTAGGCTCGATGAGGAGGCTTTCCATCTGGAGCATTCCAAAATTTAGACTTCCACAACTTCCAAAAGAATGGATTTTTGCTTAATCCCACAACCTCAACAACAACTCAAACGCATATGATTAGGCTAAATCGGTTTAGGTAACAACTTGTTTCTAGCTCGATCTTTGCAACTCATCAAACAAGAACTGTCACGCGGATCAAACTGAAACAAGTGGTTGAAGAAAATCTTTTGAAAATTTGGCTCGATTCGGAATTGTTACTCATATGAGACTACTACCACTTCATGCATGATTCTTCCTGAATAGACATAGGTGATCAGGCTATGTATAATTTGGAGTAACTATGCAATGCTTGGACTAATCGACTCATATGATGTTTGGTGTTGAGTCATAAGTTCGCATGTATAAAGAATATGCACTTATAATGATATGATGAGATGCTATGATGATGTGGTTATAGTCTAGGGTCAGTGATGCAACCTAGTTCTCTATAACCAACGCTCTGATACCAATCTGTCACACCCCCAAAATATCGCAGCGGAACGATAGTGTCATTGGGGTATAACGTCATAGCACAAAGTATGGATACAGAAAACGACCTCTATAATGAGACGTTTTGAAAAGTTTACCATTCGATTTCAAATGTCAAAGATTACACAACAAGAAATCATAAAGTTTGATAATACACAAAGAGTTTACAAAACATGTCGAATGGTAACTGTTAAAAGCACAAGACTCCAATGTATGCCATGCGACCCAAAAGCTCCATGAAATGCTATCACCTTAAAACCTGAGATAAACATGCTAAAAAGTGTCAACACAAAGGTTGGTGAGTTCGTAGAGTTTGGTTAACAAGTAAAGCCTTAAAAGAGTATTTATGTAACAAAGGAAAAGTTTTTGGTCAAATAGAATAGTTCGCAAAGCAAAGGCATCGTAAATCCACTCAGTTCCAAGTCCCGCCCATACAAAACTTGCAACCTGTGTGTTTACAACCCACGGCTAAAAATAGTATGTCAATCATGTATGCATGTATCATAGTAGTTAAAAGTATCAATGTTACCACAAGGGTCTTCCAACACTCGTGTTGGGATGTATCCATAAAAATGGCCTTCCAACATATAAATGCTGGGATGTTCCTCCAACGCTCACGTTGGGCTGTATCCAAATTAATGGCCTTCCACCATATAAATGATGGGATGTTCCTCCAACGACGCACGTTGGGCTGTATCCAAATTAATGGCCTTCCACCATATAAATGATGGAATGTTTGTTTAAGTCTAGTCACCACACGACCAAGTCTAGTATAAGCAATGTTGTTTGGCAAAAGAGTTTAAATGTTTTGACCGGCTCCCGCAGGAGTTAACCAGTTGTTAAAGTATGTATATTGATGCATAATAGAAAACAAGTTTAACACATTAAGGCAAAGATCGCAATAAACCACACAAATGTCCAAAGTGTATAAAAAGTATATTGTAACACAATTGTATAAATGGTTTGAGTATTCGCAAGAGTGAAACAAGTATTTAAGCATGTATCTCCCCCAAATAGTTTGTAAGAATTTAAACGAGTAAAAGTGGGGTATGAACTCACCGTGATATGTAAGAGTTTAAAGTACTTGCGAAAGTAATGAAAATAGTTTGAGCATGTATCTCCCCCAAAAGTAATTGAAATGTATAAAAGTAGGGGCTATGAAACTCACGGTAATCAGTAAACGTTTAGAGTATTTGTGAAAGTAAATGAAAATAGTTTGAGCATGTATCTCCCCCAAAGAGTTTGTAAGACAAATAAGTAATAGAAAGTGGGGCTACGAACTCACCTGGTGTGATTGATATGCTAACAAAATGAAATGCACGAAAGTGAGGCCCAAAACTATCCGCGACCTAAAATGAATGTTATGACTTGAGTTATGATATGTTGTCGTGAATGCATGATTTTGAAAACGTATCACCCAATATGCTACTTGAAAACTAGTTATATAAAAATATTGTTATTTGAATGTGTGACGGTTTCTTGTCAAAATAATCACTTTTGAGTTAATGGTGAAAATGTAGTTAAAACTATGTAACGGTTTTAGTAATTGAAAAATCAGTTTACGTCGGACTTAACGTAATGTATACATAGAAAAACTAACTCGTTTTAACGTCCATTCCCCCGAAACGTCGTTTAGGCCTCAAAACCTTGATTAAAATCCTGACAGCTTACTAAAGCGTGAATAGTGTTTTCAGACGTTTTTGACTCAAAGTTCTGTTAACCATAACTCACCGTTTTTAAGTCGTTTTCAAGTTCTTTATATCCCCTCGAAGGTAATGAAGAGTACTAATATATTTTTAAACTTCGGAGACTTCACAGAAATTTTAAGGCCACTGTTTGGGTCAGTTAAAATTCGGACTGCATGTACATTTTCCGGAAAATGGTAGTTTTTAAATCGTAACTTGGAAACCACGTATATTTTTCGTTATAACTCCGTTTTAGTCCGTTCAAAAGGCCAAGTTCATAACTAAAAATCTAGTTTCTAAAACTTTAATAAAACTTATAAAAATGACTAACTTTTCGGAAAGATTATAATTTCGACAGCGCTTCGCGCTTATTTTAAACTTTACCATTTTATCTACTCGTTAAAACCACAACTCACCACAAAAATCCCTTAATCTACTCATCACCAATCCTACTAGTAAAACACTTCATTTGATCATAACTAAAATAAATATTCATTGTGAGGCTAAAAATATATATACAAACTTAAATAAACATATATAAAATTTATGTAACCATTTCCTCCAAAAACCACAACTAGACTTTGATGATCCATTTTTCAAACTTCTCATTTTTATAAACTTCTAACTAGTACATACTTGTTATAAAAATTAATAGGACACATATGGGTGATAACATTTGATAACATGAATAAAAACTACAACTTGAGCAAATATGATCATGAGGACTTCAAGAAAATGTATGAAAAATATGTATGAAAAGGTAAAGATGAAGTTTCATGCTTACAAATTGCTTGATGAGGTTTATGATCAAGGATTTATCCTAAAACACCTAGGTTTTTATTTCAAAACCTAAACAAAGAGTGTTACTAGATTGTGTAGAACTTGATAAGAAAAATTTTGATGATCACTTCTTGATCTCCTATGGTTGGCCGGATTTTGAGGAGGAGGAAGAAGAAGAGAGGAGATCTTGACTTTCACACTTGAATTATTGTTGTATGTGTAGGAGTTTTGGAGTGTAAGAGTATATAAGTAAGGAAAATCTTGTAAAAATCTTGGTGCATCATGTATTTAATAATACATATCTTATATTTATTATTATTATGTAAAAGTATAAATGTAGTAGAAGTAAAGTTATTTGAGGATAGTAGTAACTTGTAGTATTGTTAAATAAGATTAGTAAGTTGTATACACATTTGAATATTTAAGGTAGCGTTAGATAAAATAAATTTCACGGGTCAAGATAAAATATATTTTGGTCATAAAAAAATTATAAAAATACATTTCTTGCAAAACTTGAGTGAAATAATAATATTCGTGTAGTTTTTAAGAAAACAGTCGTAATAATATAAATTTAACAATTTACATACAAAAATGAATTTTAAAACACGAGGTAACTCAAAATATAGTTTTTATAACTAAATGTAAGTATAAAAATGTATCGGGATCATTTTGGAAGTATCGGATCAAATGTTCAAAAATAATGTTTACGCGATAATGTTTATTTAATAAGCAAATAACGTTTAATGAAAAATGCAAAACCATGTACGAATCGTTATGAAATGCTGAATGTGAAATATGAGAAATGACCGAAAATTGCGAATTGTGACAAAAATGGCATAACCATAGGAAGAGGAATTAGAAAACATGGAGTCTATGTCATTAAAATCGGTAATGAACCTAAAGACAAACTATGTCTTACTTCTATGGATGATACTTCGACCCTATGGCATCGAAGATTGGGTCACACAAACATGCGACTTCTTCAATCGCTATCATGCAAAGATCTAGTAAGAGATCTACCTAAGTTAAAATATGAACATCATTTTTGTGATGCTTGTAATGTAGGTAAACAAGCTCATTCGAGTCATAAAGCTAAAAACATGGTGTCCACAACTAGGTGTCTAGAATTACTACATATGGATTTATTTGTTCCATCCGCTATCCAAAGTTATGGAGGCAACTACTACACTTTGGTAATAGTGATGACTACTCTAGGTATACATGGACAAAATTTTTAAAGAACAAAACGAAACCTTAATTACTTTGAAATATTAGGCAAAAAGATCCAAAGACAACTAGGAAGTCCTATAGTGTCTATTAGGATGGATCATGGTAGGGAATTCGATAATGAAGTGCAATTTGGAGCCTTCTTTGACGCTAATGGTATTACTCACAACTTCTCGGCTCCACGCACTCCATAATCGAATTGGGTAGTAGAAAGAAAGAATAGAACCCTTCAAGAAATGAGTAGAACCATGCTTAATGAACAATCCATACCTCAAAAATTTTGGTGTAATGCTATTGATACTTCAACGTACATACTCAATCGAGTCTTAATTAGACCAATCTTAGGTAAAACTCCATATGAGTTACTCCGAGGCAAAAAGCCTACGTTAAATCACTTAGAGTCTTTGAAGCAAATGCTTCATTCTTAACACTAAAGATTACCTTACAAAATTTGATCCTAAATCAACCGAAGGTATCTTTCTAGGTTACTCGCCAAATAGCAAAGCTTACGTCATATTAAACAAAGAAACAATGAAGGTAGAAGAGTCATTAAACATAAAATTTGATGAAAGTCGACCCAAACCCTCTCCACCTCTTGTCGATGACAAGATCATAGAAAGTGAAGCTATTGTAATTAAATAAAAGATAAATGAAGAAGAAGAACCTTTAAATGGTGAAATCGTAAACATTAAAGAGTCCAAAGATCACCCCGTAGATAAGGTCATAGGAAAGCTAAACGAATGAACATTAAGGTCTCAAGTTCAAAACCAAAGTAGCTTGTTTTGTTTTGTTTCAACCATAGAACCTAAGAACACACAAGAAGCCATAAAAGATGAAAGTTGGGTAATTGTCACACCCCCAAATTATCTGTTTTGCAGCGGATTGGAATTCCATGGGGATTGACTGTCATAGCATCATCATCACAGTTATATTGAGCGACCTAAAGTGTCGTTTAAAAACACATCGTTTGACATTTATATAAAACATCCAAAGTTACAAGATAGGTCCCAAAAGTTGACAAAGTTTGCGGAAATTATAAGTATATTACAAGTCCAAACGATGTTTTGAAAGAAAATGCCATAATATACAATGATATAAATCGACGCCGCGACTTTGAAAGGGTTCCTTAACCATGCCATGATGCGTATGTCTAGTTACCTGAAAATACATTGCTAAAACGGTCAACAATAATGTTGGTGAGAAATCATAGGTTTATGAAAATGAATTATACGACTACACAAGTATAGATAATGTATGACAATGTCGTCACAAAAATGTTACAATTGCTATAAGTCCATGACACCGAAACTAGACCGACCATGATGTTCCCCAAAGAGTGTTTGCCAACAACTAAATAATGTTATTAAATGATATGCTGATGACTAGTTATCCACCAACCGGATGGAAACAGGAGTCACCCTCGATAGATCTATCCACTCACCCTCGCTTCTATGAAATTAACGGCTCATGTTATATAATGGGGACATTCAATTGGCATGAGGTAACTTAAGCAATGTAATGAATTTGATATACTTGGTATCGTAATAAAAATGATGTGCAATGTATTCTCCCCCGTAAGTTTGAAAACAATTATAAACATGTACAACGGGGCTATGAAAACTCACTTGATGAATTGAAGTGATGACAAAAGTGAGTACACCGAAATGTAGCGTGATCTCGAAACTGACCTATTATGAATGATATGATATGTAATAAGTCATGATGTAATGTTATGCATGCGATTCAGATGATATTTATACCACTTATGAATTTTTGAAAACAATACTTCTCGTCGAAAATATAATCTTTTAACGTCTTGACCATTTTTAAATTACTTCACATGAATTTACGTTGAAATGATATCCGACGATAATCATTTAGTGATTTATTGTGAAAATATTACTTTTCGTCGTAAAATAATGTTATTGAAATGTCCATGAAAATGACAAAAACGGCCTATAAAAGCTAGTCGTAAAATGGTGCACGTCGAGCGTTAGGAAACGAACTCAACGGTTTGGGAAGCTCGTATGATAATCTCAAAGTTTTAGTACATGAGTTTTCGTCCTAGAGGTCTCGAACATAAAGATAATAGAGGTTAAATATGGTACTTTTAGTCCAAAATATAGTCTAAGGATGGTTTTTCGGCAAAGTTTAAGCGACCGTAATTAATTCCTTACAATTCCGCTAATCAAACAATTTGACATTTTGGAAAGTATACTTGGCGATTTCACTTTTACTAGAAGACTTTACTTCATAAAAAGTTCTAATTCAATGTTAAAAACAACCTTTTACTTGGTACTAGTTTTTGCCGCAAAACTTGTTTATTAGAAATCAAGTTATTTTTTTTTTATATGATAATAGTTACGGCAACTTTTGTAAACATGTGTAATTTAGTCGTTACAAATCCGTTTTCTACGTTTTAAAGATCCTTAACTTCGTATCGAAGTATACTAACATATTTTTAACAAATCGAAATAATTTACAATGTCCAAGCTTCATTTTTGACTCGTACAAAACAAAAATAGTTTGCTGAAATTTTCAGAATTTTATATTTTTCGTCGCCAAATTGAAAAATTCATAACTTCTTCGTTATAGCTCCGTTTTAATACGTTCAAGCGGCCACGGTTTCGTTTTAAAGTATATTTTCTAAATATCTAGGCAAAATATTTTTGTTCACTGTCGGATTTTCCAGAATTAAATTTTAAGGACAGACCCTTTTCAAAACGTGTCGAAATGAGTTTTTCTCGCGCCAAACCTATTCTAACTCATTCAAAACAACTCCGAAGCTATTCTAATCCTACCATACACCTTCTTAGGGTGTCATGGGTTCCTAAACATCACCAAAACTAAAATATAACAAGGAGTAATTATAGGATGGATTATATATATTTAGCACATAAAAACCTTAAAAACCTTAAAAATGGTATAAATATCATGAGACTTGCATGTTTCACCAATAAAATGATATGACCATAAAAATGAATATGAAATAAAAATATGACTATGAATGCTTACTAGTGATATGATGAGGTTTATGGACAAAAGGTTTTCCTAATCACTTGAGGTTTGTATTACAAAACCTTGCAACAAATGATACTAGTGTTTAATTAAATGACTTGAAAACTTGGAATGATTCTTCCTTTGATCCCTTGGCTGCCGAATATGTAGAGAGAAAGAAGATGGATATTGGTCTTGCTTTGGTTACAAATGAAATGAAATGAAGTGAAATATATTGTATAATACTTGTGTATAAGAGATATTATACAAATATCTTTGATGATTCACCCCTTGTGTCGACAAGGGGTGTGAATCATCTATTGTTTATGTTTTTTTTTTTAACTTGTATAAATGTAAGATACTTGTAAGAGATTTGATGTTAAATGGTAACTTGTAGCATTTGTAAATATTTAGGGTAGCGTTGGATAAAAATAAATTTTCACGGGTCAAGTTAAAATATTTTTAGGTCATAAAAATTATAAAAATACATTTCTTGAAAAATTTGAGTGATATAATAATAATCGTGTCGAATTTAAGAAAAACGTCGTAATTATATAAATACAACAATTTAGTTACAAAATAAATTTAAAACATTGGGTAAACTCATAATATTATTTAATAAACTTAATATGAGTATAAAAATATATTGGAATAATTTTTGGAAGTAATGGATCAATTGTTCAATATAATTAAGTACGCGATAACGTTTATTAATATAAAAAATTATACGTTTAATGTGAAATGCAAAACCATGCATGAACTAATATGATGATAATGATATGTAGACTAAACTTAGTCTATATGAAATGACCTCGATGATATGATCATGAATTCACAGCTAAACCATTACGGTTACGTGAATTTGATGCTCGTAAACCTAGTTCACGATAAATGATAAATAATGAAACATGAGTAATGTTTTGAGAATGACCTGAAAATACGAATTGTCACATTCGCCCAACCAAAAAGGAATTCAGTCCCTGAATTCAGTCCTTGTTAGGTCCTACGGTGTTGTTGGTGAAAAGATGAGGATATTTGAGGCGTATCTGGTCTTCCCGTTCCCAAGTAAACTCAGGACCTCTTCGAGAATTCCAGCGAACCTTCACAATAGGAATACGACTTTGTTTCAACTGCTTGACCTCGCGGTCCATAATTTCTACCGGTTCCTCCACGAAATTTAGTTTATCGTCGAGTTGAATTTCTTCCAATGGAATAATGAGTGATTCCTCCGAAAGACATTTCTTCAGGTTTGAAACATGAAACGTGTTGTGTACATGACTAAGTTCTGATGGAAGATCAAGTCGATAAGCTACAGGACCAACTTTGCTCAAAATTTTGAATGGTCCAATGTACCTCGGGTTCAATTCCCGGTTTCCAAAACGTACCACGCCTTTCCAAGGCGATACTTTCAACATCACTTTGTCGCCAATTTGAAATTCCAATGGTTTGCGCCTAACATCTGCGTAACTTTTCTGTCGGCTTCTGGCAGTTCTGAGTCTATCTCGAATTTGAACTATCTTTTCTGTGGTTTCCCGTACCATTTCTGGACCAGTGAGTTGTGCGTCTCCAACCTCGGCCCAACAAACAGGTGATCGACACTCTATACCATAAAGTGCTTCGAATGGTGCCGCCTTTATACTGGTGTGATAACTATTGTTGTACGAGAATTCGATCAATGGCAAATGGTTAGCCCAACCATTTCCAAAATCAATCACACATGCTCTCAGCATATCTTCTAATGTTTGAATTGTTCTTTCACTTTGGCCATCGGTTTGTGGATGATATGCTGTGCTCATGTCTAATTTTGTTCCAAATGAATCTTGTAATGATTTCCAGAAGTTTGAAGTGAATCGACTATCTCTGTCGGAAATGATAGAAATTGGCGCTCCATGCCTCGAGACTATTTCCTTGACATAAAGTCTAGTAAGTTGTTCCATGGAATAAGTCTCTCTAATTGGTATGAAATGGGCTGATTTGGTAGGACGATCAACGATTACCCATATAGCATCGTAACCTCCCGATGTCTTAGGAAGTTTCGTAACAAAGTCCATTGTAATGCGTTCCCATTTCCATTGTGGAATTTCAGGTTGTTGGAGTAATCCTGAAGGTTTTTGATATTCAACTTTTACTTTAGAGCAAGTAAGACATCTGCTGACATACGTGGCAATTTCCGCTTTCATGTTCGGCCACCAATAAAGTTTCTTGAGATCCTGATACATCTTGTCAGAACCTGGGTGAATAGAATACTTTGACTTATGCGACTCATGCATAATCAATTCTCGTATCCCGCCATACAATGGTACCCACATTCTATCCTTGAAGCATAATACTCCATCTGCTCTCTTTACAAAGCCATTTACATTTTCAGGCATACCATAAAGCTTTTCACTTGGTCGGTTTTCCTCCTTGAGTGCCTCTATCTGTGCCTCAAGTATTCTTGATGGTAAAGGTGAACTGATCGTCATTCCTAATGATCGTACTCATAAAGGTTTGGGTCTTTCTTTCCGACTAAGAGCATCAGCCACAACATTGGCTTTTCCTGGATGATACTTGATTTCACAATCATAATCGCTGAGTAATTCCAACCAACGTCGTTGCCTCATGTTAAGTTCCTTCTGATTAAGAACATATTGTAAACTCTTGTGGTCAGTAAACACTGTGCACTTTGTACCATAAAGGTAGTGTCTCCAAATCTTAAGTGCAAATACTACGGCCCCCAACTCAAGATCATGTGTGGTGTAATTCTTCTCATGAACCTTAGTTGTCGTGAAGCATACGCTATCACCTTCTCGTTTTGCATTAAAATAGCTCCAAGCCCTTTATGTGAAGCATCGCAGTATATAACATGAAGTTCAATTCCTTCATGTAGTGCAAAATTGGCGCCTTCTGCTTTTGCTAACAACTGACGACTTCTTGTTTCTTTCCCATTAGTACCTCTTGTTTTTTGCATGTCAACTTAGTCAAGCTTAGCTATCTTTGAAAAACACATTTGGGAATTATGTGAAGTTTGGATTATCTTGATATTCTTTTAGAAATGATTATCGCGAAGAAGAGTGGATTATGCAGAAGACATAATCTTTGAAGGATAATAGTTAGTGATATGTTTACTGCGGAGTATTTATTCGTGTTTAGTTTATTTAGTTTGGATATACATGAGCTTTATTAGGAAGTGATTGTGTATATCTTATTTATTTTATAGATTACTCGTTTCTTGGGAAGCGGTTTAGCGATATTGTTTAGGGTTCACTTGTCTATAAAAGGAACACATTAGAAAAGATATGTACCGATTGAAAAACTTCAGTTTTAGGTAATATAAAGATCCATAGAGGATCAAGAAGTTCTTAGTTATTACTTGTGTTTTATATTCCATTTTACTAAATATAAGTTGTAGAGATTGTCTTTTATTGTGCTTGTGATTACATAGGCATACATAACGATCCACGAGCTCAAGATCTATCAAGGTGCATTTGATTCAACAAGTGGTATGAGCCTGCGTGAGAGTCTCTACGATACTAAGGAAAAGTTTTCTAAACACCCATTCAACCAAAATCATCATGCAGTTTTGGATGTTGTCGAACTCACCAACAACCAAAACTCCTCCCATGTCGCAGCAACTAAGTCTCTCTAATAGCAATGCTAAGTTTCCTTACCTTAAAAGGGAGGAATATGATCTGGCGATGAAGATGCTGACTGATCTCAACATTGATTGGAACCTATGGCGATAATTACGAAGGGAGCAGTTTGAAGAGAACTACCGCGGATCTTTGCTTGTATAATGATGATGTTCCTCCCAAAGCTATTGAAGGAGTTCTTTGGCGGTTCGAGAGAGAAACCAAGGTCAAAACCATTCTCGCCAAGCTATTCACGAGGATCACTTGAGTGATTTTCACTTCATGCAAGATGATAAGGATATATGGTTAGCAATCAAGGCAAAGTTCGGCGGGAATGAGAGTCTAGGAGGCAGAAGAATCATGCTAAGACAGCGGTTTGGGACTTTCAAATATCTGAAGAGGAAGGCATACACAAGGGCTATGATAAGTTTCACAAGATTTTAAAGTAGGTTATGAATCAGATACGGGCAAAGGCCGGATAATGATGGTGTAACTCTAAATTTATGAGGAGTCATTACCTCCATCCACGGCTACATGTAAACATAGCTTTAAAAGCTAAAGGTGGTTTGGACATGCTTACCTTTGATGGTACAGTATCCTGAGCTTAAAGCTCTTTGACATGATGTTAGAAGCCCTTTTCGATCATCTTCTTACGCTTGCGCTAGTCATCGCATTTGTTGGAGCCTCGACTCCAAGAGTCTAGCTATGGTCCAAGCTCATATCCATCATCATCTTATCTTGCTCCTTATCAAGCTCTCATCCTAGATCAAGTGGATTTATGGAAGATGTTCTTGGATCTTTCTTTTTTCGATTATGATCCTAGCGGATCGGCCTATGAAGATTTGGATCAAGTGGACCGATTGAGATGGAAGAGATGAAGGTGAAGTGGCGATTGGCCATGCTTTCCATGGATATCAAGAACTTTGAGCTATGGCGAAGATTTGGATTGAAGGGCCGAGATCGACGAATTTGACAAGAGGAAGGTTAAATGCTTCACATACCAGGATGGGTCACTTTTCTAGAGAATGCAAAGGCGGAAAAGGCTGGTGATGAGACAAGATACTCTTCTAATCGGCGATGCTCGAGGAAGCGAGGGAACCTGAAAAGGCTGGCTGACTTTGGTCCTCTGGATAACAGCGTGAATTTGGAAGCAACATGAGGGAGATGATAATGATGGTCGATAATGTTGGGTTGATTGCAATTTTACACTTGAAGACCAACATGATCGGATTGCTTGATGGGCATCTCGGTACAAAAGCTGTTTGTTTTGGTTGTAGTGAAGCGTTATAATGAACTTAAACAAGCTTATGATATTTTGGAACCTAAATATAATGAATACTATGTGGAAGTTGAAGCTTATAAGCAGGGCTTTGAAAACACTAGAAAGACAAAGGTTTGGTTTGAAGAATCAAATAGCTTATGATGAGAAGAAAATAGGTGTTTTAGAAAGAGATCTCGAATATGCTACAAATGAGTTAAAATAGTGCGAGAGTTAAGAGGCGGATTTAGAGTCGAAAAAATCTAGAGCTTAAGGAGAAACTTAAAGAAGAAATTGCTAGGCATAAAGAATGGATGATGAATGGGAATAAGTTAGCTGGTTTTATTTATAGTAGTCAAGCTTCTAACTCTACAGTGGCTTTAGGTTTTAAGAAATATGTTGGCTTAGAAGCTAGGGATGACACCGCGTAAATCTACACCCGGCCAAATTAGCTAATTTTTTGTCAAGAAGGTCAATTACATTACGTCCTGGTCCTATTAGAGGTGAACATATGCCTATTGATGTGTCCAAAATTAAAGACTTTGATGGATCATATCATGGCAAAAGTCAAGAGACATGCGGACCTAATACTTCTACTAATGACTTTGTCTCTTGTGTTGCCGGTGACAAGTCCTCAACAGTCTGATGTGATTCAAATGACAAGTCGGCCTTCCAAGCACAAGTCGACCTTCAAATCTACCCTTCCCGAGTCTCTCCCACCTTTTGCACCCCAAGACTACCAATAAGAGTGTAGAGTTGTTGCCAGGAATCTACTTCCAAGGCAGTTACCTCACGGGCTTAATTTATAATTCTTTGATAATACTGGTAAACAATTCTTTTCATGATTTTGGTTTGAATACTTCTGCTTGTAATAATACATCTTTTGGTTTGAATAAATCTTCTCATCAGAAGAAATGTTTTGTGTGTGGTGATTCTCGGAAATCTAGACCAATGTGGACCAATGTTAATGATATACCACCTTATGTTCCACAAACTTCTTATAATAATAATTCTTTTCCTTGGAGAAGATCAATTGGAAAACCATATGTTCAACCAACTAGTGAATATTTTAATAATGGTTTTTGGCCTAGATATGTGAACCACATGACCGATGGGAAAAGTGCAGGACAACTGCTGTCAAGACCTCGGCAGTTGTTCTTGGAATAAGCGGGGACCCAGTTTAAATGGAAACCCAAGAACAATAGTGGATCTTATTCTTCTCCTTGGCACTCACTTATGATCCACAAGAGGTTCAAGTCGTAGACTTGAGCCTCCATAATGTACTAATTATACGTATATTTTTTTGTTGTTGTAGGATCATCCCTTAAGCATAAAGATGTTGGAATTGTTGGCAGTGGTTGTTCTAGAAGTATGTCGGAAGCTTGAGGGACATGATGCATAACTTTGTACCGATTGAAGGAGGAGGCAATGTAACCTTTGGAGGAAGTGATGGGCAATGCGGGAAAGGGACCATCAAACCACCTCAGCTGGATTTTGAGAATGTTTATTATGTCAAGGAACTTCAACACTTCAATTTGTTTTCAGTCTCACAAATATGTGACACTAAGAACAAAGTACTCTTCACAGAGGATGAATGTCTTGTCTTTGTCTAAAGACTTCAAACTCCGGAAGAAACTTCAATACTCTTGAAGGTTCCTCGAGTCACAATCTTTATACATTCAACTTAACCAATGTCCAACCGGTGGTGACTTAACATGTTTGGTGGCTAAAGCATCAATGGATGAGTCTACCAAATGGCGCGGAAGGGATGGCCCATGTCAATTTCAAGACCATCAACCGACTCTCTAAAGCGGGCCTTGTTAGAGGTCTTCCATTAGAAGTATTCACCAATGAACATAAGCGTGTTGCATGCAACAACGGAAAGCGACTGAGCCTCCTACAAAGGTGTTCTATTCTGGTAAGCATTATTTACGAACCTCTTGGTACTTCATATGGATCTGTTTGGTCCAACTAAAGTGAGAAGCATTGATCATAAATATTTTTGTCTAGTGATCAGCATGGTTATAGCAAATTTTGTTGGGTATTCTTTCTAAGAACCAAGATGAAACATACGAGTATTGAAAACTTCATTACCCTTATTGAGAATCAGTTGAATAAAAAGGTGATAGGAATTAGGTGTGATAATGGTGCGAGTTCAAAAATAAATTACGATAGAACTCTGCAGGATCAAGGGAATCAAAAGGGACTATAGCACTCCAAGAACCCCTCAACAAAATGGGGTGGCGAGAAAGAAAAATAGAGACCTTAATAGAGGCTGCAAGATCAATCTTTGTGGACTCTAAACTTCTACCATGTTTTGGGTAGAAGGCATTGGTGACTTGTTATGTACTCAATAGAGTGTCATTACTAGACACACCTTAAAACACCATATGAACTTCTTTTTGGAAAGTTCACATTATTCATTACCTTAAACGTTTGGTTGCCAAGTGACAATTTTGAATACCAGTGATCCATTGGGCAAATTTGATGAGAAAGTACGATGATGTGGTTACATTGTGGGGTATTCGCTCATAGTAAGGCATCTGAGTTTACAATGTATCTCTAAGAAGATTGAGGAGACATTGAATCGAGGTATCTTGAAGACAAGCCTAATGTTCAAGAACGGGGTCATATTTGGTCATTTGACCTTGATTACTTGGCTGATTACTTGGGCTATACTAGACATGTGGCCCCTAACCAAATCTGGATCCAAGCATCTCCAACTAGTCTGAGAAACTTTGGAAGCTCATTCGAAAGTAGATGCGATGATGATGAACAACCAATTGTAGTGCCTTCTTTCTCTCCTAACAATTTTGTAGGTAACCGTCCTAAAGATTATCTTGATGTGGTGAAGATGAATTCATTATCTTTGAGGACCTTGCTTGGTGAAGAAACAAGAGTATCTCGTAAATTTTGATTTTGAGAGGAATGTTGAAGATAGTACAAATGAAGCACTCGGTAGAAACACCAATTCTGCTGAAAGGAATTCTGTTTCTCCTCACCTCTCCAATTTGGCTGAAAGACTTGTTGACACCTCTCCTATTTCTACTAGAGTGTCAACAGACCTTGGAGAACCTTATACTAGGTTTCCAAAACCTTGGATCTTAGTCATCATCAACCTAAAGCGGCATCTTCAACACACCTTCCTATGATAATCACCTTTTGAACCTACTATGACTAATCTTGATTCCTCCATTGATGTCAACACCACCACTACTACAAGGATCAACAATGTTCATCCAGTCTAATATTATGGTGATCTAATGCTGTTATTAGAACAAGAGTCATGTACGTTCTAAATATGGTCGTGGCTTTTATCTCTTATGTTTCAAATCAGAGAGAGACAATCACGAGACTATGAACATTGTCTGTTTGCTTGCTTTCTCTCACAAGTGGAACCAACCAATGTTACTCAGGCTCTTAAAGACTCAAGTTGGCTTGAAGCAATGCGGATGAGATGCAATGCTTTCAAAATCAGAGGTTTGGATATTGGTACCACTTCACGATGGTAAGTATGCTATTGGGACTAAATGGATTAGAAAATAAGAGAGATGCTCGAGGTGTTGTCATTAAAAACAAAAGCAATTAGTTACACGAGGGTTATAGACAAGAGGAGAATGGATTATGATGAAGTGTTTGCACCGGTGGCAAGAGTTGAGGCCATCATTTTCTGCTTATGCATCCTATATGGGTTTTATGGTCTATCAAATGGATGTTAAAGGAGCTTTCTTGTATGGTGAAATTGAAGAGGAGGTGTATGTCACTCAACCTAAAGGATTTGAAGATCCAGATCATCCTAACCATGTGTATAAGGTAGTCAAAGCTCTCTATGGACTACATGGCCAGGCACGAGTATGCTAGGCTTTCGCATTTCTTACGAAGCATGGTTCTGAAGGTGCAGATTGATAAGACTCTTTTCCTAAAGAAGAATTCCACCAGAGACATAATTCTTGTGCAAGTGTATGTGGATGACATTATTTTGGATCCACAAAGGCGTGGTGCAGGGAGTTTGAGGAGCTTATGAAGGGAGAGTTTGGATGAGTGTCATGGGAGAATGACTTTCTTTTGGGACTTCAAGTTCAAACGAGCTGATGGTATCTTTATCAGTCGAGGACAAATATGTGAGGACATCTTGAAGAAGTTTGGTATGGAGGTGTAAGGTTGCCACTACACCTTATGAAGCTCAAAGTCAAGAGACCAACAATGAAGTGATCCACTGTGAATGTTCATTTGTACAGGAGTCTATGATTGGGTCTTTGATGTATTTACTGACTTCGGGCGATATTACTTTTTTTGTTGTGAGTGTTTGTTAGAGACATCAAGTTACTCCAATCGACTTCCATCTCAATCTTGCATTAAGAAGATCTTTAAGTACCTCAAAGGCCAACCACTTCTAGGTCTTTGGTACCCAAAGGAGTCTCCTTTTAAGTTGGAAGCATATAGTGATAGTGACTATCTTTGGTGCTAATCTGATAGGAGGTCCACCACTTGAGGTTGCCAATTCCTTGGAAAGAGATTGATTTCTTGGCAATGTAAGAAACAAACTATTGTAGCTACACTCATCTGAAGCGAGTATGTTCTTTCTTGCAAATTCTTTGTGGACAAGGTTCTTTGGATTCAAAATCGCGGTTGTTGGATTATGGGTATACCTTCATGAACACAACAATTTTTATTGATAATCAAAGTACCATATGCATTGTTAAAATCCATTTTTTCTGATCCGAACAAAACATATTGAAATCGGCTACTTTATAAGAGATGCATATGATAAAATTTGATAAAAGTGGTCAAAATACATACTGATGATAATGTGGCAGATTTGTTAACAAAGGCTTTTGATGGACCAAGGTTTCAACACCTTGTGGTCCATATCGGTATCTTAACCCTTAGCGCAAGTTTAAGGGGAGGCATATCTCAGGAGGATTTGTGTATAACTTTGCATTTTTCTATGTAAATTTGTATATTTGGTTGTTTTTAACTAACTCTAACCTGCTAATGTAATCTTAGTGTGTTTCTTTGTTGGTTTGTGTGTTTCTCTGTGTTTGTTTTGTTTTTTGCGAGTTATGCATTCGATCTGTTGGAGATTGGTCGGAGTACTAGAGCATGTTCCTCTTTGAGTTCAAAGTCTTGAAGTGAGTCAATTGTTTCTTGAAGCTAATGTCTTTGATTTATATGATTCATACAAAAGAAGTGCGAGAAACAAAGTGATCATTCATTCATTCAAGAAAGCGTTCCTGACTTACAACTGAGTACTAGCAACATCAAATGCATCTACATGATCGATTAGTCCTAATCTATTACATATCATCCGTTCCAACATCTAACAGTACATTGGATATGCATGATCGCTCACATCTTTCACTAAATGCTGGCTTAGCTTTGTGATGTGCATAACCAACCCTAACAAGATGCTAGGATCAAAATGGAAGGATGGATTGATGCAAGCGATGATGATGACAATGACCACAAATGATGATGGAGAAAAAAAATGTGTCCTTTGTGCTTCATCTATGTATTTCAACCAAAATGCAACCCATCTACTCTCCTTAAGTTCTTCCCTTATACGATATGTGATGATGCACCAAAACGATCGCGAAAAGACCGAAACCACCTCTCTATCTTACTTTGGAAGTGGTGGATTTTTGGCTCGTGGCCTTTGTTGAGGCAGAAGATGTTTGGGGTTGGGAGTAAGATGTTCCCTCACTTAAAGTCACGAAGAATCATCAAGGATATACTTGATTATCTACACTTTCATCTTACATGAAGGGAGAAAGGGTGATTTCTTTGATTTTGGATATGGTTTTGGAAAGTAATGAAACCATGGATTTAGTATCTTCGCAGATGATGATGATGATGATGAGGATGTTGTTGTGAGATCTATGATCTCGTTTTGGTACTCATGTTGTTATGGCTAATTACGAAGTATTGTTGGAATTAGGGTTTGAATGATATTTGGGGTTTTTGATGAAGTAATATGTGCTTTGGGATTGCTTTATAGGCGGGTTCAAGTGGTAAGAGAATTGTCGTGTAGGTGAAAGCTTGTAAAGATATTCTTGAGCTTCTTGAATAAGTAATCTGTTCACTGATTGTTCTACTTAGTAGAGAATGGTTTCTTTCCACGAAGTTAAAGTGAATATGAGTACAAGTAGAAATCCACGTCATCGTTGGTCAACTTTGACAAAAATTGGGAAATTTTCATTTATTCTCTAAGGCATATATTCCTCCATATTAAGTGATTTGATTTTAACTCATTCAAAACACTTCCTTTTGTGCATATTAACCCTAATCTTCAAAATCTCATGGCTTCAATTTAAACATGATCATAATAAGGTTGCTTTTCGTTGGCCTTTCGAGGAGATGAGTTGTATAGGCCGATGATTTCATTACAAAGATCAAAGATTGGTTATGCATTAGCATTCTCAAATGCTATATATGAATCTTTGGTTACTCGAATTTTGGGCGACGGTGAAAGAAGAAGTATTCTTGAGATAGTTGCGGTGTTGATGGAAGAGTATGTGATAACAGGAGGCTGATGAAGACAACTTCGCTTGGATGATGAGAATGGAGTTTATCATTACGATTCTACGATGGTACTTGAAGGGCTTGAGGCGATTGGATATCAAAGTGAGGACGGAGATATGTGGTTAAAAAATAAGCTTTGTCCTATGTGGAGGTTCTTGGTTCATACGTTGCTCCGATTATTTTAAGCAATAAGTGCGGAGGATGGGATCGATTTCAACACAAATGGGATGTGTGTATTGTTTGTTTTATCTAAGGGTTTAACTTATAATTTCTCTAAGTTTATTTTTGATAATATGGTTGAAAATATAACTAGGAAAAAGGGTAAGTTTTTGATGTACCCTAGGTTCTTACAGATGATATTGAATGTTTCTACACAAACCCAAGCTTTTTATCCTATAGGAGTTTTGACTTCTAAGTTATTTGCCACGATGAGAACTAAATTTGAGGGAACACATTTTCCTTTGTTAGCTGCAATGTTGCCTCGAGAATGTTACTTCTGATAGAGGTAATGTTGTTATTGTACCTCTGTTAATACTCGCGATGGTATTCTTTCGGTAGATGTAGATGAGGGTCCTTCTGGCACAGGTTTGAGGCATCTATATCTTCACCTAGACCTTGTCCTAGTCAAGAACCTACACAAGTTTCAATTGATGAGGTTCAGGTTCATATTGATGAGGTTCAGTTCATAATGATGACGTTGGGGATCACATTGATGAAGTTGAGGTTGATCTTGATAGATTGCCTACACCAAGTCCTATTAGGAATCCAATTGGTGAAGGATGTTCTAATGTTGATCAGATTAATGTTACTCCGAAGGTCTAATGAAGTTCAATTCCAAATGAGCAATCGGTTGATGCGGTCGAGGATCCTATTACACTTACCTCATTATATGCTTTCGATGAGACAAAACTACGAGGTGGGTGGTCTTAAAGAAAGAACTTACGAAACCAAATCCATTTCTTGGTAAAAGATTGTGGCATTGGAGACTAAAGTTGAACACTTGGAGGAATTACTAAGTCAGAGAAGGTAATAAGAGCTGGTTTCTTACGAGGAGGAGCGAAGAGAATCTTCATGCATCCCTTGGAATATTCGGTCATGGCACCCATCGATGTTTCTTCTCCTATTGCTAAATCTTCAAGGAGCAAGGCCTATTATCTATGCTAGCAAGAAGAAGACAATATTTGCATAATGTATCTGGCGACACTTCAAAGAAGCCACATATGGTTGGTGCATCTGCGATGTTATAGTTGAGGAGGTTGCTTGATCATGGTCAAACTTCGTCTATACAGAACAATCAAATGTTTCACCTTGAGAGATGATGAGAGGTTTTTCTTTGGGAGAATGTATAAGTTGAATTCTTCTTAGAAGTTTTCTCTACACCTGTTGAATTGTCTCTTTGTTCCTCTCGATGTGGGATTGATTGTTTCTTAGAAAGCTCGCATTGGTTCTTGCGAAATTGGTTCTCTTGAGACATCTTTTGACAAGGGCGGACTCTGTGGCGATGATATACTTAATTGGTATAGTGGTGAAGAAGAAAATCAAGCTCAGGCTAGATTGTTTGCTAATTATGAGAATATCTGAAGAATTAAGTATTGTGGCTAAATTTCTTCAAGATCGATTATGATTCTAATTTATCTCTCGAAGGAAGTTAGAGCTTGATGTTTTGTTTCCTAATATCACTGATGATCAATGGGATGCTTATACTTCTCAAGGGGCATCGATCAAATCTTGCAAAACTTATATTAGGAGCATCTTTTTGATGATATTTTTTGTGGATAAAATGGTGGCACTTGGTAATCTAAGGAAGCAAGAATCAACATAAAGAGAGAAAACTAATTGATCAAAGAAATAAAGCCAAAGAGAAAAACCTATGACTATTGCTCGAAGAGGAATTATATGAGGAGTTGTGAAGAATGCTGCTATGTATAATGCGGTATGTCAATAAACAAATCAATGCTTTGTCGATGATGCTTTGATTAAACGATATAATATGGTTATGAAGTTTTCTTCTTACGGTTCTACTTCTAATACTCAATTGGAAAACATTGCTTCAATGTCGATGTTCCTACAGCCAAGAGAATGACAGTTGAAATTGTGGAAAATTTTGATACTATTTTGCCTTTGGTGATCTCTCAGTTGTTACCTCACGATACAACTTCTGTAGCTACTCTTTTCATGTGGTTGTTATTTCTTTGAATCCTCTTTGGTTTATTACGAAATGTTGTCTAGTGTGGAGTTAAGTGATTCTACGATTCAGGAAATGATCTACAACTTGATCTTGATAACATTATTGGTACGGGACAACGAGCTTGGTTACAAGGAGTTCGACAGAGTTGGCAAGAAACATTCTTAAGGAATACTACTTTAGATCTCACGGCTGATGAATCTACTTTTATTGAAGTTGGATCTGTTGAAGTTTTTCCTGAAGGAACTCATGTAGTCTTGGTTGATTGGGAAGGTGAAAGCTTAACACCTTATTTATAAGTTTGGATAATACGTTTCTTGAGTTCAATTTCTTGAAAGACATTCTTCATTTGGTGACTAGACATGATTTGAAGATGTTGTATGATCATGTCATTGATATTATAAGTCCTCACCAACAGGGTTACGTTTATATTTGTTGGGTGATCTTGGGTTATGTTTGATTCTCATTCTCCAAATGGTCAAGGGTATTCTATTTGGAAGAATTCTCATAAGTGGGAGATTGAGAGTTGGAGATTTTATCCTTTGCCTTGTGTTCATGTGGTTTGAGACCACATGTGGAATGATTGTGTATGCTATCAGATAAGCTTTATCCTTTATCGGATACTTTTATGGAAAGGTTCCGAGACACAAGTTAAGAGTGCCTCGAATCTGATTGGCAATGATGAACTGTACTTATCAATGTGTTGGTTTGATTAAAATCGGCTTCTCTCACATAGCGGTTCATTTTGATTGTACTATTTTGTAATATTTGTTTTCTTTATTTCTTTCTTAGTTAAAAAAAAAAAAAAAAAAATTAGTTTTATCTAACTTTTCTTGCAGGTTTGTTGTATACTTTTCTTGGTTATTATTCACGGATATACCTTGTGTATATTAAAGAGTTAGCTAGTCCAAAGTCTGACTTTGGTAAGACACATCAATTCTGATGATACCATGTAATGATTTGCTAAAATCATTGGGTATGCAACCACCCATGCTTAATTCTTGGAGTGTTGTATGGTTATCAACTCACCATGGTTTATTCCTTTTTGGAATCCAAGAATTGACTAGCCCACATATATATGGCTTGTGGTAAAGGGGTGGCATTCCATATTTGGTTCTCAATTCACCAATTCTAAATTGACTAATCACGAGCAAGCGGCTACAGGTAAAGACATTTCAAATCCGTTTATATATGGTTCTTGGTTTGCCAATAAATCGATGGTTATCGGTGTACCATAGTTTCACGAACTTAAACATATGGCAACTCCGGTAGTAATGGCTATTGGTAAGAGACATCAAATCCATTATTTTCAATTGATTCTCTCAGGAGTTAACCCACACGGATGTGATGAGAATGATGCGAAACTAATTTGTTTTGATGTACCTCTTGTCATTTGTTGCTGCAAGATATAGAGTTTCTACATCATCAGATGTTCTTCTTTTCGATTCTTTCTTCCTTTTAGATATCTTCATAAATCTATTCCAAGTTGAATTCAAAGTATTCACCATGAAGTTAATTACCATAGTGATGGAGTCTCTGAAGATGAAGACCATAATCCACGAATAATACAAATATTTCAAATATTCAGTTTATTTAGTGGGATATACATGAGCTTTATTAGGAAGTGATTGTGTATATCTTATTTAGTTTATGATTATCGTTTCTTGGGAAGCGGTTTAGCGATATTGTTTAGGGTTCCTTGTCTATAAAGGAACACATTAGAAAGAATTATGTACCCGATTGAAAACTTCGTTTTAGTTAATATAACGATCCATAGAAGATCAAGAAGTTCTTAGTTATTACTTGTGTTTATATTCAGCTTGCTAAATATAAGTTGTAGAGATTGTCTTTTATTGTGCTTGTGATTACATAGGCATACATAACGATCCACGAGCTCAAGATCTATCAAGGTCTGTTTGATTCAACAAAACTTCATGAATCTTTGGTAATACCGGCAAGTCCCTGAGAATTGTCGTTCGCTGAATTTGTTGGAGTAGCCCAATCTTTCACGGCTTCAATCTGCAGGTCTACTTTAATCCTTGACTATCAATGACATGACCAAGAAATTGTACTTTACGGTTCCAAAAATCACACTTTGAAAATTTGGCGCTAGCTCCTCATTCTTGGTAGTCCTAAAATCGTTCTTAAATGCCCTTCACTCTTCTTTTGCTCTTTGGTAAATCAATATGTCATCGATGAATACTATAACAAACTAGTCCAAAATGGTTCTTAAATGCCCTTCATGCTTCATCATGCTCTTTACCCTATTCATGAGATCCATGAATCTGCAGTGCATTAGTTAATCGAGCGGCATTACTTGAAACTTCATAATGTCCATAACGTGTTCTAAGCATGTTTTGAATATCCTCTCCTCTCACTCTAAGTTGATAATGATAACAGTCTAAGGTCAATCTTTGAATAGATACTAGAGCCTTGCAACTGATCAAACAAATGCGTCGATTAAGAAGTGGTAGCGGTTCTTCCTTTGTTAACTTGTTGACTCTCTATAATCTATCACACATTGAAAGATCCATCTTTCTTCTTCACAAACAAGACCGGTGCTCCCAAAAGCGAGGAACGGCCTAATGAATCCTTTGTCTAAAAGACTTGCAATGATTAGACAACTCTTGCATCTCCAGTGGTGCTAATCGATAAGGTGCTCGTGCAATTGGTGCGGCTCGGGCACTAAGTCAATATGAAATTCTACTTGATGCGGTGAGTCCTGGCAAGTCTTCGGGAAGGCTTGAAATTCACGAGCATTGGTACATCCTCAAGTCGCTTCTCTCCGAGCTTCTTCTGTTATATGTGCTAAGAAAGCAAAACAACCTTTCTTTATGTACTTACTCCGTTTGATGCATGATATAATACTGGGTCTCGTTCCACCGTTCCCCACAGAATGATCAAGTTTATTCATGTAGGAAGATGAACAACTTTCTATCACAAATGATTCTTACGATGTTTGGATAACTCCATTTCCTATGATGGCGTCGAAACTACCAAGTTCAATGGGCATAAGGTCTATATTGAAGGGATGATTTAGAAAATTGAGTGTACAACCAGGACAATGGTGTTGGTGCTAATTAAGTTACCATTAGCTAATTCAATGTTGTATGATGTGTCTAGTAATGGTTGGTTTGATATTGAGTAAAGGTGCAAATGCAGTGGACACAAAAATTTTCGCTTGAATCAAATAAAAGCTGATGCATAGCGATTATTGATAAGGAGCATGCCATTCTACATTGGTCCTCTAGCTTCTCCACCTCCCCTGTAGTAGGCTCTTCCTTGTGCCATTCCGCCTTGATTCTTGTTTCCTTGGTTCCTTCCCTTTTGCACTCCTCTTGAAATCCCCTTTCTCATAACAAAACATGTTACTTGTTGTTTACGATTTTCTCCGTGAGTTGGCATCTTGCAATCCCTAGTTTGATGTCCCATCTTTTTACAATTCCAATGCATCTGGACAACGTCCCTATTTGTGATGACTTGAACACTTCTCACATTTGGTAAAAATCGGTGTACCCTTTTTCTCCATTGGGCTGCAACAAAGGCCTTTGCAATCTCCTGTCTCTTAGGTGAGTGGTTTAGCAACATTTCCACCTCATTGTTGTTGTCCCACTTTCGTTTGTTGTTGTTTTTGTTGTTTAATTGTTTATGATTATTGTTTATTGTATATTGAAATGGTTTATTGGTATTGTTGTTGTTTGGTTGATGTTAGCATTTTGCCTCTCTTTACCACTTGAGCCATGATATTTTGCGATACTCGAATGGACTCCTCAATTGTTTGCGGATCAGCGAAATCACATCTCCTTGAATAACCCGGAAGTCCCGATGAAAGCCTCGATAGCTTTTCGTTATCAAACCATAGATGGACATAGCAGCGCTAATTCTTGAAACCTTGACGTAAGCATCAATATCATACCAATAGTTATCAACTCATAGAATTAGGTCAACTTCACTCGGTGCAGCGGACAATGCTTCCTTGTTAGCAAACTCTTGGATTGCACCCGTAGTGGTCTATCACGCATTCTCCGTTCCCATCCAATTGAGCATCTGAATTCCACCGCGACATTGCTCAGTCCGGTGGTGTACCAGCAAACTTATTGCCTTTATCCTCGAACCGTTACCTAACAAAACACGATTCCATTTTCTGGAACCATCTAACCATGGTTGCCCCGCCCGTTCCATGAACTTGGTGGGATCCCCACTTTGAAATCCTTATGCGACCAACTCCTAACTTTCAGACCTCCACGCATTTGCCAGTCAGGCCTGCGGCGATTACGGCTTGACCGTGACGTAAAGATGCTCTCAATCCTTAATTACATCGCTATCATTCATACTTGCAACAAACGGAGTCCTTCGGTGTGGGATTTTACGGCATCTACTCGCAAACCATAAGATGGAAACATTATGAGGGTTCGTAGAGTAGAAACATTATACATATATATCCACAACCACAACATGTATTATATAAATCCTAATAGACAACCACGAAATATCACAAATAAAATCACAACACACGTGGATAATATACATGAAATTTTTATGGTGGAGGAGATATCATAGATAATAAAACCATTCCTACATAGTTGACTCAATACTTGATATTTTGTTTGTACAACAACCAAAAGACAACAAGTTCTTTAAACTATGTCACACTTGTGACTAGGATAGCATCAAATAAAAAACTATACATGATATAGGTCTACACTATGCACCTCACGGTTGCTCGCCTACTCGATCCTGTAGATCACGGACTGCTGGGTCAAACTGCGCGACCAAATCCTTAACTCGCTGTCGCGTTCAGTGCGACGACCATGCTCTCGCAGAGCTAGTGCCAACTCAAGCCTTGTGTCTTTGAGGCTCGTCCCAGATACACCTAGGCTGTCATATAACTTCAGGCATTTCACGCCTCAACTCAACAATATGCCCCTGTTACCATAGCTGCCTGATTCTAAACCTTGGTGTGCCAAATCAATCAAACTCTACCTATCACGGGCCTTCAACCTCCTCCTCAATGTTCTCCACCAGCTCTAATGGCCGGTTCTCCAACGTCTAACATCCTATCGATCTGAACACATTGGCTATCTATAGCCCCTAATGTCTCGGTGGAAGGCACATCTGCTTGTGGCGTACTTCAGCACTCCCATCCAACCTGGCAGGGCCGGGTTCGTAGAGGATGATGTGAGGGGTCATGGCGTGCTTTCGCTTTTTTAGCGGCAAGTCCGTGTGGAAGTATCGCTCCCTAAGATAATATGATGAAGATGATGATGATACTAGTGGTGATGGTGGATGAATCGGCCATGTGTAGAAATTTTGCAGGTGGTGTGGAGTCGACTTCAGCCACTCCTCAAGGGTTCGGTCTGGAGTGGGTCAATATGAGGTGAAAGTCCAAGTAGAATATAATGAGAATCGACTATAGTGTTGGACAAGGCATCGTTCATGTTGGTGTCGGATGAGACATCCTCCATGTTCGGATGATATAGAGGATAGTATGAGAATCAGAAGACATCTCTGTGACAAGCCGTTGTAAAATAAAAGTAAATAACTCGAATATAAAATGTATATGAATCAGCATATAAAATGAATATACACTTTCGTGATGAAATGATGAGATGTTATGATAATGTAGTTATAGTCTAGGGTCAATGATGCAACCTAGTTCTCTATAAGCTGAACTCGATAACCAATCATGTCACAAATTATCATTTTCTTGGTGGTTAGAATTCCATGGGGATTATTTGTCATAGCATCATCATCCATGGTTATATTGAGCGACCTAAAGTGTCGTTTTAAAACACATACGTTTGACATTTATATAAAACATCCAAAGTTACAAGATAGGTCCCAAAAGTTGACAAAGTTTGCGGAAATTATAAGTGTATTACAAGTCCAAGCGATGTTTTGAAAGAAAATGCCATAATACAATGATAGTATAAATCGGCCGCGACTTTGAAAGGGTTTTAACCATGCACCCATGATGCGTATGTCTAGTTACGAAAATACATTGCAAACGGTCAACAATAATATTGTTTGTGAGAAATCATAGGTTTATGAAATGAATTATCGACTACACAAGTATAGATAATGTATGACAATGTAGTCACAAAAATGTTTACAATTGCTATAAGTCCATGACAGAAACTAGGTACGACCATGATGTTAGCTAGCGAGTGTTTGCCAAACAACTCAAATAATATTATTAAATGATATGCATCTGTATGATAGTTGGGATCCACCAACCCGGATGGAGGAGTCACCCTCGATAGATCTATCCACTCACCCTCGCTTCTATAGAATTAGGCTCATGTTATATAATAGGGACATTCAATTGGCATGGAGTAACTTAATGTAATGAATTTGATATACTTGGTATTGTAATAAAATGATGTGCAATGTATTCTCCCCGTTAAGTTTGAAAACAATTATAAACATGGCAGGGAGCTATGAAAACTCACTTGATGAATTGAAGTGATGACAAAAGTGAGTACACGAAATGTAAGCGTGATCTCCGGCGACCTATTATGAATGATATGATATGTAATAAGTCATGATGTAATGTTATGCATGCACGATCAGGATGATATTTATACCACTTATAGAATTTTGAAAACAATACTTCTCGACCGAAATATAATCTTTAACGTCTTGACCATTTTAAATTATTTCACATGAATTTACGTTGAAATGATATCCTACGATAATCATTTAGTGATTTTATTGTGAAAATATTACGCATAAAATTAAGTAAAATAATGTGTAAATTTCCATGAAAATGACAAAAGCAGCCTCTAAAAGCTAGTCTTAAAATGGTGCGTCGAAGCGTTAGAGCGAACTCAACGGTTTTGGGAAGCTTCGTTATGATAATCTCAAAGTTTTTTAGTACATGAGTTTTCGTCCCTAGGTCGAACATAAAGATAATAGAGGTTAAATATGGTACTTTTAGTCCAAAATATAGTCTAAGGATGGTTTTTGACGAAAGTTTATGCGACCGTAATTAATTCCTTACAATTCAGCTAATCAAACAATTTTGACATTTTGGAAAGTATACTTGGCGATTCACTTTACTAGAAGACTTTACTTCATAAAAGTTCTAATTCAATGTTAAAACAACCTTTTACTTGGTACTAGTTTTTTGCCTTAAAACTTGTTTATTAGAAATCAAGTTATATTTTTTTATATGATAATAGTTACGTAACTTTTGTAAACATGTGTAATTTAGTAGATTTACAAATCCGTTTCTACGTTTTAATCCCTTAACCGTATCAAGTATACTAACATATTTTTAACAAAATGAAATAATTTACAATGTCCAAGCTTCATTTTTGACTAAATACAAAACAAAATAGTTTGCTGAAATTTTCAGGATTTTATATTTTTAAATGTTAGCCAAATGGAAAAGTTCATAACTGTAGACATAGCTCCGTTTTAATCTGTTCAAGCAGCCACGGTTTCGTTTTAAAGTATATTTTCTAAATATCTAGGCCAAATATTTTTGTTCACTGTCGGATTTTCCAGAATTAAATTTTAAGGACAGACCCTTTTCAAAGCGTGTGAAATGAGTTTTTCTCGCGCAAAACCTATTCTAACCAATTCCAAACAACTCCGAAGCTATTCTAATCCTACCATACACCTTCTTAGGGTGTCATGGGTTCCTAAACATCACCAAAACTAAAATATAACAAGGAGTAATTATAGGATGGATTATATATATTTAGTACATAAAAACCTTAAAACCTTAAAATGGTATAAATATCCTTGAGACTTGCATGTTCACCAATAAAATGATATGACCGCAAAATGAATATGAAATAAAAATATGACTATGAATGCTTACTAGTGATATGATGAGGTTTATGGACAAAAGGTTTTCCCTAATCACTTGGGTTTATTACAAAACCTTGCAACAAATGATACTAGTGTTTAATTAAATGACTTGAAAACTTGGAATGATTCTTCCTTTGATCCCTTGGCTGCCGAATATGTAAGAGAAGAAGATGGATATTGGTCTTGCTTTGGTTACAAATGAAATGAAATGAAGTGAAATATATTGTATAATACTTGTGTATAAGAGATATTATACAAATATCTTTGATGATTCACCCCTTGTGTCGACAAGGGGTGTGAATCCTCTATTGTTTATGTTTTTTTTTTTTTTTAACTTGTATAAATGTAAGATACTTGTAAGAGATTTGATGTTAAATGGTAACTTGTAGCATTTGTAAATATTTAGGGTAGCGTTGGATAAAAATAAATTTTCACGGGTCAAGTTAAAATATTTTTAGGTCATAAAAATTATAAAAATACATTTCTTGCAAAATTTGAGTGATATAATAATAATAAGTAGTAGAATTTAAGAAAAGCGTCGTAATTATATAAATACAACAATTTAGTTACAAAATAAATTTAAAACATTGGGTAAACTCATAATATTATTTAATAAACTTAATATGAGTATAAAAATATATTGGAATAATTTTTGGAAGTAATGGATCAATTGTTAAATATAATTAATTACGCGATAACGTTTATTTAATATAAAAATTATCGTTTAATGTAAAACAAAACCATGCATGAACTAATATGATGATAATGAATATATGACTTAAACTTAGTCTATATGAAATGACCTCGATGATATGATCATGAATTCCGCATTAAACCATTACGGATTCGTAGATTTTGATGCTCGTAAACCTAGTTCACGATAAATGATAAATAATGAAACATGAGTAATGTTTTGAGAATGACCTGAAAATACGAATTGTCACAGTAATGGATATATAAGAAGAACTAAATCAATTTTTTTCTAATGATGTTTGGACACTTGTCCCTCCACCTAGTAATCAAACCATAATAAGAACAAAATGGGTGTATAAAAACAAATTAGATATAACGGAGTAGTGTCTAGGAACAAGGCTAGACTTCGTTGCCCAAGGGTATTAGCCAACAAGGGAATAAGACTTTCATGAGACCTATGCCCCGTGGCTAGATTGGAGTATAAGAATACTTCTTGCATTATGCATGCTAATGATCTAAAGATTTGTCAAATGGATGTCAAAAGCGCTTTTCTAAATGGTTTCATTAATGAAGAAGTATATATAGCTCAACCTCAGGGCCATCGATTTTGAAAAACCGAACCGTTTATAAATTGAAAGCCCTTTATGGTCTTAAACAAGCCCAAAGCTTGGTATGATAGACTCAAGTCCTTTTTAATTAAACACAACTATACCATTGGGTTAGTTGACAACACACTTTTTACTAAGAAAAGAGAGTCACACATAATCATAGTACAAATATAAGTAGATGATATTATATTCGGATCCACTTGTCAAGACATGTGTGATGATTTCTCTAAAATCATGCATGACGAGTTGAAATGAGTATGATGGGAGAACTTAGTTTCTTTCTTGGTCTACAAATCAAACAAGTAGAAGATGGTATCTTCTTGAATCAATCTAAATACATAAAGGAGATGTTAAAGAAATTTGGTCTAGAAGAGTCAAAACCAATTAGGACACCAATGTCATCAGACACAAACTCACAAAATATGAGGCAAGCGAATCCATAGATAATACTAAATATCGTGGCATGATAGGTAGCCTCACCTCCCTGACAGAGTAAATTTGGATATCATGTTTAGTATTTGCTTATGTGCTAGGTTTCAAGAAGACCCCAAAACATCACACCTAGAAGCCGTAAAAAGAATATTTAGATACATTAGGGTACAACACAATTGGGATTATGGTATCTAAGAGACACGAGTAGAAACAATTGTATATGCAGATTCGACCATGCGGTGATTACGTTGATAGAAAAGTACAAGTGGGGTGTGTGCTTTCATGGATGTTGTTTAACATCGGTTTTCTAAGAAACAAACGGCACTAGCAATATCAACAATCGATGCCGGTATCGCTTCGCCGCAAAGCATGCCAACAAGCACTACGGAAGAAACAAGCGTGCTAGTAGACTTCGACATTCATCTGTTTTACATAGTCATTCTATGTGATAACAAAGGTGCCATCGACTTAAGCAAGAATCCGGTATTGCATTCTCGCACAAAACATATATAGAGATTCTCACCACTTCTTAAGAGACAATGTTCAAAAAGGGAACATTTCTATTGAGAAGGTAGCATCCGAAGATAACATAGCCGACGCTCCTCACCAAACCGCTGAAGGGAACAATTCAACCTACTCTGCCTTTTGGTCTTGGTCTAATGGAACATACGTCGTAACTTATTTGACTCTACAAGGTATGTAAACACTAGCCTTTATTCTTTCTCAGTCTAGGATCTCTATTTCACGCACAAACTCACAAACAATACAGGAATTTTCAAAACCCAATATGAGTTTTTTCCACTTATAGCTTTCTTATTTTTCCTTACACATTTTCAAAGAAAACCTATTTTCACAATGTTTTCTAAAAGGATGATACCTTCCCTCAGATCAATTTCGCAAAAGCAATTTCTCACGTCTAGGACAAATCGCTTTTTCATTATTAATACAAAGTAAAAACCCGTTTTCATTGCATCTAATGTCTTTTGAATGCTAAAGGGGACACATAACAAATATGTGTTTTCGGGTACATTCATGTAAGCAACAATGAATTAGGAGCATTGACAACACAAAATTACGTACTCATGTACTAAATATGTGTTTTCGGGTTATCTCAAAAGGATGTTTTTATACTTCTAGTTTATTTTCTATTTCTTTTTAGGGGTCGAGATAACCGCAACTCCAAATAGTTTGCATATAGGCACACAATAGGAAAAAATGTTTCTAAAAGGAAAATTTTGTGTCACGAATCACCAAACCCATGGATCCCAACCTTCATGCCGGACCGGATCCCTCAAGGGAAGGATCCGTGGGAACCGTGGAACGTATTTCCAGCTGATTTTACCTTCTTACTTTTTCACTTTGGATGAAAAATCCACATTTGTTTCATTTTTGGGAGTATGCTCTTTAATGCTTGTGTTCTCATGATCACATGCCTTGAATTCATATCTAATAATTAGATTTTAATCCACACTTTGGGTCAAGCATTCATTACAATGCTTTGTTTTCTCTATATATAGAACTCCCAAAATGCTTGCATAATCCATCTCAACCTCAAATACACAATACACCATGTTATCCAAAAACCCTCTAGATGAATCATCTAGTACAAACAAGCATCTTCATGATACCCAAACCTTTATACTACCACCATCCAAAATACCACAATCTAACTCTAGGATATCCACACGGATTAGTATCCAATCTTGTTGTTTAGCAAAACCAACCTCAAATGATTCATCCTCAACAAATAAATCACCACAAGATGCTTCCATTATAGCACCTCCCTCGTCACCAACAAGTACACCAGCTTCATCACCACCTAAAATCACTCTTTTGGAACTCCTTAAGACTCCAACAAGATCTACCCAACCTAAAGAAAAAGAAATAGTCTTTTCAACACCCCCCACATCACCAAATACTATTATTCAAGATCTTGAAACATCACCACCACTAGCTCCCATCACATTACAAGAACATCTAGGTTCTTTTCCACCACCATTTACAAACATTCCTGATATTGATCCATATTTTCCTATTTTTCCACCACAACTTTCGTGATAACTCAAATCAAAACAACCCGGAAAACTTCCGCACTCAATACCCACATCATTTACATTGTGAACATTGCAAATCCACTAGGGAAATTGCAATAGAAGTTAGGGAAGAAATGCGTTTCATACTCAACCTCATCCTTGACCACATCAATACCATTACTCATCAAAACCTCCATCCATAACCTTATGCAAGCATGGAAGGAATCACTACTACTATTTTTCACTTTTAATATTATTTTTCTTTTGAAGTCATTTTCAAGAACAAGTCTTGTTCTTATTTTTACATGCTTGTAAGTGGCATAACTACCACTACAATTTGTCGTTTTATTACAAGGCCTTGTTTACATACCTTGGCTCCCAATCTTGATTCTCAGCAACCACAAGATCATTTAAGCATGTTACTAACCTTTCTTTTTGTAGGATTTTTATTTTTCTTCACTTGACACCCAAAACAAGGGGAGCTACCACAAGTCAGGGGAGTAAAAATAGTTAGACTACTTTTTCCTCCAAGGGTTAACTTTTTGTTTTGACAAAAAGGGGGAGAAGAAGTAAAACTTAGGGCTTTCAAAACTTACATCTATTCTTAAGTTTTGCTCATCGTAACATTATATTTTGTCATCAACAAAAAGGGGGAGATTGTTAATACAAATAAACAGTAAAAACGCTTATTAATATTTTATATCTCTTTGTGTTTTGTTGGTAACATATATAATGTTGTCTTAAGTATAATTATAAGGATACATGTTATTTTTGTAAAGCATTTACATATAATCTTTTAAACACAAAAATGTAGTAATTAAGCATTTGTTGTAATAGTTTATTAGGATGGGTAAAAACCATAACCCATGGACCATAACCCATGGATCTTAACCCATACCCAAGAAGACTAGATACAATGTATACTTAGATAAATTGAATCTAAAGAAAACCCATGGACCAACCCATAGCCCATGACCCATAACCAAAAAACCCATGGGCAAGAGGAGCTGCCTGAGGATCCCTACGTTTACCACTAGACGGATCCCAAGTGGAAGGGATCTCATGGGGATCCGGGAATGCAGGAGGAAATTTGCCTATAAATAGAGAGCCATTTCTTCATTCTAACTCACCCCTCTTCTTACAAAATCTTTCATACACTCTCATTCTCTTCTAACATATAGATCACTTGATCTAGAGAGTTGTTCTTCTTTCTTTCTATTTGTGATCCTCATATAGGTCCTTCTCTCTAAGAAGGATCACGAGGCATTCTACAAGTCATCCAAGGGGTCCTTGATTGATGTGTCACTCCAAGATTTCTCAGGGAAGATCTTGTATTTTATATTTCACATATTTGTTGTATAATAGTTGTGTTGGTTTGGTCCACCGTGCTACGGACTCGGTATCTAGCTTTGTACCGATAAAGTGTAAGCATGGTGAAGGCTTTTTTCGCCAAGTGAAGGTGTTTGTTGACATAGTGCTTGAACTCTCGAGTAGGTGACTCGGGGAGTGGAGTAGGGCAAGGAAGGTGTCCTTGTAGCCGAACCACTATAAATCGGTTGTGTCATTTCTATCCCTTATCTTTATTTATTTGCTTGCATAATCATTAGATCTATACGTTCTCAACATCCATACGATCTCACATAATATCGGATCTAAAAGTTTTTGAAATCAACTTAAAATCCAAGAAAACTATTCAACCCCGCCCCTTCTAGTTTTCCACAGTTAGCTTTACAGAGGTGACAAATTTGTGCCACTCGGGATTCATGTTGTTTACAAACTTTGAATTTAGCTGAATGTTTGGCATGGTCATTTTGATGTTCCTCATATCATTCGCAAGCTTATGGAATCTCAATGTAGTACTTCATAGACACTCTCATCCGGTTTCATCTTGAAATGCTCAAACTCATCATACGCTTGTGATTCTCTTTCCTTGGTTAATTTAGAACCTCGATAAGCATCTTGACATTATCCCAAACTGCTTCTTGGCTTGTTTGTGATTGATAAGATCGTAGATATCTTTAGGAAGACCTTGAAGTATAATGTTTGAAGCCCTGATATCAGCATCGAACCTCTTTTTCTCTTTATCACTGAGCTCATCATAAGTCTTTGGTCTGTCTAATCCAAAAATCATGGTTCCATCTGCAGCAGTATCAATTATATCTCTTATAGTTTCAATCTGATAAGGTCCTTCATCAATAGACTTGAGAATGTTGACTCTGTTTTCCTTTCCAAGACAAGATAACTGCGATTCGTTGAGCCCAAGAGTCGGTACATGGGCAAGCATGGCAGTGGGAAAGCATCTGAACCATTTGCTTGAACATCCTCACCTGGAGATGATCGTGAGGCACGTTGGTAGACATGTTTACAGATTACACGGGATTTTATAACTCTATGATTAAACCGGAAAATAGATTCTTTCACTGGATTTTACTAAATCAAGAGAAAACCGTATTACAAACAAAAATCAACCAAGTCGCTAAGAATTCTAGAACCAAGTCGCTACACAATCAAGTCGCTAAAGAGCAACTCGCTAAAGCACCAAGTTGCTAACACCAAGTCGCCAAGAATACCAAATTGCTAAACAGTCAAGTTGCTAAATAACAACTCACTAAGATCCAAGTCGCTAGTATCAAGTAGCTAACAATTTACACTGCAACTCGCTAACAATTCTACGGCAAGTCGCTAACCTTACCAAGTCGCTAGCCATAGTGGAGAATCCACTAACTTGTACTATTTGTCGGCTTGTCTCAATAGACAAGTCGCTAAGCTCAAGTCGCTAACAACTAACACTGTAACTCGCTAACTTTTATTGAAGCAAGTCGCTATGAAGAAAAACACTACGAGAGCCAAGTCGCTACCAAGAAAAACTTCAAAAATACACTTTTCAATCCAAACCAAGCTCAACCACAAGTGGGATCTGCTTACCAAATCATAACCCAAGCACTTACAATGATTCTAAACACAAAAGTACACCCAAAATTCAAACTTTAACACTATAGATGATCCAAATGATGCAAAAACCACTAAACTTTCTCAAACTCAAAAACCATCTAAAACCACTAGAAATCCAAGGATATGAAGAGAGATGATCAAACCATGGCTCTTGATACCAATTGTAGGATATAGGATTTCACAAACACATTAAACCATAATCATAAGAGAGCGTCAAGATGGTTTAGAGAGAGAAAATTCTAGTGAGAGAAAGGAAGAGAGTTGGGAACTATGTGAAACAAAGAAAATGGTATTGAGCTCCAACCCTTACCTTGGGAGGTAGAGGGTATTTATGTGTCTTACAAATAAACGCCACCCCATGGCTCAGTGATCGGGCATCAAGGGCTAAAGACCGTCAACGGTGTTATCAACAAACTACTTTCTAACATAACTTGACTATGAATTACTCTGAGCTTTCTATCGAATACATATACTTGTGGTGACCGACTCTTTAACGACTGAATTTTCTAATTCCTAACACTAAACTAAGCTAACAAATAACGTAACAAATAATATGTCTACGAGCTAACTTATGCTAGTTAATATTTGGGGTGACCGGCTCTTCACTATGGAATTTTCTAATTCCTAACAATCTCCCCCTAAGGGAGGTCACCCCGTGTTTTACATTTTGAATCCTTGCATTCTATTTAATCTTTAGTCTTGAGCTCGTAGACTTCACTTCATCAAAATATTCAATCTTTGTGCTTTCATGGTGATGATATTATAATTCAACTATGATGTATATCAACTGGAGGTTATGTAGCTGATCCACGTTATGATGACCTTTGAGCTTAATTTGAGATCATCAGCTACAGTTAATCTCGGTATCACCCATTTTAGTGTTGCTCGCATGTGTTGTTGTGACAAATGGGCTGACATGCTCACATTCTGGATCATGATGCCTTCTCATCAGAGTTGTGGAAGCTTTTGTTGGTTCATGATATTTGCAGCGGCGTAGCAGAAGCATGGAGTGAAAATATCAGAGTTGTTGATGCTTTTATTAGGATTTCTTTAGAAGTGTATGTGTTGAGTGAGCATGTGGCTATGGATTGACATCTCCATTCTGATCAGTTGCAAACATCGGGTGTACCTGCATACAACAGCTAAGTTATTAAAACACTACGAAAGTGTCTTTGATCACTTCGTTGAATTGAGGTACACGCCCACGGTTCCTCGCTGATCGACATAAGTATCACATGTAATCGTAGAATTCAAGAATCTCCTGGATGTGGTTTCGCGAAATTTTAGCCTCAAATCGAACGCGTAAAAGACAACACGGAGTGAGTGAACCAGCGAAATGAGATTCACTGATTGATGAAAATGATTTGAAAAACAATCATGTACGGCACAATAAAGTGTTTTTGCAATACAACGGTTTTAATGAAAATCGACTTGTCAATCATAAACACCTTTTTAACTATGAAATATTAATACAGTCGATGTGTATGTAGAAAAGAATTTTAAGCACAACGATCGGTTTTTCAAAGGTATCATCAATCCATAACCCGAACGATTGATTCAAAATTTGAATACCCCCATTGTTTTTGTTCAGTTGTCACATGGTTGATCTATTGAATAGATATCACATGCCACCTACCAGGAGCTTGTTTGATGTTGGCTCTGAGCTTTCCATCTTCCTCCACAGTATGTTACCATATCACTCAGATGTTCTGGCAATACCACAAGGATAATGCGTAGGACTCTTAATATATTCTTACTTTCCACATTATGTGAAACAGCAAGTCTTCATTAATTTAGTATCCTAATGAGATATTTTGGATGATCTCTTGGCTCTAGACTCAATTGTGCACATTTGGTTCCTATGCCGGAGACTAGAGGGTCTCCTTCAATATCAACCATTTTTAAGAGAAAGTCGATAGATAATGTCGGTTCCCCGTGAGAATGAAACAAGCCCTTTTAAGAGGAACTTGAGTAGCTTGGGAAGGTTAGTGCAGTCGTACACACGGGTCCATGACGTATTGTCTTTAATACCAGCAGTTACCTTAGTAGACACCCAGAGTAGCATGAATTAAACCCGGTTTCGCCCTAAGTTGAATTAATGGAGGGCTGTTTCTTTTCACCCATTTTACATTCAATTCTTTTTCATTCTTCAACCCCTTCAGTGCTTACCGAGACTTCATTACTAGAACCTTGTTGGGTCTATTCCAGTTCTAGCTCTATCTCAGTCCGCACTCTTCCCATATCTCACTTTTCTCCTTTTTTCCATCATACCTAAGGACTCTACACTATCTAGTGGATTGTCCATGGGTAGATCCCTCCGGCTCTGGTGGGATCGTGGGAACGAATACCTAGCCTAACCATCCTTATATCACCATACATAAAGTAAATTTGGTCGGTCTTTTTGGTGTTGTTCATCCGCCATTGGAACCAATTGAAAACCATTTGAAGATCAATCCAAGTACTTGTGATACATGATCAAAATATTTTGTACCTGAATTATTTTTGATATTTTTAGAAATAGCTCCCCCTCAACATGTGCATCGTGATACTTTGAAATAGTTTTGCAATACATGCAAGAGGACTTGAAAATCTTTAGATTTTAAGAACGAACGATTCGATTCTTTAATCAATATTTTCTAAAAGATATCAACATCACTTTCCCAATCAAAATTAGTATTTGTCATACTTTGTTTAGCTATGTTTTTGGGAGAGGATGTGGTTTTCAAAAAGTTGCTCCCCCTCAACTTGTTCAAATGAATAATGAATTTGTTTTGCACAAGGAGAGAAGAGTTCTTAGAAGCACCATCACGATCAAATAGCCATACGAAAACCATTAAAAAATCAATCAAGGTACCTTATGATAAATCATGGCAATCTTTGTACCTTGAAGGTTTATTTTTGTTTTGAAATGCTCCTCCTTAGTATATGCTTCGAGATTCGAAAAATGTTTAGCACATACTAGGGAGCAGTATGCATTTTGAGTCAATAAGTGATCACCTTTTATCAGATTTAATATTTATATCACATTTTCTCCCCCGATCAAAAATTTCAAATCCTTTGAGATTTTGGATCTCAAGTGATTTAAATATGTAGTGAAACAAAACTTGTTGGAGGAAAAATGGTTTTATTGATCCAAGTGGACTAAATCAAAATTAAGCTTTTACTGCTGGCGAATAAGCAAATGCATAGCCCTACCACTACAATACACATTATAGTTAAAGTTGTTCATAGTACAGACACCACAAAATACCAAAAAAAAAATACAAAACAGAAACTGCTCCCGGAAGATGTTGTCATTCAGTTCTTTGAAGCAGTTTGTAGTGACCTTCACGAAGTCTATCACCAACAAAACTTTCAAGGCTGCTGATGCAGGTTTTACTGACCAGGTCTTAATATTTATAGTGTCTCGCTATACCTATGGTCTCAATTTAATGCACTAACGGCGCAATCTCGGGTCGGTGTAGTGTAGTAATTGGTAAAGCCGAGGTCATCCCAAGAGCTATGTGTGTTGGATTATTACTAAGTCTAATTGTCACAGAATTGTAATGGTTTCGATAGGTATTCAATTACTAATGTAGAATATCAAATAAAAGAAATTAAATGGTAAAGGGAAATCAATAGAGGAGTAGTGGTGCTAACCTAGTTAATCCTCCTAGCTAGTTATGTCTACGTCTACCTACTTCCAATTACTTCAGGTGGGGTCAAATTTGAGAGGACAAGATTTAGTCAATTCGCCCTAACCTATCAGCAAAGATGTCACCACAGGAGAAATCAGGTGCACCGTCATAAGTCCTGTTGTTCCTGGTCCCCTTAGCCGAGTCATTAAGTACCGCTACATGCTAGATTCTAAATAGTGAGTGCCCGGTCGTTAGGAACTTAGACACTACACCCCCTAATTCTTAAGTTCATCCATACGATAGGTGATCAGTTGGGAAATCGCTACAAGTAGAAAGAATGTCGTAGTTGGTCATATCTTACCCTTCCCATCTCACCGGGCTCACCTAGGGTCAGTTGATCATATCTCCTAGGAAATTGGCCTCTATCGCCATTCAAAACTACCGAACCAAGGGTGGCTACCAAAGAACTATGCATGCATACACTTAGAAATAATTGTACGGAAGTAAAGGTAAACGCAAACAAAACAATTAAGGCATCATAACTAGGCTAGCACCAAAGGGTGCTTAGCCGCTCATATTAATCATGCAAATCAATTCAATATTCAAAGGTACGAAATATATGAACTGAAAGTAAAAGAAATAATAAACGCTAATGTTGGGATTTAGTAAATCCAGTACTTAAAGTGTCGGTCACCTCAAGTATGTATACTTGTTAGATAGCTCGTAGTCGTAGTAATTCAGTGTTAGTATTTAGATTACTTTGTAACACCGTGGAGGATGAACGGGTCTTTACCCATCTGTATTCTGCACTATCCACACCCTAATAGAAGTTAAGCTTGTACCCTATAAATACCCTTTGCCCTCTAAGGCAAAGGGTTGGAGCTTCATAATACATTTTTCTTTGTCTCTCTAGGGTTCCCATTCTCTCCCAATTTCTCTCTCTAAACTCTAACCTAACGCATAATATGTGTTTGGTATAAACCAAGATCCTACAAATGGTATCAAGAGCCATGGTTTGATCATCCATCTCTCATGTTCTTGGTTTGATTGTTATTTTGTTGGTTAAGGTTTAGTTTTATGTCATATTGTGGTCTCAGATACGGTACTTTGGTATCCTTAAAGCTTTAAAATATACACTTTAATCCAAGATTCTTGTGGGTTAAGGTTTATTGAGTGTTAAACTTTCGGCTTTGGCAAAAGGTTCAAACTTTACAAGTTTTTCTTGGTTTTAAGCTGTTTGGATATGGGTGTACTTACACTTAATAAGAGAGAGATTCGTGGTTTTGATCCTCAAGCCTTGTTGTTTTGGTGTTTTTAAGTGTAAGAGATCTGTGTGGGTAAAACCCTAATTTTACGCATAAGCAAAAACTTACGCGTAATAATTCCTATGCATAAGCTTTTTCTTACGCATAAGCTGTCTTACGCCACAAGGAAACTTACGCGATAAGGTTCTTAAGCCTAGCTTTGGTTTACGATAAACTTAAGCCTTTATCCTTAAACTCTACGCCTGAAGCTTTAGACTAAGCGTAAACTCGTCTACGCTAAGCTATGTCTTACGCGCAAGTTTTTGTTGTTACGCCTAAGCCGCTGCCTTTCACGCTAAGCCTCTCATCCGCATAAGTTTCTCACTGTGATAAGTTTCTACGCATAAGGTGTTTCTACGCATAAGCTTATGGTTCACCTAAAGTCTACGCATAAGCTGAATTTCTATGCGTAAGGAGGTAAAATACGCGTAAGAGTTGCTGGTTACACCTAAGCCTGATTTCTACGCATATAGATACAAAACCCTTGTTTTTCAGACCCTAATTTTCCGAAACAGGGGGTATCACAAACTCTAATCGTAACACATATTAATCCTCACTTCCTTATCATCTTCTACTTCTCACTCTCTTATGGTTTGGTCTTGATTTTAGTAAAATCCCGCGAAAGATTCTATTTCTCGGTTTAAATCATAGACTTGTAAAATCCCGTGTATACTTCAACATCATGTCTTACACTACTGACCTTGTGATTTCAGAAGTGCTTAAATTGTATGATGTTGTAGATAACAATGATAGTGTATGCTACACTGAACGATTAAAGATGATTGAATCAATCAATGAGGATGTGATATCTTCGGTTCTGATCAAAAAGACAGAAATGCACCTGTCAATGCTACAAAATGCCATGCTAAAGGAAAGTAACATTGAACCTTATCAGTCACTTCACTCTCACCTAGTTCAGCTTTTGCCCACAATTAGGTATCGAACATGTAGTGCCCTCTTCCGTCAGGATTTACCTACACTGACTTGAAACTTGATGTTGAACTTAGAACAATTGGAACAACAACTTGATTAAGAAAAGGTTCAAAAGGATAGTTCCAGTGGTTTCACTGTGATCCACAAACAATTTCACATTCATCGCTGGGGAATTTACATCGATTTATATCAAGACATGACTAAAGTGTCTTTCAAGAAACATAACACGGAATGGAAATTAGCATGGTCATAGAGACACTTATCCATCTCATGGATAATGTGGAGAAGTATATTGAGAAAGTTACTCGCACAAATGAAAAGTGGATGAGTGTCCAGTGCAGCTTGAGAGACGCTTATGATAAGATGGGTAATGTATCTGTTGAAGAATCGGAAGGGTGTCCGAATGCGAATCGAGACCACAAATGATGATGAGTCGGGTAAAGCACCCGATGATGGATCATAGACACCTAATACAGAGGCTTAAAGATAGATAAGCTTGACACACCACCGGGTCCAAGCCTTACTCTTGTTACACATGATGTAGATGCAGATATCAGACCAAAAATTAAGCAGGTGTCATGTGATGAGGTACTCTTAACTATTCAACATAGTGCATCTATTAATGTACCTAAACATACTGATCTTAATGTTGAACATGATTCTGATAATTGTTCCTTGGTTGAGACTGAGTCTAATAATTTCAAAACAATTGATATGGTTGATAAAAAGGATTTTGATGAACTTTCAAACAAATTCTCAAAACTTGAAAAACATTGCATTTCACTTGAAATTGCAATACAAAGTAAGGAGGAAAGTTTTCATGCTAACAAACCATGTAAAAATCTGGAATTTCCTGAATTTCGTGAATTTTTTGAAATAAACGATTTAAAAGCTCAGCTTCAAGCCAAAAACTAGACTATCAACAATTTGAAGAAACATATTTCTGATATGCATGTGAAAAGTAATTTGGTTACAAATAATTCTGATGTTAATGCAATTGATGATATTCAAATGAGAAATGACGAAATAGCGGTTTGTGTGACCAAATTACTAAAGGAAAATGAGACTTTGAGAAAGCATAACATTGAACTAAGTGACTCTGTAAAAGAAGCTAGAACTAAGTCAATGGAACAAACAAACTCTTTGATAGCAAAAATTGATGAACTCAAAGCTCAACTTCATGAAAAGGGTTTCGCTATTGTTTCCTTAAAGAATGAGCTTAGAAAAACAACAGGGAATAGTGTGAACACTAAGTTTTCAAAACCATCAATCTTGGGAAACCGTTATTAGACAACCGAATGCGTTTAGATCCGAATCACCAAAATTTTCAAAAAACGCGGTTTGCCTCCCAAGTTGATGTGAAACAAGTTTTGACAAAACCAGTCACTTCACCTTACTTGCCTAGGAAAAAGGCTATGAATGACTTGTATCAGAACTCTTATTTTAGAAATAGCTAGAAAGAAGGCACAGAGTCGAAAAGACGGAATCTTAGGTGCAAGACCTAGGGTGATGAATTCTTTGAGATTTCAAGGCACTGCTAGTAGTATTAAACCATTACCTAGGAACTCTAAACTAAAGTCCAGGGATTGGATTGGATCTAAGAGTAGTTGCATTTCGATTAAAGCTATTCCCATAGCAGATCACTCTAAGAAATCTAGATCTAATTCTGAATCCAAACAAGTTGTGTGCTCGAAGTGTCTGCGATGTATCTTTAATGCAAATCATGATAATTGTTTCACAAAATCCTTGAAGAAAGTAAATGCTCACTCAATGGTTCAACCTGTTGAGCCTAGGATTTACACTAAGTCATCTAAATTGCATAAGAAGCTTAACAATCCTAGACCTTTCCATACGTGGATACCTTCTAGTAGAATATTTAAGAATACTGGACTTAAGTGGATTCCTACCGGTAAGCTGTTTACCAATGGTAAAACCATGGTTGACCGTGAAACTCCCAAGGGTTTGGATACTGATGTCACTAACCAAAAATTATGCAATCAAGTTTGTAATGTTAGTGCAGGTAGTCCTTACTCAGTTGCAGGTACATCGATCATTCAATACATGGGAAGATTCAAAGCCTGGATGAATAAAGGACAAATATCTCCTGATTCAGGAGATCAGGCTAGTCATAATTGATGTACATGCATAATGAAAAGAAATGTGTACGCTTCAGTGCGCTTTATCTTCTGAAGAAGAGAAATCTTCTTATTATGACCATTCTCATCAACATGCTTCATACTTTTTCCATGCGCTTACATCATCAGTGAACCGGCTACCATTTGATTGTTTTCTCATTCCACTTGCGATTATAATGAAGATGGCGACATACATCATGTGCCGATTTTGGAAAGAAGTGTGAATAGAACATTCGGTTGATTTTCACTTATTTAATCAAGAATGGCAACTCCGTATGCAATTCTTGAGGGGGAGAAGAAGTGTGAAATTACTGCATGGTTGATTTTTATATGAGAATAAATGGTCAAATGGCTCCAAACTCATGTAAGAACCGAGCTTCTTCTTATCGGGTCATATTTACATGGAGTTTTCTTCTTAAAGTCGTTGGTTGACATCTTCACACGGACTGTTGAGTTTAATGACAAAGTGCTTCCGGTTAATGCTTCACGTGCACATCAACATGATGATTCAACGATCTCTCTCGCTCTTGTTTGATGTGATTGGTAGTTTGGTGTTACCACCGGTGTTCGTTGCTGATTCATCGGATTTCCTTTGATGAACATCTTTCGTTCTTGTTTGATTGGGAGGATTTTATTAAGGGGATTACAAGATGTAAGTTAATTGGGATGCCTTTTGATGTGTTGAAGATGTTAATCTTTTGATCCCCAACTGGACAATCTAGAGGAAGGTCGAGTCTACAGTCAGACGAGTTGCATTTAACGATCTAAAGACTTCTTATTAATTCGGGCATTTATTAAAAGATTGTCGGTTTAGGGGATATTAGTGGGGAGAGTGCTATCCCAATTAGACTTGCTATTGTTTCTTGTTGATTCTCACAAAGACTTCAAGCAATCTTATCAACTGATTTCAAGTATTTGGTCGTATATTCAAGTGTCAAAACCAGCAAGGGGGAAGAGACAAGCATCTAAGCGGAGTAAACTTGATGAACTTAATACTTCTAAGTAATTGAAGATTTCTCGGGAAGACAATTGTCATGACCGCAGAGAAACTCAAGGTTTTACTCATCAAGGCGTTTAATGTTCTTATTCAACCTACGTGGGGGAAGAGATGTAAGAGTTAGTTTCTGATGATGAAAGAGGTACACAAGTGTGTGATGATTTCGATATTATCGCAATTGATGCTGTAAGAAACCGCCAAGTCTAATCACCAAACCTGGTCACTCACTGTGAATGACCACCGTTAATGACTTAAAAACGCTTGCGGCAACGAAATCAATGAAGATCGAGGAGTATAGGGTCTCCCAGTCGTTATGTCCCAAATATATGCAATGGATCGACACCTAATAGTGATGTGATCGAAGTTTGAACTAAAAAGGGATTATGAATTAATTATAACTACAAACAAAGCCAACAAATTACAATGGCTTAAATGCAAATTAAAGAAAGTTAAAAAGATAAAATCTATTAAATAAACGCTATCACTAAAATTAAAATGATGTTTTTGTTTTTATATTTTTATAAAACTGAAATCAAAATCTACGTGACGTACAACTAAAAACGTGAAACTAAGTCAATATTAACCCTAAAAATATGAAAATGATGTTTTTACAATCCTAATGATAAAAGAAAATTTATGGAAAAAAGAAAATTATTTTTATAACTAATTATCTAATTAAAAACTATTTTTGATTATTAAATAACTACCTAAAATACAAGAAAATAGGAAATTAAGCTAGAAAAATAAGATTAAGACTTGGAAAAGTCTAAAATATCAAAATAGAATTTTCAAAACTATTTTTGTATTTTTCGATTATTTTCTATTTTCTATGAGTTTTAAACTATTAAAAACTAATTTAATTACTAAAAATTACCAAATAAACTATGAAAAATCTGAAAAATTACTTTTTTCACTACTTATATTTATCTAAACCTAAGAAAATTGAAAACTTATATTTTTGGACCTTTTCTGAATTTTTGTATTAAAAGCTAATTAAAAGTGCTTAAAAACTACTTAAAATCAAGAAAAATAGCAAAACAACTAGGAAAAATCTGAAAATTCAGGAAAACTCTAAAATTATATTCTAAATCTGAGAAAAATATAAAAACAGGTGCTTGTGTACAAGATTATGGAACTGCTATGATAGGTGCTTATAAATAAGCACTTTCAATAAGCCAACAACCACAAAAGCTACCAACGCAACCATTAGTTCTACTATGCTATAATAACCAAAATGCAACTTAAATCAACCAGCTATAGCCTCTGAATCACAAGTTACAAAGATATGGCTTATTTGGCTAATTAACTAAAACAGTTTTGGGTACCACCTTGCAGTCACAAAATAAGCAATCAATTAAGCTAGGAATTAGAAATAATAACTTGGAACCTATACTAGACCTGGGTGAGACCAAGTGTACCAAAATCATGCCATGAAGCTCTAATAAGCCTCAGGCTAAGTCAACTCTCAGAGAAAACTCACTTAAGCTGAGTTTTTGGTATAGCAGATGGCAACCGAGACAGAAAGTACAAGCCTTTTGAGCTTGTAAAAATTTGTAAAATCAATAAAAATGGTAATAAGTAAACAGACCAAGAGAGGATTTTAAAACAACAAATTTCACTAAATAAGACCCAAAATTGAATCCTAGAAAAATCCTTGTAGTTGGCTTAAAAATGTGTTTTGGATTTTTTGACTTTTGAAGAAATATGCAAGTTTGACCTTTTTTGAGTTTTAAGCTAAGTTTTGGACCGAACTTGATGTGAAGTGATGAGATGAAGCTTATGCAAGCTTTGTTTATGACTTTTAAACACAAAATAGGTGATTTAATTCAAATATCCAACAAAGGAACTTGTTGGATGATAATGCTATGGATTTTGACTTTCTTGGATTACATGCACATAAGTAAGACAGATAAGAGTCTATAATGACTAAACAAACTTGAAACAATGAAGATTAACCACTTAATATTACTTTAAGACATGATCAGAACCAAACACTCCTTTTGTAAACTGTTATGAGCTTAAATCCACCCAAACTCTAACCAACTTGTAATTATGATCAAACTAGGTTCACTTAACCTAAACACTCTTAGAAAGATGATTGGAACCAGTTTTACCTACAAAATCAAATAATGCAAAGAAACTTTAAAATTCACTTACAAAGAGTCCTAGCCACTATGGCTTGAAACAGTTAACCAGAGGACCACTAACCTATCTCAATCAACCCACTAGACCTAAATCAACCCATTTCCATAGCTGCTTCACCCATTGACTAATTCCATTACCAAATTGCCCCGCTTTTGACTTTTTGTTGACCAAGAACCACAATGATAGGAAACTTGAATGAAGCTAGTCAAAAGTTGTGATAAGCTTATACAAGCTTATATGAGTTTTAAAATAAGCTTCTACACACTTGTATTTAAGTTTTTGAAATTGCAAATTGAAGCGACAAAGGAGCTAGAAACTTGCATTGTAATCATAAACTGAGATTGATGCTTGAAATCATTCTTAGAACACTTAAACACTTTAAATTAATACAATTTAACAAGAGATTACAAGTTTTACACTAAGTTAAAGCTTTTACATAAAAAACGACATTAAAGTTAAAAATAAAACTAGTAGACTATGTTTCTTGCTTCCTTTTGCCTTTCTTTTATATCCCAAAGTCTTCTTCTCTCATACGAATCTATCCCACCAATCCTAGCCATTGGATGGCTTGAAAATAATCTCAACCGTTTAAATGGATTTTTGGCGCCATTTTTCTGTTTGACAAACGGGTTGATACGGTGGGTGAGGAGGCATTTAATGAAGTCTTGGATGTTAGCTAAGGAGGAGGGACATGGAAAGGTGAGAAGGAGGCTGGTGGGTGGTGTGTTGGTGGGTCGGGTACGTGGGCGCATGCGGCGGGAGGAAAGCGGGAAAGGGGTTAGGTTTATTATTGTTTAAACATTGGTCAGGTGGTTGTCGTTGGATAATTAGACCGGTTAACAGATTGGGCCAGGGTTTAATATTGGCTTGGGGTTTATATAAGGTCCATTTGGTTTGTTTAAGTATTAACAGGGACCAAATATGTAAAACTGAAATTCCCAGGGACCAAACATGTAAATTATGAAAAGTAGTCAAGGGGCTGGTCTTGCCAAGCTTTAATAATCCAAGGGTTGATTTTGACATTTTTGAAAATTTCCAAGGACTAAATTTGACCAATTTTGGATTTTCAGGGACTAAACTGTAATTTTCTCAAAACTTTTAGATTTTTCACCAAAGGACTAAATATGACAATTTATGATTTTAAAAGGACCTTTGGTGACTTTTCTTTTGAAATTATGTGCTCGTGGGATGCTTTTTGACAACTTTTGAAACTTGGGGAGGAACTGCCAATTCTCCAAACTTTGCTCATTTTCATCCGATTTAAACATTTTGCATCTAAAACATATAAAATGCAATTTTGGAATATTTTCAGTATTTTGATGCATTTCTCAGCATTTTAAACGCTTTGCGCCTCAGATTTGACTAAAAATGATGAGTATTTACACACTCATCAATCCCCACACTAAACTATTGCTAGTCCCTAGCAATCTTTTGAGAAAAACTTAATGGTTTTGATCTCTTTACCGTAGCCATTACTTCGAGTAGCCAAATGTTTCAGTTCAAGCAAGAACCATGGTACACCGATAACCATCGGATTTATTGGCAAATCATAAACCATATAACGGATTTGATGTGTCTTTACCGTAGCCACCCTTCCTTCGACTAGCCAACTCTTAGATAAATTATCGTAATTATCTTTGGTGAGTGAATACCAATTATGGTTTTCCACTTTGCTTTCTTTACCACAAGCCATAACCTATGGCTAGCCAACTCTTCATTTTTTAGGATATGGTGAGTTGAGAACCATACAATTTTGGGCAAATTGCAAGCCATATAAACGGATTTGAGAAATCTTTACCAAGAGCGTTTGCTCCTGGATTATTGCCAATCCTTTTGTCTTTACGACATGGCGGATGATAACCAAATGAGTAAGTGTAGAACACTTACTCCAAAAAAATTTTGGCCAAAACGGAATTAGGGCGGATAATTACATGATAAAATTAGTAGAATCCCCACACTAGAGATGAATATTGCCCTCAATATTCAAAAGTACCGCGGTTATGCCAAACAAAGAACGTGAAAGGGAAATACTACGGCCATTATTTAGAAAGAAGATTTTTTGGTAAATGTTTATACACAACATGTAAGGAACTCCCCACAATTAGGGTGGTAGAAAAAAATAGAAAGAAGTCAGAAATACGGGTGAAAACCCATATAGTGTGCTACCGCTTTTTTTGATTACAGTCGCTAGCTTGACTGATCCCCGCATTCATTGGTTCATGGGGAAAGTTTGTAAGTCCGGACAACCACGTGGGAATGTCCTCTCCAAAGTAATGCTTCACTCGATGACCATTCACTTTAAAATTAGGACCATCGGGTTGAGATAACTCAATGGTGCCATAAGGATAAACCTTAGCGATGGTAAATGGTCCGCACCGTAGGATTTGAGCTTTCCCGAGAAAATCTTCAATCTTGAATTGAAAAGAAGGACTCGATCACCAACGCTAAAAACGGTTCTTGATTTTGAGTCATGAATCTTCTTTGTCTTTGTTTATAGATCAAAGAATTCTTCGAAGCTTGATCACGGAGTTCATTTAATTCATTCATTTGAACTTTCCGTGATCACCACCGTCTCAATATCAAAGTTAGCATGCTTCAAGGCCCAGATGCCTTGTGTTCGAGCTCTACCGTGTAGATGGCACGCCTTCCCGTACACCGCCTTATGGAGTGCACCCGATTGGTGTTTTGTAAGCTGCACGAAGGCCCAGAAAGTGCCATCTAGCTTATCCGACCAAGAGGCACGGTTTTCACCCGACCGTCCTCCGAATTCTTTAATCCCCTGTTAGAAACTTCCACTTGCCCACTTGTTCGGGTGGTACGCAGAGAGGCATGCGGTGAGTTACACCATATCCGCATGACTCTTGCAAATTGGTCATTGCAGAAATGCACTACGATCACTGATGATGGCTCGAGGAGTTCCAAACCTAGCAAAGAGAGACTTCAAGAATTTCACAACAACTTCGGGCATCATGGTGGGTAAAGCCTTAGCTTCAACCCATTTCGACAAGTAGTCAACGGCCACGAGAATGTATTTGTTACCATGAAGAAATGGCCCCATAAAGTCAATACCCCTGCATGTCAAAAATCTCCACAACTTGAATGGCGCTTTTGCATTTCATTCCTTTAATGAGATATTCCCGCGGACGTTGACAAGCATCACAGGTTTTGACGAATTCATGGGCATCCTTGTAGATCGTGAGCCAATAGAATCCCGAATCAAACACCTTCTTGGCGGTGTAGTTGGGGTTATGATGTCCCCCGTAGGTCCCGTAATGGCAAGCCTTGAGAATGTCAACGGCTTCCTCGACCATATACACATCGGATGACTTGATCCGCATACATTTTAAACAAGTAGGGTCGTCCTAAATAATGTTTCACATATTTAAAGAATTTATTTTTCTGTTGGGACGACATCCCTTTCACCACAAAGTTACCCGCATGGTAATTTGCAAGGTCAGCAAACCATGGGGTAGATGAGTCCCACTAAAAGAAACCATATTGAGTGTTTCTTCGAGGGAAATGTTTCATTAATTTCCTTTTTCTCAAACACATCCTGGTGAGGGTTCTCTAATCGGGATGATGTGACAGCCTGTTCTCCTCATTTATGAATAATGATATCAAATTCTTGTAGGAGGAGAACCAACGGAGCAATCTCTGCTTTGCATCTTGTTTTGCAAAGAGATATTTGAGAGCCGAGTGATCCGTATACACCACGAATTTGGTCAAGATAAGGTATGGCGAAACTTTTCAAAACGCATACACCACTAATAATTCTTTTTCTCAGTGGTGTAATGGGTCCGAGCTTCAGTCATAGTTTTGCTCGTAGTGGATCGGTGAAAATGCTTAGTTTTCGTTGCCCCAAGATCGCACCGATAGCAAAGTCACTTGCATCGCATATGAGCTCGAAGGGTAAGTCCCACGGGCAACTAGAATGGGTGCCTAGCTTTAAGCTTTTCTTAAGTGTTTCAAAAGCTTCGATGCACTCGGAGAAAAGATAAAGGAGCATCTTTTTAGAAGATGGGTCATAGGCCGAGCGATTTTAGAGAAATCTTGAATGAATCGACGATAAAACCCAGCATGACCTAGAAAACTCCTAATACCTTTGACGGTAGTAGGATGAGGTAATTTAGCAATAACATCAACTTTTGCTCTATCAACCTCAATCCCATTCTTAGAAATCTTATGGCCAAGGACTATGCCTTCTTTGACCATAAAGTGGCTCTTCTCCCGGTTTAGACATAGATTGGTGTCTTCACACCTTTTAAGCATTTTGTCTAAGTTGGGAGACATGTATGAAATGAGTCCCCAATGAATGAGAAGTCATCCATAAACACTCCATAGTTTCCCGATCATGTCGTGGAAAATGGCCATCATACATCTTTGGAACGCTGTGCAGCGAGCATTACATAAGCCAAAAGGCATACGCCTATAGGCAAACGCCCCGGTATGGAGGTGAATGTGGTTTCTCTTGATCCAACCGGATCAATGGGGATCTGAAAGTAACCGAGAAACCATCAAGGAAACAATAGTACCGCTGCTAATCTCTCAAGCATCCGGTCCATGAAGGGTAGAGGAAAATGGTCTTTACGGGTGGCTTCCTTTAACTTTCGATAGTCAATGCACACACGCCATCCCGTAACCAATCGAGTCGGAATCAACTCGTTTTTCATTCGCGACAACAGTAATGCCACCCTTTTTTGGAACGCAATGAATTGGGCTAACCAAGGACTATCGAGATCGGGTAAATCAGCCGCATCAAGAAGTTTGAGAACCTCTTGTTTGATAACCTCGTGAATCTTAGGATTCACCCTTCTCGACTTTGGATCATTGGTTTGAAGTCATCCTCCATTAAGATTTTGTGAGTGCAAAACTCGTGGTTGATACCCTTAATGTTGGAGAGTTTCCAAGCAATTGCTTGCTTGTGTGACTTCAAGACCTTTATGAGAGCAGCTCCTCCTCACAAGTCTTTAGCAATTATGACCGGTAATTTATCATCACCCTCCAAGAATGCATACTCAAGATGAGGAGGTAGGTCCTTAAGTTCAACCTCGGAAATTCTTAGAAGTTTGTACCCATTTGATTTCCTCAATCGTGATCTCTTTCGGAAGGAGTGAAGGTAATGGATCTTCATTAAGCAATTGCTCAAGATAAAGAATATCCCCCTCATACACACCATCAATTCCGTGAATTGATTCATCAAGAGCCAAATTCATCGATCTCTTCCGTAAGGAAGTCACCTCAAACGGAGTGAGAGAGGGGGAAGAGTCGGCAATGATAGGTTGAGAAGATGTGGTGGAATTGGAATTTCCACTCACGCGAATTATGAAGATAACCAAGAAACTCTTGAGAGTACTCCTCAAGCAATGTCAATTCGATCATTAACTCCTGATTCAAGATCATAATTTGAGGAGTACCTCAAGTCTGATCGAGGTTAAAGGTAACTGACTTCATTACCCAATAATGAGTGATCTCTTGCTCAAACACATCAATAAGAGCACGGCCCTCCTAAATCCCCAACAATGAGGGGAACTCGAGGGTCAAAGATCGAAATCAACGACCACAAAGTCACCAATTTGAAAATGGAACTTTCCTACTTTCACAATACATCCTCGGCATGCCAAGAGGACGCCAGATAGAACGATCCGCAAGCTCAAGAGTCATGCGGTAGGAATAAGTTCCGAAGAGAAAGTTTCTTCCACAGAGGCATCGATTGATGCTTGCACCAAGATCGGTGAGGGCAAAGCATTCAATCATCCCAGGAAAAACACAAGGAAGAAGAAATTTTCCGGGATCTCCTAGCTTCGGGAAGCTTCTTTAACAAGACAAATGGAGCAGCTTCTCATTCAAAGGAGTTTTAGCCATTTCAAATAGCTTTTCTTTGTTGCTCAACATGTGTTTCAGAGTAGATGCAAACTTGGGCATCAACATGATGGCATCCATGCTTATGTCAAAGTGTAGCTCTTGGAAAATTTGAAAGAATTTTCCCATTTGATGACTAGCTTTCTCGCGGAGCTTTTGCTCATGTAACCGTGAGGGGTAAGGAATAGAAGATTTGGATTTCTGATTCTCAATAGGAGCTACGGAGGTTCAAAACAACTCCTTGATTCGACTTGGGTTTTCGGATCACTTGAGGTTGGACTACCAAGGTGGGACGTGCGGTACTTCGTGGACTTGAATAATGCACCTTGTCCGTTGTTTCCTTGGTAACTTGACTTATTGCCACAGGAGGAGGAGGCATTGGAGTCGTAGGTCCATTGTGTTTTGGAGGTTCGCTTCCACCACCTTCGGGATAGAAGAAGAAGAAGAGGTAGTAGGAACAAAGCAGGTCCAAATATGAAGAACCACCCGGTTGTGATCGCTTTGCATCGCCCTGATTAGCGATCGTTGCTAGGTAGAGTGTACCGAGTCAGGGTTCGATCATTTAAAGACTTCTTGATGTCGAAATCGGGTGACCAACAACCGATTCATTTCCTCTTGGGATTTCATGAATTGTTTCAAAATTTTCATCGTGATGATGGTCCAGTTGGAACAATGGCTTGAGTTTGCACAAAAATTCCGCCTCTATTGTTAGGATTAGGCCTTGGTTCGAAAATTCCCTTGATTGTTTGCATGAAAATACCCTGGGTTGAAATTTCCCGACTGGTTTCTATTGTAATTTCCTTGATGTTGGAAACTTTGATTCTGATTCTCAAAACCGTTGTTTTGGTTGAATTGACCTTGGTTTTGAAAACCTTGGTTTGGTCTGTTTTGATTCTGATTTCGGTTTTGATTTTGATTGAAACCGGGAGGTCCAGAGTGGTTAGGCGGTGGTTCGGCTCTGAGGAGCACCGATATTGATTGCCTCCTTGATTAGACATCCCGCCCGACACAAGATTGGTTTCAAGGGGTTACCATCGGTGGCCATACAGTTATAGTAAGCATGGGGGCCACCACAAGTAACACAGACTTCCACTTTCTTAACTTCGGCAGGAGGTGAAGTTTGTGGAAAAGAGACTTTCTTTTGGTTGGAGAGAACCAAAGCTTGGATAGCTTCCGTGAGTTTATCAATCTTAGCATCGGTGCTAGACTCGCTCACGGGCGAAGAAGAAGAAGGACCAACACCACTTGGGAAACAACCGGCTTGCTTCGTGCAGTGCGGACTTTAGACTTGTTTTCGATTATCGCTAAAGCTTTTTGACAGCTTTGCTTAGGAAATTTCCTCCGCGGAGGAATTGAGAATCTTGATCGATTGACTCACTCCATTATAGAAAGTGTCGAGTTGCATCAACTCGGAGAAACCGTGGTGAGGACATTTGCGGCAATTCCTTGAAACGATCCCACGATTCAATGAAGGATTCATCAAACTTCGAAAGTGAACTTGATGATTTCATTTTTAAGACTCGTGGTCTTAGAAGGTGGATAGAATTCATTCACAAATTTCTTCACCAGATCTTCCCATGTCTCTATTGATTTAGGGGGTTGCTTTTCAAGCCAAATCCGGGCTTGCCCCTCAAGAGAAAACGAACGTAGAAGCTTAACTTGACATCGAAGGGACATTCTTATACTTGATGGTAGATGCAATCTTGTTAAACCAGCTTATATGAGCATGAGGATCATCCGCCAAAACCGTAGAACTCCGATTTGAAGTTACAAGATTCAAGAACCCGGTCTTGAGTTCAAAGTTTTCACCACGATGGTCGGCAATAACGATAGCATCTCCATACCCGTCGATGGGTGCCCGAGAAGCTCACACATAGAATTTCATCCGCCATGATAGCGGAAGAAGTGTGAACAACCGGATCTCGATCCGACCGATGGAAGCGAAAGTCTCACGAACACGCCTTCTTGGAATCTTGATAAGCTCACTAAATGGGCTCACAGATCTAGAAGAGCGATATTGACAAGAGTTAACTCTAAGAGACCCCGAGTTAAGGAGAGAAATGGAATTATGAAGATTTTTGTAAAAATGGTGGTGAGAAGAATATTTATGGGTTTTCCGGTTTCAAACGCCGATAACACAACAAAATCAATTAACACAAAATCGAGGCAAAACAAAAGTGAACTTAACCAATAATCCAAGATGAATGGCTTCTTTAAAAAATGTACACCAATCACAAGGACACAAAGGCAAGTTTTATATCTTTAGTTCGGGAACTTATTATGGTCGCACCCCCAGCTAGGTAGTGCAATCGCCTTGGTTTTGGTGTTTGTGGTGATGTGGTAATCTTTTAAGTTGTTAATTATTAAAGAAAACGATTTCTTTTGTATTTTTATTATTTGATACATATATAGAAACAAAAGAGAAAAATATTTTTGTGTTTTATATCGCTTTTGGTTGTTTTGGGTTTTGGATTTTTAGAAGAAAATATGGATATATAGATAGATATGGATGATATAAACAAATGAGTGAGGATTCAAACAACTAATCTCGCTACACGGAAAATAGATCAACATTGCTCCAGACAATGGGCGCCAAAATTTGATGCGCGCTAAAAAAACCGGTCTAATCACACAAACCGGTCACTTGTGAATGACCAGCCGTAATGCACTTAAAACAGCTTTTAAGCACGAAATCAATGAAGATCGAGGAGTATAGGGTCTCCCCGGTCGTTATGTCCCAATGAAGCTATGCAATGGATCGACTCACGAATAGTGATCGAGAAGTTTGAACGAAAAAGGGATTATGAATTGATTATAACTACAAACAAAGCCAACAAATTACAATGGCTTAAATGCAAATTAAAGAAAGTTAAAAAGATAAAATCTATTAAATAAACGCTATCACTAAAATTAAAATGATGTTTTTGTTTTTATATTTTTATAAAACTGAAATCAAAATCTACGTGACGTACAACTAAAAACGTGAAACTAAGTCAATATTAACCCTAAAAATATGAAAATGATGTTTTTACAATCCTAATGATAAAAGAAAATTTATGGAAAAAGAAAATTATTTTTATAACTAATTATCTAATTAAAAACTATTTTTGATTATTAAATAACTACCTAAAATACAAGAAAATAGGAAATTAAGCTAGAAAAATAAGATTAAGACTTGGAAAAGTCTAAAATATCAAAATAGAATTTTCAAAACTATTTTTTGTATTTTTCTGATTATTTTTCTATTTTCTATGGATTTTAAACTATTAAAAACTAATTTAATTACTAAAAATTACCAAATAAACTATGAAAAATCTGGAAAATTACTTTTTTCACTACTTATATTTATCTAAACCTAAGAAAAATGAAAACTTATATTTTTGGACCTTTTCTGAATTTTTTGTATTAAAAGCTAATTAAAAGTGCTTAAAAACTACTTAAAATCAAGAAAAATAGCAAAACAACTAGGAAAAATCTGAAAAATTCAGGAAAACTCTAAAATTATATTCTAAATCTGAGAAAAATATAAAAACAGGTGCTTGTGTACAAGATTATGGAACTTATGACAGTGCTTATAAATAAGCACTTTCAATAAGCCAACAACCACAAAAGCTACCAACAGCTACCAGCAGCTTCTATGCTATAATAACCAAAATGCAACTTAAATCAACCAGCTATAGCCTCTGAATCACAAGTTACAAAGATATGGCTTATTTGGCTAATTAACTAAAACAGCTGGGTACCACACTTTGCAGCCACAAAATAAGCAATCAATTAAGCTAGGAATTAGAAATAATAACTTGGAACCTATACTAGACTGGTGAGACCAAGTGTACCAAAATCATGCCATGAGAAGCTCTAATAAGCCCTGTGCCTAAGCCGCATCCTCATGAGAAAACTCAGCTTAGCCGAGTTTTGGTACAGGGCAACCGAGATGAAAAGTACAAGCCTTTTTGGAGCTTGTAAAAATCAATAAAAATGGTAATAAGTAAACAGACCAAGAGAGGTTTTTAAAACAACAAATTTCACTAAATAAGACCCAAAATTGAATCCTAGAAAAATCCTTGTAGTTGGCTTAAAAACAGGTTTTTGGATTTTTTTGACTTTTGAAGAAATATGCAAGTTTGACTTTTTTGAGTTTTAAGCTAAGTTTTTGGACTGAACTTGATGTGAAGTGATGAGATGAAGCTTATGCAAGCTTTGTTTATGACTTTTAAACACAAAATAGGTGATTTAATCTTCAAATATCCAACAGTGAACCTGTTGGATGATAATGCTATGGATTTTGACTTTCTTGGATTACATGCACATAAGTAAGACAGATAAGAGTCTATAATGACTAAACAAACTTGAAACAATGAAGATTAACCACTTAATATTACTTTAAGACAGAATGATCAGCAGAACCAAACACTCCTTTTGTAAACTGTTATGAGCTTAAACTGACCCAAACTCTTAACCAACTTGTAATTATGATCAAACTAGGTTCACTTAACCTAAACACTACTGTAAAGACAGATTGGAACCAGTTTTAACTACAAAATCAAATAATGCAAAGAAACTTTAAAATTCACTTACAAAGAGTCCTAGCCACTATGGCTAGCCAATACTGAAACAATGGACCACTAACCTATCTCAATCAACCCACTAGACCTAAATCAACCCATTTCCATAGCTGCTTCACCCATTGACTAATTCCATTACCAAATTGCCCCGTTTTGACTTTTGTTGACCAAGAACCACAATGATAGGAAACTTGAATGTGAGCTAGTCAAAAGTTGTGATAAGCTTATACAAGCTTATATGAGTTTTAAAATAAGCTTCTACACACTTGTATTTAAGTTTTTGAAATTGCAAATTGAAACAGTGAGCTAGAAACTTGCATTGTAATCATAAACTGAGATTGATGCTTGAAATCATTCTTAGAACACTTAAACACTTTAAATTAATACAATTTAACAAGAGATTACAAGTTTTACACTAAGTTAAAGCTTTTACATAAAAAACGACATTAAAGTTAAAAATAAAACTAGTAGACTATGTTTCTTGCTTCCTTTTGCCTTTCTTTTATATCCCAAAGTCTTCTTCTCTCACTTCTGAATCTATCCCACCAATCCTAGCCATTGGATGGCTTGAAAATAATCTCAACCGTTTAAATGGATTTTTGGCGCCATTTTTCTGTGTTTGACAAATGGGGTTGATATGGTGGGTGAGGAGGCATTTAATGAAGTCTTGGATGTTAGCTAAGGAGGGGGGACATGGAAAGGTGAGAAGGAGGTGGTGGGTGGGTGTTGGTGGCGGGTATGGTGGGCGACAAGGGTGAGGGAAAACGGGAAAGGGGGTCAGTTTATTATTGTTTAAACATCGGGTTGGTGGGTTGTCGGGTTGGATAATTAGACCGGCTAATGATTGGGCCAGGGGTTTAATATTGGGCTTGGGGTTTTATATAAGGTCCATTTGGTTTGTTTAAGTATTAATACAAGGGACCAAATATGTAAAACTGAAATTCCCAGGGACCAAACATGTAAATTATGAAAAGTAGTCATGGGTTGGTCTTGCCAAGTTTAATAATCCAAGGGTTGATTTTGACATTTTTGAAAATTTCCAAGGACTAAATTTGACCAATTTTGGATTTTCGTGGACTAAACGTAATTTTCTCAAAACTTTTAGATTTTTCACCAAAGGACTAAATATGACAATTTATGATTTTAAAAAGACCTTTGGTGACTTTTCTTTTGAAATTATGTGCTCGTGGACTGCTTTTTGACAACTTTTGAAACTTGGGGACTGAACGCCAATCGAAACTTTGCTCATTTTTCATCCGATTTTAAACATTTTGCATCTCAAAACATATAAAATGCAATTTTGGAATATTTTCAGATTTTGATGCATTTCGAGCATTTTAAACGCTTTAGCAGTCAGATTTGACTAAAAATGATGAGTATTTACACACTCATCAGCAATCATCAGGGGAGAGAGATTGTGTACATTGGGGATGCTCAGCTGTCTCACTTGAGAGCTTAATCAGTGATTTAGAGATATAATCACTTATTCCGGAGTTGAAGATCCGCAGAGATAGTCCTCCGCAGATAATCGATTCGCCCGCTTCTTCAATGTTATCGGTTATTCTCTTTGGGCATTCCGCACTTGGTTCTTGAGCTTCATACACTTTCTTCAAAGGAGAGAAAAGTATACATCGGGGTTATTCTTTGGCTATCGGACTTAATCTGCAACTTCGATGGTATAAGTTTCTCTATCTTCAGGTATATGTGTATTCGGGTTCGCGAGCTTTAGTTCAAGAGACTCCATCGTGATCAATTCAACTACTGGGGAAGTGGTCTCTTCACACCTTTTGGAATGGATTGCGTCGACTCAGTGGTTATGAAATTTGAGAAGATTATTTATGAGTGGGATGATACGTTGTTCCTGTTGATGATATAACCCCGAATGATGAATCACGATGATCGTTCTTAAAAGGAGCAGTGGGATTTATGATAATGGTGTACTCCTATGTGCACCTGGCTAAGGCAAGCTTGAGATAGAGCTTCGAATCTGCTCATCTTATGGATTTTCGGTTTGGGGGGAAGCTGCCAAAGTCTCTCTTTCTCAAAGGCTCATGTTCTATCTTCTATTCTTGAGCCTCGGAAGCTTTGGTGGTGAATGTTTAAGAGATGACGAATTCTATCTTCTACGATGTGCTGTTCGATATCCTTATCTCGGTACTCGTATCATCATCCTCTTAAACTATATCATCGTATCTTTTCTTTGTATATATCTTTTCAAAAACCAAATAAAAAATATAAAACCAACAAAACGAAAATATAAAAATATAAAACTTTTCAAAATCCATAAAAATCAGAAAACCTTGAAAATCTTCAAAAAATATTGTTTATTTATCATGTTTTTTCTTGTCGGTTCGATAACATCTACGGACTTTGTGTTGCCACTCAAAGAATGGCACGGGTCTCTAGATGAAGTTGGAATCTTAAAAAAAAAAAAAAAAAAAACGAGATGGAGAAAAATGTTGGTTTATTGTCATCTCAGACAGTAACCCGCTTTTCAAAGAAAGAACAAAGCCATGCTTTATCATGTTTTCAAATTTCATGCTCTGATTCTATAAACATTTATCTCTATGAAAACCAATTGCTTTGCAATATAACTCGGACTCTATTTTTTGATAATCATCTGGTCTTATTTGTTAAAATATCTATCTCTAAATCAACAACCTATGTCATTGATTGAGGGGGAGAATGATTTCAATTAAATCAAAAAGTTATTTTTCATTCAATTGTTTTCAAAAGATAATCATGCATGTCTAATCAATGGAGTTTAAATTCTTAAAATCTGATCATTATCAGTTAAAACGCTTTCATTATCAAGTTACAATTCTCCTTAAAAAGCTTTCAAAATCAATTTAAATCTACAGAGATCACAAAATCTCAAATGATTTGATATTTGTGATCGGGGGAGAATTTGTGATTTAAATTGGATTTAAACTGATAATTCGGTAAATGGTTTTATAAGGATGTACAAGCTCTCCTTCCCACATGTGCCAAATGATTTCAATTTTTGCATGCACATGTTGAGGGGGAGCATTTGTCTTAAACCACAACGATTTGAATCGTGAAAAATATGCAGGTTCCCTCTAGTATGTGCAAAACTCTTTCAAACCTTAAGGCACATATTGAGGGGGAGCAAGCTTACGAAAACCTCATCCTTCCCTTATATGCTTTATCTACTTGTTTTGATCAGGGAAGTGATGTTGATATCTTTTAGAAAATGGTAATCAAAGAAGTTAATTCTGTCTCTTGCCTCCGTGTGCAAAACGATTTCAAACACTTGATGCACATGTTGAGGGGGAGCTCTTGTTCTAAAAATATCAAAAACAATTCAGTTACAAAATGCTTTGATAATATATCTTAAGTATCTGGATTGATTTTCAAATGGTTTTCAATTGGTTCCAATGGCAGATGAACAATACCAAATAGACCGACCAACTTTACTTTATGTATGGTGATATAAGGATGATAAGGATAAGTATTTGTTCCCACGATCCGCCAGAACCGGAGGGATCTACCCAGGGACAATCCACTAGATAGTGTAGAGTCCTTAGATATGATGAAAAAAAAGGAGAAAAATGAGAAATGGGAAGAGTCTCGACCGAGATTGAGCTAGAACCGAATAAACCCAACAAGGTTCTAGTTATGAAGTCTCTAGTAAGCAAGGGGTTGAAGAATAAAAAAGAAATGAAATGAAAAGGGTGAAAAGAAATAGCCCTCCAATAATTCAACCTTAAGGCGTAAAACCGGGTTCAATACATATGCTACGGTGGTTACTTAGGTAACACCGGTATTGAAGACAAGACATCATCGACCCCATCACCCAGTGATGCACTACACCTAACTTCCCAAGCTACTCAAGTTCCTCTTAAAAGGGCTTGTTTCATTCTCACAGGGAACCAACATAATCTATCGACTTTCTCTTAGAGATTGTTGATATTGAAGAAGGAGACCCTCTCCCTAGTCTCCGATATAGGATCCAAATATGCACAAATTGAGTCTAGAACCACGAGATCATCAATAAATCTCATTAGGACACTGTCTATGAAGACTCTCTATTTCACACAATGTGGAAAGGGAGATTAAATCTTATGAGTCCTACGCATTATCCTTGTGGTATTGCCAGAACATCCGAGTGATATGCTTATATATTCACAATGAAGATGGAAAGCCTTCTGGAGCCAATATCAAACAAGCTCCTGGTAGGTGGCATGTGAGATCTATTCATTAGATCAACCATGTGACAACTGAACGAAACAATGAGGCTTATCATTCGTTTGAATCAATCCTGGTTCAGGTTATGGATTAACGGATACCTTTGAAAAACCGGTCGTTGTGCTTAAAAACTCTTTTCTTTAGCACGTCGACCGTGTACGAATATTTCAAATCAAAAGGAGTTTTATGATTGATAATTGATTTTCATTAAAACCTTCGTTGTATTGCAAAAACAATTTCTATTGAGCAATACACGATTGTTTTTCAAATCTCTTTTCATCAATCAGTGAATCTCAACACTGGGTTCACTCACCTCGTGTTGTCTTCTTTGAGACGTTCGGTTTGAGAACAGCCTAGAGCAGCGCGAAACCCTGTAAAGGAAATTCTTCAATTATACCCATCAAAGCAGTATTTAGTACTGTTGATCAACGGGGAACCGTGGGCCGGTACTCAATTAAACGAAAGTGATCAAAGACACTTTTCGTGCACTTTATTGCTAACTGTTTTATGCAGTACGCCCTACGCTTGCGTACCGATCGTAATGAAGCAGTCAATCGATTGTCGATGCTCACTCAATACATTCATCTCTAAAGAAATCATGATAAGTGCATCAATGACTCTGATATGTTCACTCCATGCTTACGCTACGCCGCAAATATCATGAATTATCTAAAGCTTCCGCTACTCTGATAAGAAGATATCATGATCCAGAATGTGAGCATGTCGGTCCAAAAGTCACAACATCACATGCTATCTACACCACAAAGGAAGAGTCAGAGATTTATTGTCACACCCCCAAAATATCGCAGCGGAACGATAGTGTCATTGGGGTATGACGTCATAGCACAAAGTATGGATACAGAAAACGACCTCTATAATGAGACGTTTTGAAAAGTTTACCATTCGATTTCATATGTTAAAGTTTACACAACAAGAAATCACAAAGTTTGATAATACATAAAGAGTTTACAAAACATGTCGAATGGTAATAGTTAAAGCGCAAGACTCCAATGTATGTCATGTGACCCAAAAGCTCCATGAAATGCTATCACCTTAAGACCTGAGATAAACATGCTAAAAAATGTCAACACAAAGGTTGGTGAGTTCATAAGTTTGTAACAAAATGATTTGAAATACTTTGAGAAATGTTCACACAGCAAAAGCATTGTAAATCCACTCAGCCCAAGTTCTCCCATACAAAACTTGCAACCTGTGTGTTCACAACCCATTGCCAAAATATAGTATGTCAATCATGTATGCATGTATCATAGTAGTTAAAAGTATAAATGTCACCACAAGAGTCTTCCAACAACTCGTGTTGGGATGTTTGTAAATTAGTAGCCTTCCAACAACTTAATTTGGAGCCACTAATTCTTGTATGTTTGTAAATTAATAGCCTTCCAACAACTTAATTTGGAGCCACTAATTCTTGTATGTTTGTAAATTAATAGCCTTCCAACAACTTAATTTGGAGCCACTAATTCTTGTATGTTTGTAAATTAATAGCCTTCCAACAACTTAATTTGGAGCCACTAATTCTTGTATGTTTGTTCCAATTATGCATATGAAATCAAGTATAACCCAATCAAGTATAAAACGCAATCAAGTCTAAAGTATAGGTAATGTTGTTTGGCAAAAGAGTTTAAATGTTTAGATAAATAAGCATATATCTCGCCCCAAATAGTTTATAGAAATTTAAATGAGTAAAAGCGGGGTATGAACTCACCTGGTGTGATTGATATGCTAACAAAATGAAGTGTACGAAAGTGAGGTTCGGAAACTATCCGCGACCTAGAATGAATGTTATGACTTGAGTTATGATGTAATGTTATGCATGCATTTCGTATGTTATTTATACCATTTGTGAGTTTTGAAAATAATACTTATTGTCGAAAAATACTCTTTTGACGTCTTGACCAATCTTAAATTACTTTACAAGTATTTACGTCAAAATGTCATCCTACAATAGTTTTGTAATGATTTATTGTGAAATTTTAACTTTTCGTCGTAAAAATAAAGTCGTTGAAAATTTCATAAAAGTGACAAAAATGGCTTCGAAAAACTAGTCGTAAAATGGTGTACGTCGAACGTTAGGATACGAACTCGACGGTTTTGGAAAGTTTGTATCAAAATATAGAAGTTTCAGTACATGAGTTTTCGTCATAAAGGTCTCGAACATAAAGATAATAAGGGTTAAAGATGGTGATTTTGTCTAAAATGTTGTGTAAAAAGTGAGTTTCGACAAAGTTTAAGCAAGCGTAAATAATTTATTACAACTCCGCTATACAAACGGTTGATCGCTTTGAAAATATGCTTGGTGATCTCGATTTTACTAGAAGACATTTCGTTACAAAAAGTTCTACATCATAGTTAAAAACAGCCTTCAACATGGTCATTTTAGTTACCGTAATACTTATCTCGTAAAAATAATATAGTTTTTCTGAAAATAATAGTTACGGCAATTTTATGAAAACGTGTATATCTTAGTCGTTTCAAATCCGTTTTCTAATGATAATACGCCCTTAGCTTTCATCAAAGTATACTACTATATTTTTGATAAGTCGAAATAATTTATAAAGCTTAAGGCTCGTTTTTGACTCGTACAAAATAAAAATAGTATGCTGAAATTTCAGAAAAATATATATTTCGTCGTCAAACTTGAAAAATTCATAACTTCTTCGTTATAACTCCGCTTTTAATCCGCTCAAGCGCCACGGATTCGCTTTAAAGTATATTTTCTAAATATCAAGGCCAAAAATTCGTGCCTACTGTCGGATTTTCCAGAAAAACAAAATAAGGACAGACCACTTTATATACTTATCGAAAATAGTTTTTCTCGTACTAAACCTAGTCCAATCCCTTCAAATCAACTCCAAAGCTATTCTAATCCTACCATACACCTTCTTAGGGTGTCATGGGTTCCTAAACATCATCAAGACCAATATATACCAAGGGAATAATTATAGGATGACTTTATATGTATAAAACTCTAAAATCAATGAATAAATGGTATAAATAAACACAAGTCTTGCATGTTTGCTCAAAATATGAAGAAATAAATATGAAATGAAGATGAAAGATATAAAATGAGAATGATATGCTTACAAGCTATTATGATGAGGTGATTAGAACAAGGATTAACCTAAACACCCTAGGTTTTTATTTCAAAACCTTAATAAGAGTGTAATCTAGATTGTTTAAGGCTTGATCTTGAAATTTTTGATGATTTCTTCTTGGAACTACACCATGGCCGGCTTTTGGAAGAGAGAAAAGAGAGAAGGAAAGTTTTTACTACTTGTTGAATTATTGATTGAATGAAATGAAGTAAATGAAGTTGAGTATAAGTTTATACTATCAAAGAAAAAGTTTCACCAATCATTAATTGTTACCTCCCCATAGGGCCGGTTTTAGGGGGATATGTTTCATCAATATATATATATATTTTTTTTCTTTTATAATGTGTAACATTGTTAAAAAATGTAAGTATCATGTGTAGGTAAATATAATTTGTAAGGTTTGTATATACATTTGAGTATTTAAGGTAGTTTTAGGTAAAAGTAATTTTTAATAGATCAAAGTAGAGTATAATGAGGTCATAAAAATTGTAAAAATACATTCCTTGTAAAATTTGAGTGATATAATAATTATCGTGTAGTTTTTAAGAAAAGCGTCGTAATAATATAAATTTAACGATTTATATACAAAATAAATTTAACACACTAAGTAAACTCAAAATATAGTTTTTATAAACTAAATGTAAGTATAAAAATATATCGGGATCATTTTTGAAAGTATCGGATTAAATGTTCAAAATAATAATTTACGCGATAACGTTTATTTAATATAAAATTTACGCGTTTAATGTGAAATGCAAAGTCATGAATGAACTAACATGATGCAAATGATGCTAATGAAATGTAGACTAAACTTAGTCCATATGAAATGTTCGTGATGATATGATCATGAATTCGCCGCTAAACCATTAAGGTTACGCGAATTTGGAACACGTAAACCTAGTTTACGATAAATGATGAAATTGTGAAACGTGAATTGTTTTGAGAAATGACTGGAAATTGAGAATTGTGACATTTATGGTTGCTGATAATCTCAAAGCTGGTTCAAAGACTCAAACATCACGTGGATTAGTTTAAGACCTCCACTCGAAATTTCAAAACATGCAGATCATGATGAATCAAAGACTACGAGCTAAAGAACAAATGTGCTTAATCAAAGAAACCAAGAACAATGAAATGTTATATCAGTTTGTAATCATTGTAAGTTGAGGTGACCTCCCTTAGGGGGAGATTGTTGGGATTTAGTAAATCCAGTACTTAAAGTGTCGGTCACCTCAAGTATGTATACTCGTTAGATAGCTTGTAGTCGTAGCAATTCAGTGTTAGTATTTAGATTACTTTGTAACACCGTGGAGGACGGACGGGTCTTTACCCACTGTATGCCTGATCCACAGCCAAATAGAGGCGTCTAAGCTTGTACCCTATAAATACCCTTTGCCTCTCTAGGGTTCCCATTCTCTCCCACTTTCTCTCTCTAAACTCTTAACCTAATGCCGCATAATATGTGTTTGGTATAAACCAAGATCCTATAGCTAAAGCTTATCGTAATGGTGTGACTTCTCCCTTGGAAACAGCTCCGTATGCTTCCCTAGACCTCCCTTGAGCTTTTTCCCACATTCTCAGAGTGTTGTGTATGGAATGGGATGCTTTGAAATGCTGGAATTCATGGGGTATTTATAGGCCAGGTCTGGGTTATGGCGTAACCAATAGAGGAATTACGCCGTAAATTCTATTTCTTCCTAAATGCACTAGATCTTCTAGTTACGGAGTAACCTTATGAGTGGTTACACCGTAGTCTTCAATAAACTCAGTTACGTCGTAAGTGATGCAGTAGTTACGGCATAAGTATCAGCGGCGTGGAACCTCTTTTGACCTAATGAAGTTACGTCGTAACCTTTGGGAAGAGTTACGCCGTAACCTCTTGATAAGTTAGACTTTGGGGTCACACAATAGTTACCGCGTAATGTGAGAGACGAGTTACGCCGTAACTTTTTCAAAATAGGCATACTGTGATAAATCTTTAGTAATGTTTCCATTTCCGCGTCTCTTTAGCTCTAATGCTCGTAATTTACCTGAAAGTGGAAAATAATAGAAAACAAGCGTAAATCCATATAAATGATGTTATCAAATATCCCCCCACTTGAACTCTACTTGCCCTCAAGTAGACCTTATTAGATAGATTCCTAAAAAGATATCTCCCAAAACCTGGAAAATATGAGTTTACAAATCCCTTATGCTAGAATAAAACAAAGCCGAACACCTCACGAAAGGGGAACAAACACTCAAATCTCTCAACTATTCTAAGTGTCAATTTCGGGGTGATCACTCAATCGCACAGTCATAGCATGTATTCTATCATAAGATTGGCGGTTACACAAATCTCCACCACTGGAGTTAAGGGCTAAACAATTCTCGAAGGCAATATGGGTAGACACGACAAAGATTAAGGGGTCACTCGTCATTACTAACATCTCACGGCGAAGTGGACAAAATCAATGATACATGACCAAATCCATGGCCAAGACACCAAAGATTGCTCGCTACATCTCCTAGACATGCTTCATGACTAAAGGATAGGATAAGACATGGGATATAAAATTTGTGTAAAATGAAAAACAAGCAGGTAGTCTAAATCTATTACTAAGTCATCACCACTTACCGTTCGCCCAAAGTTCAAGCTTAGAAGTCTAGAGACAGGATCATGAAATGCGAGGTATATGCGTCATTAGAGGACGTTGTGATGGGCATTCTACCTTTTCTTCTTCAGTTGGTATACCTCCAACTCCAATCTTCTAATGTGACCGAGGTGGCCTCCTCGATACTAATCAATAAAGCTCAAACTATAGTGCTTAGAACATCACACTTTACAATATCATAACTCAATCAACATTTTTTTTGAACATAACATAATAACATAACATTCCCCCACTTGAGATGAAAAATGGGAATTCGGGGGGTCTTCAATGATCTTCATAAATGTTGTCGGTGAAAGCGTGATTTCCAAACCTTTCCACTCAAACCTTGAACTTAGGCAAATGATGATTTCCAAATTACAAATAACGACTACAGGGTAGGCTAAGGTGTAAGGGTGTAGCAAAACAATATATTGGGTTGACAAAATGAAAGGAATGGCTCAGAAGGGTGTATCTAGGGGTATCTTGCACTAAATGGGAGTGCAACAAAAGGGTTTTAAATGGGGGTCGAAAAGTCGAGGTGACTAATCGATAGACTCACAATGGTAGGCTGATTGGGTGATAATCCTATATTATTGCCTTCTAAAACTGAAAAGTCCAAATACATCGAGCTAACTCAACATACCTCGTCTATGGTCTCGAAATGATGCAAAGGCCAAGTTCTAAAGTTTACAAGCTACCGGCACACTCATAATTAGGTGGATTTGGGGTAAAATATTGGAAACGGATAAGGCTAATCTCACCATGTAATATCAAGGGTTGTATGTGCTCGGCTACGGTCAAATCTAGTTAGGTTTGGAAAAACATGTCAAAATTTTAAAAATGGCATAATTTTTCAAAATAAACTAGAAAAATGAGGGCGAAATAAAGTTCAAGAGATAATTCTACTCCCGTCCCCCCACTTAAATTGTACAAAGTCCCTTTTGTACTAGGGATTAAAATAAAGGTGAAGAGAAAGGTAGAATTAGAGCGAGAACTTCCCTGAAATTTGCTCCAAAAAGAAGAAGGCCCACGAGAAAGGATCGTGCCTTCGTTTAAGCGTCATGAACAAACTTCAATCCCTGAAATCACAATACCGACAAGCATAATTCTAAAAAGAAAGAATAAAAAGAAAAACAAACCTAACTCACTTTCGTAGGAATCACGGTTGCATTTAGCGAATGCAACAAGCCTTTTAAACCACTTGGTGTCCCAAGTGGACGAGTGAAGTCTTGTGAGGGTTTACAGGGAACACACCCACAAAGTTCATTTAAAAACTAATACAAGGTTACTATGTTTTAAAATGACAGAATTAAAGCAGAGGAGAGTTACGTCGTAACTCCTATGAAGGAGTTACGCCGTAACTGGTAAAACCTGGTATGAGCTATGAAGCGAATAGTTACGGCGTAACCACTGAGATGGAATTACGCCGTAATTGGTAATGCGTCAAGAATTCTCCTGCTAAAATGTTGGTTACGGCGTAATCACCAAGATGAGTTACGCCGTAACTCTGTTCAGATCAGCAACTGCAGCAGTAATTACTTCTTTGTCTCCTACAAAAATGGTTAGAAAACACAAAAACCCAACAGAAATGAAATAAAAACAAAAGAAAGGGATAATTCGGATTGTCTCCCGAAAGAGCACTTTTCTTTATTAACGAGTCTTTAAGTTAGACTCAGAGTCGCGGTGACATTGGGGGTTGTGCGGTGGAACTCCTTGATTCCCTTCTTTGAGACCTTGCAAAACTTTTCATCCGGTCCTTAGGAATACCTAGCGAATATGAACCTTTCGGTGACAATAGGAGGGGGTTTTCTATATTGGATCCCAAGTAGTTTGCATCTGTTATGTTCATACTCTTCATCATCAATGTTAGTCATACATACCTTTTGTCGTGGTTCATTGTCAGTGGTTCCTTTAATGCAATAGTCTTTAGGTTCAAAAGAATTGTCTTCAATCCTACAACTGAAATCTTTTCTTACGTTAGGTACGTTATCAACTGCTGCGTCACCAGTACCTTGAAGAGTCTCAGCATTATCTTCTATTATGCAGTCCTTCCAGATTTTGTTTTTAGTGGATGAATCTACTCTTCCATACTTGATTTTTACCCAGTCATTAAATCTTAGTTTGCCTGTCCATTGTACCTCGGTGCGTTTATGGTTAGTTGTAGAAGTCCAAAGAAATTTTCAGTACCGACTCGTTTTGTATTACTTCCTCCATTACAGAAGTTTTCGTAAGGAACACATGAGGCCCAAGAATCATCATTAGAAGTTTTGATCATTTCACACCAATGCTTTCGCCCAGCGACTCTCTGGTTAGTTGTTGTTGACTTGTGATTATTTTTTTTTGGTTGAGACAAGGATCAGTCCATATTTTCTTTTTATCATCGTTGCTAACTTCTCCATAATGAATCCTTATCCAAACTTCGAATGTTATCTCCTTGTCATTGGTTTAACACCATAAGTATTTGTTCTTTTTTGTCCTTTCCTTGTCTTCTCCCCTGTCACAGATTTCGGACTAAGGGTTGCATAAAGCCCACAGATCAAATCCTTTATCGTGGTCAATAGGGATGGCCCAGCACCAATGATATTTCAATTTGAGGAGGTGTTTGTAATCTACCTTTTGAACTTCGTGCCATGTTTTGTTGGACCCATTCTTCGTATTATTCGATGTGTCATTGCGCTGTGTTCTATCCTGCATGTTATGATGATTAGAAGCGCAGTGCATATTTGTGATGGAAGGAGGAGTAATTTTGTTTTTTCCTTTTTTGATAACACAAACGGATTCGACTGGGTGACACTTGCCCATGTCCATATTTAGTGTAAGCTTTCTATCGTTTATTTTTAAGGTGATGATTTTTTCGAAAACATTAATCTTAGCACGAGTAGTAGCTAGAAGGGGTCTTCCTAAAATTAAAGGAATGTCGAGGTCCTCTTCCATGTCTAAAATGACAAAGTCAACAGGGAGAGTGAAATTATTAATTTTGATAAGCACATTCTCAAAAAATCCTCTAGGTATGCTAACTATCCTATGAGCCATTTCAATGGTCATGAAAAGGGGTTTAATGGGTCCTAAATTCAACCTTTTACACATAGAAAAAGGCATAATACTAATACTAGCCCCTAAATCAGCTAAAGCATTTATATTATGTAAATTATTAATAGAGCAAGGGAGAATGAAACTTCCTGGGTCTTTTTCCTTGAGAGGGATTTGATTAAGGATGATTTCAGAGCATCTGGCATTTAATTTAACTTCGTTTCCAGTCCCTGCTTCGTCATTAGATTGTGTTTTGTCCTCAAGAAAACTTATCTTATTGCATAAGGCTTCATCTAGTATTTGTGATTCTGAGGGCTCCTCTTCATCGTATCAGAAAGGGGTGTAGAGAGGTTTTCCATTGCTAGAGTATATGACATTACAAGAACTATCATCCAATGAATTTAGGATAACATCATCTATTAATTTCTTGTCGTCCTCCATTTGCTGTCCCAGAAGAGTATTTCTGGAGTCCTGGAATCTTTTGAATAGTACGATTCTGTCGGCTTGCCGTTTGTTATCTTCGTAAAGATAATTTTTTATTGATTCTTCGAGTGAGAAAGCTCTTGCTTTGGAGCAGTCTTTATAGAATGATCTCCCTTCTCCATAATTAACCTTCTCGATTCGAGGTTTTATGTCATTTATAGGAAAATTCTCGAGCAGATCCCAGTCATCATTGTTGTCACAACGAATAGCACAAACACTTTCCTGGAGTTCCCTCATATCTCTTTCAAGGTTTTGCAATTTGCTGGAAATGGAAGCAATGCTTATAGTCTTAGTCTTTAGGCTAAGGCTGCACCCCCCATCATGCCATTTTTGAGAGTGATCGGCGAGTCTCTGAATGGCCTCAAGGGCAAGGGTAGGAGTCATGTTTGGGATAGGTCCTTGATATTCCAGCATCTGTCTTGTAGTTACATTTGTTCCTTTATAGAAAATATTGACCTTCTGATGGTTATTTAGATCATTGGTAGGACACTTATAAAGAAGATCATTGTATCTGTCCCAAGCTTGATACAGAGTTTCGTCGTCTTCTTGTTTGAAATCGTGGATCTCCAAGAGTTGAATAGAAATCTTTGATGGCGGGCAATATCTTTGAATAAAGTGTTTCTTTAGTAGCGCCTAAGTATTAACTGCCCCGGCGGGCAATCTTTCGATCCATCTTATGGCTGCTCCAGTGAGAGTCATTGGGAAGACCCTGAGTATAACAGCATCATGAGACACGCCCGGAATATTGAAAAGGCTAGCGATGTATAAAACATTTTCAACGTGCTCCTATGCGTCTTCGTCCCTGTTTCCTGAAAAAGGGTTAGCGTGAAGCTCCCTTATAAATTGGTCTTTAATCTCGAAACGAACATCCGCTCCAATTGCCGGTCTTCCGAGACCCGGCCCTTGATCTGCTCTAGTCAACGCAAAGTATTCCTCAAGAGTGAGGTCATCGATGTTAACAACTTCCATGGTACCTGAAAACTTGAAATATGATCCTCAGAAAAGTTTTAAAAATGAAATGAAAGACTTAATATAAATCCTAATATAACTCCCCGGCAGCGGCGCCAAAAATTTGATGCAAGTTTTACTGACTAGGTCTTAATATTTATAATGTCTTGCTATACCTATGGTCTACCCTAATGCACTAACGCCAGTGTACCCGGTCGTGTGTAGTGTAGTAAACGGTAAAGCCGAGGTCGTCCCAAGAGCTATGTGTGTTGGATTATTACTAAGTCTAATTGTCATAGAATTATAATGGTTTCGATAGGTATTTAATTAATTAAACTACTAATGCAGAATATCAAATAAAAGCAAATAAATGGTAAAGGGAAATCAATAGAGGAATAGTGGAGCTAACCTAGTTAATCCTCCTAGCCAATTATGTCTATGTCTACTTACTTCCAATTACTTCCGGTGGGGTAAAATTCGAGAGGACAGCATTTGGTCAATTCGCCCAAACCTATCAGCAAAGATGCCACCACAGGAGAAATTAGGCGCACCATCATAAGTCCTGTTGTTCCTGGTCCCCTAAGCCGAGTCATTAAGTACCGCTACATGCTAGATTCTAAATAGTGAGTGCCCGGCCGTTAGGAACTTAGACACTACACCCCCCCCCCAATTCTTAAGTTCATCCAAACGATAGGTGATCAGTTGGTCAAATCACACAAGTAGAAAGGGTCATTGGTTGGTCATATCTTACCCTTCTCGTCTCAGTCCACTCACCTAGGGTCTGTTGGTCATATCTCCTAGGCAATTGGCCTCTATCGCCATTCAAAACTACCGAAACAAGTGTGGCTACCAAAGAACTATGCATGCATACACTTAGAAATAATTGTACAGAAGTAAAGGTAAACGCAAACAAAACAATTAAGGAATCATAACTAGGCTAGTACCAAAGGGTGCTTAGCCGCTCATATTAATTATGCAAATCAATTCAATATTCAAAGGTATGAAATACATGAATTGAAAGTAAAAGAAATAATAAACGCTAAAGCTTATCATAATGGTGTGACTTCCCCCTTGGAAACAGCTCCGTATGCTTCCCTAGACCTTCCTTGAGCTTTTTCCCACATTCTCAGAGTGTTGTGTGTGGAATGGGATACTTTGAAATGCTGGAATTCGTGGGGTATTTATAGGCCAGGTCTGGGTTACGGCATAACCAATAGAGGAGTTACGCTGCAACCTTCTATTTCTTCATAAATGCACTAGATCTGCTAGTTACGGCGTAACCTTATGAGTGGTTAGCCGTAGTCTTCAATAAACTCAGTTACGTCGTAAGTGATGCAGTAGTTACGGCGTAAGTATCAGCGGCGTGGAACCTCTTTTGACCTAATGGAGTTACGTCGTAACCTTTGGGAAGAGTTACGCCGTAACCTCTTGATAAGTTGGACTTCGGGGTCATGCAATAGTTACGGCGTAATGTGAGAGACGAGTTACGCCGTAACTTCTTCCAAATAGGCATACTGTGATAAATCTTTAGTAATGTTTCTATTTCCGCGTCTCTTTAGCTCCAATGCTCGTAATTTACCTGAAAGTGGAAAACAATGGAAAACAAGCGTAAATCCATATAAATGATATAAATAACGAGCATTATCGAGGGAAATTGACACTTAATATTCAGGACTATTTGATGTTATCAGCTGCGATAGATCTTTCGAGTCTTTAGTCTTCGTCCAATTTTAGCAATGAAATCTTCACACATCTTCAAATCCTGTACAGACCAGAATCTTGTTTTGTTCCATGGCTTTAGATCAAGTTTGATTTGCTTCACTCTAGAGTTCAATTCTTGTTCGACCATCTTTAGGGTTCCATTGTTGTACTTGAAAAGCTCGAACAGTCTCATTAGCATACATGTCCCGTATCTGTCAGTAAAGATGATGGCTCTGGGGGTGTCAATCACTTTATATTCGTGATGAAATTCAAGTCCTGAGGCTTCCTATTGCGGTCTTATTAGGTTGACCCGGGTCTGGTAGCTCTCCATTCCTAGCTGAAAATCCCCAACTCTTTGTCGAATGACCAAGCCTCTGATCCAGAGATTAACAGCAGCCGAGAGAGCCTTCTTCTCACGAGCAGGTAGATGGTCAAGGTGTCCTTGGAGGTTCAGAAGATAGAGATCTTCAAAGTCATTTGGCATCAAATGTTTGAAGTCGTTTTATTCTATGATATGCTCTTTCAAGTCTGCTCTTCGAAGAACAATCTTCTTCAGGTATTCATAGCCATAGATCAAGAAGATCTCTACACTGATAACACTTAGAATACGCAGTTTGGATCGAACAGCTCTGCGACTCTTTTCAGCACTATGTCTATCAATGTAGAATTTCTTCTTCTTGAACCACCAATGAGAAATGCCATATGATGCAGCGATGTCATACTCTTGCTCTTTGACTGCCCAGTAGTGATCCGGATTCATCTATTCAAGACCCTGATCAGCGTAAGTAGCAGCTTTCATTTTCGAAATCGATAAAGCTGGTTTTCTTTTAGTAGTACAGGCACATAGATAGTCCAGGTCATGGTTGAAGAAGAATTCAGAATGAATGGTCATTTGTCCAGGTTCACCACCGAGAGGAAGAGGGTTGTTTACATCAAACCGATTGATCTCCTCACTAACTTGATCATTCAGCATTCTATAGCATTCTTCCATCTGGTATTGAAGCTGATTTGCATCTGAGTGAAAGACTTTAACAATTTCAAACGCTGGGCCTTCAAGATCTTTAGAAGTGATTGATGTAATTCCCTTCTTCTCACAAAACCACTTCATATGTGAAGTGAAGAAGAGAGTCTTCTGGAGGAGCTTCATAGTTAGAAATAATGGTTGAAGCCCAATTATTTTCAGGGTTTGTTGACTCAGATTCGGGAATCGGCCATGCCGGTTCAGGAGATTGTGGTTTATCTTGTGTGAGCCAGCTTTGAGTCATGTCCTTTGTCGGTGCAGTTCTGGACGTTTTGATACGTTTACCCTCAATATAAGCTTCCAACCAATCTTCTTTTGTTACCTTGGGAATGTGCTTAGTAGAAGCGTCATCGTCTTCAGATTCTGACTCATGATCCACGTAAGATTCTTCGTTAAGCATTTGTTCTTCAGGAATAGAGGAGATGGTTGGTGTAACTGTAGGGTCAAAGGTGGTCCATGATGTAGAATTCTTTTGAGTACCATGACCACTTGAAGTTCCAGTTTGATCCTGAGTTTTTTATGGAGGTGAAGGTGGGTTTGACTTATGAGTGGTGGCTGTACTGGAAGATCCACCAGCTCCAGATGTTCCTGCTCCACCAGTAGGAGGTGGAGGAGGTGGTGGTGACTTGGGGCCTCCAAAAATTTCCCGTGATTCCATCACAATAGTCCTTCTTTTCTTCTTGGCTTCCTTTTCACGTATATCTTCCAACCACTGCTGATAATCATCATGTTTAATTGATTCCTCAAGTGCCTCGTATAGTTTCTTGTGAGTTGAGTGCAAGTGCTCTCCTGCGTCATACATCCTTTCAGAGAGAGCCGATCTCATGTCTGAAATTGGAAAATCTTTAAATCGGTGAAGTAACGGAGCGTTCATTGCCCATTCAACTGCATCTTTTACTTCAGCTTCAATTGCACTTGTGACAGCTTCATCAAAGTTTAGATTCTCCAATTTCTTGACACGACGATCGACGACATTGATTTACTTAGGTATTTTCTTATCAAGAGCATCAATTCTGAGCAGTGCTTCTGAGAGCAATTACTCTGAGGACTTCACTAACAGGAGAGGAAGCTGGTGGAGTGAGGACTTCACTAATAGTGACAACATGTAGAGGGTCTTTAATGGGTTTGGGTGGTGGAATTATTGTTTTCTGAGCAGGTACCGGTGGAGGTGTGATTGACGGAGCTGTGGTAGATGTGGTGACAGTTGGAGCAGACATCGGAGGAATGGTTGAAGAGTCTTGTGGAATGGTGACAGAGAACATAGACTGGACTTCTTCCTTTTCATTAGTTTGCTTGTCCGATTTGACGTCTGAGGGGCCGTCTTTCAAGAATTGGTCACCATAAGTAAGATCAGGTTCGAGGGTTTTAACAGATGACAAAGAATCTTCATTTCCCCCAACTTCCATATCATGCCTATCGGTGTCCATCTGTTCGGGTACTGTTTCGAGCACAGGAACCTCTTCAGAAAAAGAAGATGTCTCCTGGTTTTCTGATTGTGAGACTCTGGAAGCAGGGGTTTCAACTGTTGTATCAATTACATCTTTTTCAGCCCCAGACTGTACATGAGCAGAGGATGATTCAACATCTCTTTTGTTGAATTCAAACTGTGTAGTTGTTTTAGGAGGTGGTGAAGAGATGGTAAGTAGCATTTGAGAATCTTGTTCTGCTTCTCCTCCAGCAATTCCCTTACCTTTGTCATGTATGGCCGGATTGATTTGTCCTGGTACTGGCTCTGGCTCTCTTAGTACAACACCCCCTACAGGTGGTCTTTGAGGCATGTACTGACTGTCCAGGCTTTGTTGAATGCCTTGTTGTAATGCAACCTCATCTTCATCTATTAAGCGCCTTTTATTCTCTGGAACCCCAGTTTCTTTCTCTATATCTTTTTCAGACTCATGTCTTCTTTTCTTTTGTTTGTGAGGCGAAGATACAAAGCTATCAGGTTTCTTCTTTTTCTTAGGAAGGGTTGCTTAGGTAGACTCTGATTGTTTTGACTTTGATTGTGAGGGAGTAGACATAGGAGTGTCAACAGAAGATAAAGTGGAGGCTTTCTTTACATATCTTTTGAAGTAATCTGCACTCCTGATTCTTTCAGTAATCAAGGCTTCTGGGACCGGCATTCCAAAAATCTCCTTATCATGTCCTCTGGCAATATATTTTATATTTCCCAGAACAAATTCATCGCTGGCTTCATGCTGTGCTGACTCGCTTCATAAGTTGAATTGGTGAGTTTTCTACAGATGATAGATAATGAGTTTTGAGAATCTGATACTGGGAATTACTCATTTACCAAGACCTTTTGTTCCTTTGACTTTGTTCTCAGAGTTAATTCTATCAGTGATAAATGTGTCTAAAGACAAAGTGAATTCTTCCCTAATCAGTTCAGCGAAGTCTATATTCTTCCCTTTGACAATTCCGCATAGTATTCGCATTATGGGAGCTCATACTCTATATGTCCCTGATGTTTTACCGGTTAGGCATAGATCGAGGATCGTAACGATTGATCTCCATGGTTGATAAATTTTGGCATTGATGAGGGATGAAATCTTGGTTAGTCTTTCAGGATATCCTAACTCGTAGACAAAGTCTAGGATTTCTTGAGTGGAAGGTGGAGTGATGAAATCATTGGAAGGGTCTCTTGGTGTGATCTGAAGAGCATTCCTGAGTGTTTCAACTGAGATGTCATACCATTTGTCTTCAAGCTTACATGAGTATGTAGCTGATATCTTATCCCACGATACTGTATTCCAAAACTGCTGAAGATAAATGGAGGAAATTTTGCAACGTTTGATTAATTCATTAAAGAGGTTGGTGTCCTTCAAGATATCGATAGCCAGTTTGTAGGTTGGATTTTGTTGGCCTTTTTGCTCATCTACATAGCAGTTGCTCTTAGCAATTGTAACCCATTTTGCACGTGGAAGAATTTCCTCATCCGTTAGGGGGACAGTTGGTGCAGAGGCAGCAAGTATATCAGAGGATGTGGTGTCAGCCATTTGAGAACTGGTAGTTACACATACAACACGAACCATATCCAGGAAATTTGTTAGGTAAAGACACTGATATCCATTATGACCAATTCATAGCCCAACTTATACAGAACTTAAGAAAGATGGATATGACAAATATGGAGACATAGGATGCAACTCTCAGAAAAATGTAATCAGTATGCAGAAACGTATAAGTGCAGGATCAATTGAGAGAGGACATCAAAAAATATAATACCACAAGCAAGTTTGACAAAATGTAAGTTAACTCTCAAAATGACACTAGTTTTGGAATAACAATTTGAGCAACTCACATAATACAATACGCATGTGCAACAGTTGGTCATCAACTCGCATACTACAAAACATATGAGGTAAGTTGCATATGGCAACTCACATCCAACAACTCTCTTTGGTCATAGTGTAACACGCATAGGATAATGTTGTATCGTTTCTATTAGTTGATTCGGGAGGTCGGGGATGATGATAGTAAATGATATCCATGATTAGAGAGAGAAAGTAGAGAGAGAAGGGATAACTAGGTGTATTATTGAATAATAAAAAAGGATAAGATTACACACTAAGCATCACCCTCCTAGTGAAGTCTAGGAGGGCTTATATAGTGCACCAAACACATGACTTTACATAATGACGGTTTCAGTCCATGTGTTTGTGCCTTACAATATAACTATTGTAATACCGAATATGTTGGCACATTTTCGTGTTAGGATGATTCCTAACAATCTTCCCCCAATGTGGCAACATATGGGATTACTTACAACATTTCCTACAAGTACAAATACAAATAAAGAAAGGTCTTCATATGCTCTTCAAATGCTGAGGATGTCTGCAGTTGACGCTCTTTGTCTTCATCTTGTACCTCGGCTTGAGAACATTTTTTTCACTTGTAGGAAAATTATGTAATATGTATGAATTGGATTAACTCCCCCCGAATTCATACTGCATGTCTTTAGCAACTTCTCCATACACTTCTTTTTGGCGAAGTTTCTGAATCAACTTCCCCCCAAGCTGACAACCGTCTTCAGCAGATTCGAAACTTTGATGTAGTTAACATGTCTTCTAACTTTTGAAGTTTTAAGTACGCAGCGGAATTTGTAGATAACACTGTAAACCACACCAAGCAAATCTGACTAGTCACTTAATCACAATTGTGCTCAATGCGAAAACTCCGTTCGGGGGGTAACATACAAGAAATCAGCAAGACTTTCTCACACAAGTAGGCTACTTCACACAAAACAACCCGGGAAAATTGAAACGATAACACCAAAGACACAAAACAATACCACTGATCATCTCTATGGACAAATCTCCGGCAGTCATAAAATTTAAAGCTCGACCACGAGAACCTGTTGTGTGTCCTCGATGTACACATTTCTTCCCCCTGATTGCAGATACTTATGGAAAAAGAGTGTTTTCGCAAAGAAGTCAAAAAAAGTACAAAGCACATCCACTATCTTCCCCCACGATGTGTTCGCGGAATCGGAAGCATACACACTATGTTTACAATGGAAACGGAGGCAGCGTAACCCCGTATGTCCAAGTAATCGAATAAGTGTGAAGTACCATAAATCTCTATGAAGCATGAAATATCCCGTGAGAATCAATTGCTGATAAAACATCTCTACTCTTTTATACTCCTCTCAACTAACTATTTACCGACCCCATTATCATTTTGACGGCTCATTGTAGTGACTACTGATGGAGAAAACTCAATATGACGAACTTGAGACTGAAGTAAAATAACCCAAACTTGTGACTTAAGCTTGCACTAATGTCTGACGAAGAACCAATACTGAGAATTTCAATAAAGGTAGAAGCATATACCCATCCATCCATCCTTAATTGTATATGAACTTCTCTCGAATTATCCACAGCTTTTGCAAGAATTATTCAAGAATTTGGTTTGATGATTCAGTTGTATTGTTTGCAAGGAAAGGCTCAGACATGAGACAGTTGTCTGGACATTGTGCAACACACCGGTCAACCTCTCCTTCATTTCTGAATTCAGGTTGCTCAGTTTGTTTTACATTTGCAGGCAGAATATGAACAACAATAGATTGTACCTCAACCATCTGTTCTTTGTCAAAGATAGGCTCTGTGTCATAGGTGGGAACGATATCTTCCTCAACAATTTGTTCTTCATCAAAGTTGGGCTCGGTGTCATAGTTGGGTATGATATCTTCCCCAAATCTGCTGATGTCATCCTGCTTTTCCAATCGAATTTGGTCTCAAAAAATTTGAATTTTTGACCAAAAATTTCACAGTTGAACCAAAATTTAAATTTCGCGTAAAAATTGAATGTCTAGTCTCCCCTAAAAAATAAATTTTGCTCAAATTTTCCCGCCAAATAATTTGTTGATGATGTGTTATGGATCTTTAAGGATAACTAAGGTTAAGGTTGTTTAGGTTTAGGTAGATTTGTAGCAGAAAACCAAACTTGCAGAAATCCAAACTTGCGGGCAAGAAACTCGCAGAAAACAAACTCGCAGGAAACAAACTCGCTGAAACCAAACTCGCAGAAAAGAAGCATGTGGAAAACAAACTCGCCAAGAATCTTGAGTGGAAGGCAAACTCGCCAAAACCTAAATGAAATAGAAACTCGCCAAAATTCTTGTGTTGAAGGCAAACTCGCCAAAACCTAATCGAAATAAAAACTCGCCAAAATTCATGTGTTGAAGGCAAACTCGCCAAAAACCTAAACGAAATAGAAACTCGCCAAATCAGAAACTCGCCAAATCAGAAACTCGCCAAGTCAGAAACTCGCCAAATAAGAAACTCGCCAAATCAGAAACTCGCCAAATCAGAAACTCGCCAAGTCACAAACTCGCCAAGTCACAAACTCGCCAAAGCAGAAACTCGGCAAATTTCAAACTCGCCAAATTTCAAACTCGCCAAATTTCAAACTCGCAGAAATTCAAATAGAAACTCGCCAGAATGCGTGGCTAACTCGCCAAAACTCATAAGAAACTCGCAGAAATTCAAAGAAACTCGCCAGAATGCGTGGCTAACTCGCCAAAACTCATAAGAAACTCGCAGAAATTCAAAGAAACTCGCCAGAATGCGTGGCTAACTCGCCAAAACTCATAAGAAACTCACAGAAACTCGCAGAAACACGTATTTAGTCCAAAAAATCCATAAAATTCAATCTAAATCACGTTTTTAAGTACGAATTTCTATTAAATCTAATCAATATTAACCTAAACTATCCCTTGGCTCTTGATACCACTTGTTAGGTCATCATCTTATGATAACAATATGTATTTCTAGAGAGAGAAAGTTTTAGAGAGAGAAAGCGGAAGGAACTAATGAATGATTAATGAAAATGATAATTGCAATTAGAACCAACAACCCTCTCCCTTCTAGGGAGGGGGTATTTATAGTGTTTACATAAGTAGGGGTGTTTCCCCTTGGTTCTAGAAGAACCTTCTATCACAGCTCATGGGCTTACTACATGAGCTGTGAAATCAATTACAAACATTTATAAACCATATTTATTAACGACCTATTACAAATGAAATGACCTACACTTGATAATTAAAACATGTTCCTAACAATCTCCCCCTAAGGGTTGGTCATCATTTGTTGTCATGCTTAGGTCGTTTGACGTCTTGAACTTCTTTGGCGTTCATGGCTTGTGACGTCTTTGATTCTTTGCATCTTTGTTCTTTGTTCTTGTTGTTGTGATCAGTTGTGAAATCTGCCTTTATCAACATCTTTAACTTTGATCTTTATCTCATAACTTTGCAGATTCTTTGACTTTGATGTAGAATCTTTATGAAATTTTCTTTGCTTTTTGAGAGAACTTTCAATTAGTGTTGATGTTGGTAGAAGCATGTGAAAAGTCTTCACGATCTTTTCTACCCGTGAGCATTCATAAGAAGAAAAACATAAAACATGGGTTAGAAATAATCCAGCGCTTACAAGTTTGAACTTCGAGAGTGTTAACAGCATAGTGTGAAAACACATCTCTAATTCTCACAAAGGCTGTTCCTGAACTGGAGTCCCACAAGTGAGATAACGCGATGTACCGAAATACACCTACAGTTCAGATGAGTCGCTGAGGTACACCGAAGCATCACCCCACGACTGTAGACCGTTTGAGACACACTAAGCGTAACCCACAAGGAGTTACCGAAGTGACCTGCTGTCAGGGCTGTTTGATGTTGACCCTGGCAGGAATTTCCATTCAATCACTGAGGATCACAATTTTGAATCCCCTCATAAATGTTCTGGCAGATTGCTAAGATCTGCGTAGGACTCTGGAAAAAAATGTCACTTGTGTCCTTATTGTTTGAACAACAAGTGATGAAATATATAAGTGTTCCTAAGAGATCTTTTTGATGAATCTCATGGCTCTAGACTTGATTAGTGCGTTTTGATTTTCCTGAGCGGAGACTAGGGAGAGGGTCTCCTTCTTCAATACCAACAATCTCTAAGAGAGAGTCGATAGATTACGTAGGGTTCCCTGTGAGAATGAAACAAACTCTTTTGAGAGAACTTGAGTGGCTTAGAAGGTTTAGTGCATTGCGTCACTGGGTCCATGACGACTTGTCTTCAATACCGGTGTCATCTTGTGACAACCAGTAGCATATGAATTGAACCCGGTGTCTGTCCTAAGTTGAATAATTTGGAGGGCTATTTCTTTTCACCCTTTTCTTTAACTTTTTCTTTTTAATTCTTCAACTCCTTCTTTCTCCGATTCTCATTTTCTCCTTTTTCAATCATACCTAAGGACTTCTAAATACTAACTATTTGTGGTGTCCTTGGGTAGATCCCTCCGGCTCTGGCGGATCATAGGACGTTTATTCCTAAACTTAGTCACCTTTTAACTCCATGACTATCCTATGTTGCCACAAAACCTTTTCTTGAAAATCTCTCAAGATGTTTATGATGAAAAACATGTTTTGGTGACACCTTGAGAGTTTTTGTTTTTTCAGAAATACTCCCCCTCCACATGTGCTTATGAGTTTTGACTGAAATCTGCACAGAGAGGGTAGAGCTCGCACTTTTGAATTGATCGACTCTTGATAGACAATTCCCCGCGAGACACGGTTACGTTGTATAGTTAAAGAGATCCATTGTCAGCTTTTAGGTGACAACTAGCTCTAATAACTATCTTGAAGATGTAAACACTCCTTGAAAAAGAAGGTTAGACCCGTCAAAGTTCATGTCAATCAAGAGTGTCTCGGATTGGTACTTTCTACTAAGATAAGTCTTGAAAGCCAAATCTTTTCGATTACTGACATTCAAAGATCGTCAATTCATTTGTGATATCTGAGTCGAGCACGTTATGAGATTCCATAACTTCCTGATCAACAATTTTAATCACATTTCTCCCCCTCAAAAATAGCATATGAATGTTGTTTTTGAAAACATGTTGATTAAAATATGCTTTTTGAGGCATTTGAAATTCATTTGGGAAGAAATGGATTTCAAGAACATTTGATTTTGAACAAAGATTTTAGTGTTTCAAAAATTAAGAAGCTTTCGCTCCTTAAGTTTAGGAATATTGCACTGAGGCGTACAACAGGGTCCTTTCGTGGAATAAGATTTTGTTTTCATTGAACAAAAGTACTCCCCCTCAAATACGGAAATATATTTGAGAGATAGCCTTCTTGAGCCGAATTTGAATCAGATTAATACACGTTGTAAAAACATATTATCAGATTTGTTGTACTTATGAAAATTCGAACTCAAGGTTTAACTGAAAAACAGAATCACTGAATGTTTATGTAAAAATTTCAGAGTCACAATTTTTTTTTTTTAATAAAAGGAAAATCTTTTTGGATTTTGAAAGATTTTATATTTTTGTATTTTGTTTTTGAAATATGTATTTACAAAGAAAGATGTTTTCGGTGTTTGACGTTTAAGAACGTTTGATTAAATTTTCCAGATCTTCTGGAGTCAAACACCGCATACCAATTTGATGGACAAGCTCAGTAAACCTTGCGGGTGGCAAAGCTTTAGTGAACAAATCTGCCAATTGGTATTGAGTACCCATAAAGTATAATTCAATTGTACCCTTTTCGACATGCTCTTTGATGAAATGATATCGGAGAGCGATATGCTTTGACTTGGAATGCTGAACCGTGTTGCAGGAGATGGCAATTGCACTCTTGGAGTCACAATACATTGGTATCTTGTTGAATACAAATCCGTAGTCCATCAGTTGTGATCTCATCCAAATTATCTGAGCACAGCATGCTGACATGGCAACGTATTCTGCTTCTGTTGATGACATGGATGTACAGTCTTGTTTCTTTGACTGCCAAGACATAAGTTTATCTCCGAGAAACTGAACACCACCAGATGTACTTTTGCGTGTATCTAAACACCCTGCGTGATCAGCATCTGAAAAAGCGATTAGTGCAAAACCAGAATCCTTCGGATACCAGATTCCCAAGTGAATGGTTCCCTTTACGTAGCGAAGGATTCTTTTAGCCTCATTGAGGTGTCTTTCAGTTGGTCTCGACTGATAACGGGAGCAAAGATATACAGCAAAGACAATGTCAGGTCTGCTGGCTGTTAGATACATGAGAGACCCAATAATACTTCGGTATTTTGTAGGGTCAATCACTTTCCCATGTAAATCAGCGTCCAGCTTTGGTGACGTTGCAGACATAGGTGTGTTATAAGTATCACAACTGGTCATTCCATGTTTCTTTAAGATTTCAAGAGCATATTTGGACTGATTTAAAAATATGCCACGGGGAGATTGATGAACCTGAAGTCCTAAGAAGAACTTTAGTTCACCCATCATGGACATTTCAAAATTTTGTTTCATTAATTTTGCAAAAGTGTTTGAGTACTTTTTATGTGTTGAACCAAAAATGATATCATCAACGTAAATTTGAACAATTAAAATATCCTCCCCGTGACGTTGAATGAAAAATGTTGGATCAACAGTTCCTTTGGTAAACTGATTAGCGAGAAGAAATTTTGACAGTTTGTCGTACCATGCCTGTGGGGCTTGTTTAAGACCATAAAGAGCCTTTTTGAGCTTGTACACGTAGTTAGAATGATCTGAATCAACGAATCCTTCCGGTTGACCCACATAAACTTCTTCACGGAGTTGACCATTTAGAAACGCCGTTTTCACATCCATCTGATAAACCGTGATATTCTTGTGTGCAGCATATGCCAGAAATATCCGTACAGCTTCAAGCCTAGCTACTGGTGCAAACTATTCTTCATAATCGATTCCTTCTTCTTGAGAATACCCTTTAGCCACAAGATGAGATTTGTTGCGAATAACATTGCCTTCAGCATCCAGTTTGTTTTTCCAGATCCACTTGAGTCCAATGACATAAATTCCATCTGGTCGTGGAACAAGTTCCCAGACTTCGAGACGTTTGAACTGATTCAACTCTTCTTGCATTGATTCAATCCAATTATCATATGTCATAGCTTCTTTGATGTTTCGTGGTTCATCTTGACAAACAGTGAGTGCATAAACACAAGTTTCAGCATCAGTATGAAGTCGTTGTCTCGTCATAACTGGGTTAGAAGGATCGCCAATCACATTCACTAAGGGATGATCTTTCGTCCATTTATGTGTCGAAGGGTGGTGATTGAATGTAGCATGCATATTAGACGGTTCCAAATTGCGTGAAGATGACTCGCCAATGTCTGGAATTGTTGGAGCCGGAGCAAATGGATTGAAGAAAGCATTTCTGTCATAATCTGCGGGTGCGGGTACTTCTTGATTTTGTGTTTCATCAGCTGAGTTAGTGTTGGATGCAATGTGTCCTTCGGTTGATTGAGAATCATTCAGCGGTGCATCTGGTGCAACAGTTGTTGTTGTTGGAGCAGGTGTATCAGTTATTGGATTATGATCAGGGTGTGCAGCGGAAACAGTCGATACATCTGGAGCACTACTTTCAGGAATCTCATCAAACAGAGGAGCAAACAAAGTTTCCAATTGTTGACGAGTGAATTCCATGGGTGGAACAGCTGATGAAGAAGGAAAGTTTAGACGGTTGGATGCGGGTCCTAAGCGGTTTTGTTCAGAAGCCATATCTGTAAGCTCATCAAAGTTGACATGAACGGTTTCCATCATTTGTCGAGTTCGACGATTCCAAATTTTAAATCCTTTTGAATTTTCACAGTAACCAATGAACACTCCAATGTCAGCTTTCGGCTGAAGTTTACCAATATCATCACGATCATTTTTCGGATAGCACAGTGCACCGAAAACATGAAAATATCTGATATCTGGTTTGTGGTTGTGAACAATCTCATATGGAGTTTTATTATGGCGCGTATGAATGATGGAACGGTTTTGAGTAAAACATGCAGTTGAGACAGCTTCAGCCCACAAGAAATCCGGTAATTGTGAGAAAATCAACATCGTTCGAGCAGCCTCCACTAACGTTCGATTTCGTCTTTCAACAACACCATTTTGTTCAGGAGTACGAGCAATCTAGGTCTGATGTGTGATTCCAACTTTCTCAAAATAAGCACGAAGTGTTTGATTTTTGAATTCAGTTCCATTGTCTGTTCTTATAACGCGGACAGTGTTTTTGAGTTGAACCTGAATCTTTGTGAGAAAAGTGATGATCATTGTTGGAGCTTGATCTTTAGTTCGAAGAAAATAGACCCAAGTCCATCGTGAATAATCATCAACAATAACCATAATGTATCGTTTTCCGTTCACACTTTGTACACGCATGGGGCCACATAAATCCATATGAAGCAAATTAAGAACATGGTGAGAACTTGGTTCTGGTTTGGAAGGAAAGTTAGATCTCTTGCTCTTGCCTTGTTCACAAGCCGAACATAAATGATCTTTGGTGTATCGAAACCTTGGAAGACCATCAACTAACTTATGACGAGCGAGTTCAGTCATGGTTTTGAAGTTTAAATGAGAAAGCCTTTTGTGCCATAACCATGATTTTGTCGAAGTTGCTTTGGAGAGAAGACAAATCGGTGAAGATGCAATCATATCGGACATAGGAATCGTATAAAGATTTGTGCTCCGATTGCCGGTGAGTAAATCATGTCCTTCCAAATCACGTACGTAACATGTTTTGGAGCGAAACGCAACTTCCAAATCAGCATCACAGAATTGTCCAACTGAGAAAAGATTGTGTCCAAGACCTTCAACATAATAAACCCGACTGATCTCTATGTTTCCATTAACATAATCTCCATATCCCATTATTGCAGCAAAATTATCATTCCCGAATCTGACAGTACCAATGAACTTTGAAACAAAATTAACTAAGAGCTTTAGATTGCCTGTCATATGCCGGGTACATCCGCTATCAACAATCCACAAAACGAGTTGAATCACCTGCAACACAAGAAGACAAAGAGGGTGGTATGATAGAAGCAGTGGAACCCAAAGAGGTAGTAGGTTCCATTATGTTAGTGTTACACACATTTGCACATTTAGGAATCCATTTAAAACTTGAGGTACGCTGCAACCATTGTTGCCATAACCAATTATTTCTCGCTTTGATCTTAGTGAAGTCACTAGGTGAGTACACTTTCTTAGGAGATGTTTTTGCAGTAATGGGTGTGTCTACAGATTTCTCAGAAACTACACTGTGCCCTTTCCCTAAATTCGATTTCGCAACTATAGTGGACCTAGAGGGAGAGCCAGTAATAGATTTCTTAGAACGAGCTAACAGAGAATTTGCAACACATTTTCCATGATTACCAGACATCATACTTTTACGACAAAAAACACAAGAAGCATTAACGTTTGAAACGTTTACAGACTTATCATTCGTTACACTGACATTAGAATTACAATTTGCCAAATTTGAATCTAAAGCAGATGCAACATGATTTTTATTCGATTTCCTAAGATGAACTTCTACTTCTGATGTCGGACGAGTGCTCTTTCTATGTTGCGAGATCCTAGTATTTTCTTGTTGTCTCTTATTCTCGGATCTTCTAACATTAGTAGACGCAACTATTCCTGTAGAAGTGGAAGAAAGCAAATTAGTTCCCTGAGTTTTATCAATTATATACATGCCAGGAGAAATCACTTTTGTTTTACTAGACTTGCTAGTTTCTCGTTTAGCTAGCTTTTCTTTAAGCTCAATGATGATGTGTTTTTGATCCTGAATTATGGAATTTAATCTTCCTTGGTCACCCAATATTTGTCGAGTATATTCAACATGGTGATCAAGTTCTTTTGACGCTTCAGAATGAACAGTTTTGAGAGAATCAAAAATCGTTTTATATTCCTGTTTGACTTGTGCAATCTCTTGTTCATATTTGAAAATTTGACACTTTAACGATGCATTTTCATCATCAAGAAATTCGACTTTTGAAATTCGCGACTGATTCAAAGACACCTTTTCCATGTGATTTTGTAAAGCAATTTCAGATTCAATTGTCTTAGACTGACACCATTGAAGTCTTCGTTTAAGTTCAGAAATCTCCATTGAAAGTTTAGATTGGACATCATCATTTTGTGAAAACATTTTTCCATTTTCCTCTTTTAATTTCTCAATTTCATGTCTCAACATCTGATTGTCCATTTCCAACGTGTGAACCAAATTGAGATTCTCAGCAGTTAACACAGTATCATTCACAGAAACAAATTCACAATATATAACCACAGAAGCAATATTAGCAGAAAGAGCATCTTCTAACAATTGATCAAAGGCATTTTGAAGATCTTGGTTTTTGCATTGTTCTTGTGAAACAGAGTTTTCAAGTGTGTTAAAAGCTTCAATCATTGAAGTCACCTCTTGTTGAAGTTCCCTTTCCCAGTGTGTTGCACACAGACGCAAATGTGCGACATGAGGTGAGATTTGGGTTTGAAACATTTGTCGTTGCTCTCTTGCATAAGCAGATTGAAAATTAGATGCTTTTAACTCAGAATTTTTCTCAATTGCCGTTTCTAAAAACGAAATATCTTCCATAAATGTTTGAAAGTACCGTAATACTAAACAAGATTTAGGAGTTTTTGGCAATGAGTTGCTTTTGCAAGAGGACGGTAAAGAACCATTTATTTGTGCAACATTGTGAACGGGGGCTTCAACACAAGATGCCTCAGTTAATTCAGAAAGATTATACGATGGTTTTGAAATGACATTTAGTTTGTAAGACGCATTTTCTCTTGTGTAATCATATGGTAAAATTCCATTTTGTCGCATGTTTAAGCGACTTCGATCATCTTGTGCCCATTGTTCCTCACAATCAAATACAACAAGTTGCATGGTTGGATCTAAAAGACATTGAGCACTATACAATTTGGGCATTTCCTTGAGAGCTGTGTGAAGAAAACGTGGGTGATTATACCCAAGAGCAAAACGTTTTGAGTCATCAGGACTCGGAAGTAAAGTTGACATTTCAATCTGTTTTACTGAGTGACCAATCTTATATACAACAGTACCAAAATCTTTTAACCGTCTTTCCAATCGAAGAATTTCCTCGATTTGATCATCAATGCGTTTCTTAGATTTCTTCTTGAATTCAGAAAAATTTGACCGACTTTTTGAAAAATCTTGTTTAGTATTTGAAAGTTCCGTTTGAAGATTTTCAATGTTTTTCTGAAGTTCAGACTTTTCTTGTTCAATTTTAGAAATCTTTTCGTTATTTGACGCAACAAGTTCATGAATTTGATGTTGAAGATTTTGTTCGTTAACGTAAGATTTTTGAAAGGCCACTTCAAAACTTGTTTCACGAATGGTTTTTGTTTCAAAATCATTTATTCGTTTTCGACAACTCTCAAGTTCAGCAGTCAAGGAAGTAATCTCAGCCTTAAGGTTTTGGTTTATCTCATTACATTTTTCAGTTTTGGCTTGCAATGGCAGAAGTAATGAATTCAGATATTCTGAATCTGGACCATGAATTGCTTCACTCTGTTCAATATGCTCATTATTTTCATCATCACTTAGATCATCAAATGTAACCACGGGATTAATTTGATCAACTTCATTATGATTAAATAATGATTCATGTTGAACAGATTGCTGCTCATCATATGCAGATGCAGACACAATTGCATTTATGAGACATATATCAGTGTCAGGTACCTGAGATAGACCGTCTGTGTCATAGACCGGTCCATTTGTTGTTTGACTGATATGATGTTCTTGCATATTTGCCATCAAAACAACTGCAGCATTTGCTTCCAAATCTTCATATTCATCATCTGAAAGAGTATCTGCCATAAAACCTTGCTGAGTTTCACTGAGTTCTCCTCCTGCTTCATCCTTGTATGCCATCAGCATGACTTGCTTATAGTAATCTCCTCCTCTTGTTCGTGGTTCAGGACAAGCACTAGCAAGATGTCCTTGCTTTTTGCAATTATAACAACGAATAGTAGATCCTGAAGCCGGTGAATTCCCTGTTTCCACAACTTGAATATTTCTCTTGAAATTATTATTACCCGATCCCCCTGCTGACGTTTGACCATTCCCAGAATTACCAGAATACCCACTTGTAATCATACGACGACCACTAGTTCTGTTCTGAACCTCAACTTTGCCACCTTGGATAACTGCGTGACTTTTGGGATTTGATGATGAACGAAGACGATTGTTTGACTGAGTAGAGAACTTGGAGAAGGCTTTAGCAATAAAAGCCATTCCATGATTTAACGCTTCAAAGGCATCAACTTGATCATCATTGATTTGAGCAGAGTATGCAGTGTTAGAATCTCCTTCGGGTGTGAGTTGATGAGAAGGTGTAGGTGGAGCATAACTAAAGTGACGTTGTTGTTGATCGAAAGCATGATTTGACTTTGGGTAAGGAGTTGGATAACCATGTGCCATGAGAGCAATCTGATCAGCAATTGGTGGTTGAGGGAAACCATGTGTGCCACGGGCTTCTTTATCTTTGAGAACTTCATATTGATGATGTTTCAGATAATCATACAATAACCCATATTTAACATCATGAAGATCCTTGACTTGTCGAACAAAAGTAACATACTTATGCCAATCCGGTCCTAATGAGTTCAGAAACTTGGTGTTAATAGCAATTGTTGGTAGATCAATCTTATGTCGATGCAAATCATTGACCACATTTGTGAAACGATGATAATATGATTCAAGTGATTCCCCAGGCTCAATGGTAAACATATCAAAGTTGTGATATAGCTTAGACTCCATGTCGATCTTACTTAGTTCAGTGCCTTTCATCAAAAGATGAATTTGTTCCCACACAGCTTAATTGTATATGGGCTTACTACATGAGCTGTGAAATCAATTACAAACATTTATAAACCATATTTATTAACGACCTATTACAAATGAAATGACCTACACTTGATAATTAAAACATGTTCCTAACAATCTCCCCCTAAGGGTTGGTCATCATTTGTTGTCTTGCTTAGGTCGTTTGACGTCTTGAACTTCTTTGGCGTTCATAGCTTGTGACGTCTTTGATTCTTTGCATCTTTGTTCTTTGTTCTTGTTGTTGTGATCAGTTGTGAAATCTGCATTTATCAACATCTTTGTTGTTAGTGATGAAAGTCATTACCAGCATGCTCATACTTCTGGTGAAGTTTGTGATTCATATATTTGAAGCTCTCATTCTTTAACTTTGATCTTTATCTCATAACTTTGCAGATTCTTTGACTTTGATGTAGAATCTTTATGAAATTTTCTTTGCTTTTTGAGAGAACTTCAATTAGTGTTGATGTTGGTATGAGCATGTGAAGAGTCTGCACGATCTTTTCCACCCGTGAGCATCCATAAGAAAAAAACATAAAACATGGGTTAGAAATAATCCAGCACTTACAAGTTTAAACTTCGAGAGTGTTAACAACATAGTGTGAAAACACATCTCTAATTCTCACAAAGGTTGTTCCTGAACTGGAGTCCCACAAGTGAGATAACGCGATGTACCAAAATACACCTACAGTTCAGATGAGTCGCTGAGGTACACCGAAGCATCACCCGACGACTGTAGACCGTTTGAGACACACTAAGCGTAACCCATAATGAGTTACCGAAGTGACCTGCTGTCAGGGCTGTTTGATGTTGACCCTGGCAGGAATTTCCATTCAATCACTGAGGATCACAATTGTGAATCCCCTCATAAATGTTCTGGCAGATTGCTAAGATCTGCGTAGGACTCTGGAAAAATGTCACTTGTGTCCTTATTGTTTGAACAACAAGTGCTGAAATATATAAGTGTTCCTAAGAGATCTTTTGATGAATCTCATAGCTCTAGACTCGATTAGTGCGTTTTGATTTTCCTGAGCGGAGACTAGGGAGAGGGTCTCCTTCTTCAATACCAACAATCTCTAAGAGAGAGTCGATAGATTACGTAGGGTTCCCTGTGAGAATGAAACAAGCTCTTTTGAGAGAACTTGAGTCGCTTAGAAGGTTTAGTGCATTGCGTCACTGGGTCCATGACGACTTGTCTTCAATACCGGTGTCATCTTGTGACAACCAGTAGCATATGAATTGAACCCGGTGTCTGCCCTAAGTTGAATAATTTGGAGGGCTATTTCTTTTCACCCTTTTTCTTAACTTTTCTTTTTAATTCTTCAACTCCTTCTTTTCCGATTCTCATTTTCTCCTTTTTTCAATCATACCTAAGAACTTCTGAATACTAACTATTTGTGGTGTCCTTGGGTAGATCCCTCCGGCTCTGGCGGATCATAGGACGTTTATTCCTAAACTTAGTCACCTTTTAACTCCATGACTATCCTATGTTGCCACAAAAACCTTTTCTTGAAAATCTCTCAAGATGTTTATGATGAAAAACATGTTTTGGTAACACCTTGAGAGTTTTGGTTTTTCAGAAATACTCCCCTCCACATGTGCTTATGAGTTTTGACTGAAATCTGCACAGTGAGGGTAGAGCTCGCACTTTTGAATTGATCGACTCTTGATAGACAATTCCCCGCGAGACACGGTTACGTTGTATAGTTAAAGAGTTCCATTATCAGCTTTTAGGTGACAACTAGCTCTAGTAACTACCTTGAAGATGTAAACACTCCTTGAAAAGGAGGTTAGACCCGTCAAAGTTCATGTCAATCAAGAGTGTCTCGGATTGGTACATTCTACTAAGATAAGTCTTGGAAGACAAATCTTTTCGATTACTGACATTCAAAGATCGTCAATTCATTGGTTATGTCTGAGTCGAGCACATGATGAGATTCCATAACTTCCTGATCAACAATTTTAATCACATTTCTCCCCCTCAAAAATAGCATATGTATGTTGTTTTTGAAAACGTGGTGATTAAAATATGCTTTTTGAGGCGTTTGAAATTCTTTTGTGAAGAAACGGATTTAAAAAATATTTGATTTTGAACAAAGATTTTGTGTTGCAAACAAATAAGAAGCTTTCGCTCCTCGTTTAGGAATATTGTACTGAGGCGTACAATAGGGTCCTTTATTTTGAAAATCAAGATTTGTTACGAATCACAGTGCCTTTAGCGTCTATTTTGTTTTTCAAATTCATTTCAGCTTGATAACATAGACCCAATCAAGTTTCTCAACAAATTCCCTGACATCAAGACTTTTAAACTGATTCATTTTGAGAAACCGTAAGAGATTAACTGCAATTCTCAACAATCTTCCCAATCCGCACTGCATGTCTTTGGAAACTTCTCCATACACTTCCTTTTGATGAAGTTTTTGAATCAGCTTCCGCCCAAACTGACAGTCGTCTTCATCAGATTCAAATTTGATGTAATAAACATTTCTTCTAACTTTTGAAGTTTTAAGTGCACATCAAAATTTGTATATGAACAGTAAAACCACATCAAGCAAATCTGAATTGTCACGTAATCACAGTTGTACATAATGCGGAAAATTCGTTCTGGGGTAACATGCAAGAAATCAACAAGATCTTCTCACGTATACAGACACTTCACACTTCACACCAAACAAACCTTGAGAGATGAAATAATACTATTTCCCCCTGATTGTTGCGGTATATCGGAATAATAATCGACTGTGTATATGCGAATACTCGATAAAATGATCGGTAATGCGAGGCATCATAATACAGTTAACTTCACATATCGTCTCATTTCTTCCAAAATAACCCAGTGAAAGTTGAAACGATAACACCGAAGTAAGACGTTTGAACCACATATCGTCTCATTTCTTCCCCCTGATTGTAGAAAATCGTGAAGGGAAAGAGTTTTTGCAAAGAAGGCAAAGAAAGCACATGACATATACTCTCTCTTCCCCCCGATGTTTTCGATGAATCGAAGCATACACCACGTATGTTGATGATGAAATCGGAGACAGCGTAACCGTGTATGTTCAATTAATCGAATAGGTGTGAAGTACCATAAACATCTCGTGAGAATCAATTGCTGATAAAACTTCTCAACTTGTTCATTATGTTGATCATCAGCTGTGTTATTGTTGTTGGAAACAGTTTGATCTACTGTTATCAAAGATTCGATTGAAGGTGCATCTCAAACGGTTTTTGTTGTAGTTTCAGGGTGTATTTGGAATTAGAATATGATCAGGTTGTGCAACGGAAACATTTGATACATCTGAAGCACGACTTTCTAAAGAATCTCTAAACATTGGAGCAAACAAAATTTCCAATTCTTGACGATTGAGTACAATGGTGATGCAGCTGATGGATCATTATGTTTTAGACAGTGGAGCGACGGGTCCTAAGCTGTTGTACTTAGAAGCCATTGCTGAAGTGCGGGTCCGAAACTGAATTATTCCGAAGCCATAGCTGTTGTACCTGTAAGGAAAATAGGAGGGGGCAAGATAGAAGAAACATGGATCCCCAAGGGTAACTGGGTTCCAGATGTTAGAAGCATAAAGATGTAGTGTCAATAATCTTCTTGACACCTGAACATGCCATTTTGGTGATTTCCTTTTCTACCTCAGGGATAGATGTTGTGGGTTTCACACTTGTTTTGATGCAACTACTTAGTATCTTGCCTGTAGGAATCCACCTAAGACCAACAGTGTTGAAAACTCTACCCGTTGGAATCCATCTAAGGTTAGATCTAGGAGATGTTGAAATTTCTTTTGGGAAGAGTCTGCGTCCTATATTGATCCACCTATTAGGTTTCTGAAATTTTACGTTTAGATCAACGGGTTTATTTCTAACTGTTTGTTGATTAAACTTAGGTTTTGGTTTGCTACTACAAGCAGTGTTATGCAACACACTAGAAAGCATCACACTAGGTCTTGAACCTAAGATTCCATCTTTTTGGAGTAGTGCCCTTTTTCTAGCCTTTTCTAGATCATAGTTCTTGTACGCGTCATTTGAATCATATGAATTTTTAATTTTAATGCTCGGATTAGACACAGTGTTCGAACTAATCCTAGATGGGCTAGGTGCAACAACTTGTTGAGGTTTAACAGAAACAGATTTAATAGAAACATAAGCATTTTTCTTAGGCCAAAAATGTGGAGTGACTGGTTTTGACAAATGATTATTCTCAACAACTTGAGAGGCAAACCGTGGTTTTGAAGATTTTGATCGTTCAGATTTAAAAGCAGTTGGTTGTTTAACTACTGATTGGTTTCTGATAGGTTTTAAAGACGATTTCCCCAAGATTGTTTGTTTTGCAAACTTAGTATCCACCCTCATGCCAGTTAATCTTCTCAATTTGTTTTGTAAAGCAACATGTGCAAGCCCCTTTGCTTGAATTTGAGCCTTTAAATGCTCATTTTCTTTTACTAAAGTATCCACACGATTACTTTGCATTTTAAGTTCAAGTGATTTGCAATGTGCCTCTAGTTTTGAAAAATCTTTTTGAAATTGAGCAATGGTCTTTTTGAGAAGAATGCTTTCAGATTCAAGAATTTGGTTTGATGATTCAGTTGTATTGTTTGCAAGGAAAGGCTCGGACATGAGACAGTTTGTCTGACATTGTGCAACACACTGGTCAACCTCTCATTCATTTCTGAATTCAGGTTGCTCAGTTTGTTTTACATTTGCAGGCAGAATATGAACAACAATAGATTGTACCTCAACCATCTGTTCTTTGTCAAAGATAGGCTCTGTGTCATAGGTGGGAACGATATCTTCCTCAACAATTTGTTCTTCATCAAAGTTGGGCTCGGTGTCATAGTTGGGTATGATATCTTCCCCAAATCTGCTGATGTCATCCTGCTTTTCCAATCGAATTTGGTCGCAAAAAATTTGAATTTTTGACCAAAAATTTCACAGTTGAACCAAAATTTAAATTTCGCGTAAAAATTGAATGTTTAGTCTCCCCTAAAAAATAAATTTTGCTCAAATTTTCCCGCCAAATAATTTGTTGATGATGTGTTATGGATCTTTAAGGATAACTAAGGTTAAGGTTGTTTAGGTTTAGGTAGATTTGTAGCAGAAAACCAAACTTGCAGAAATCCAAACTTGCGGGCAAGAAACTCGCAGAAAACAAACTCGAGAGAAACAAACTCATGAAACCAAACTCAGCAGAAAAGAAGCATGTGGAAAAAAAACTCGCCAAGAATCTTGTGTGGAAGGCAAACTCGCCAAAACCTAAATGAAATAGAAACTCGCCAAAATTCTTGTGTTGAAGGCAAACTCGCCAAAACCTAATCGAAATAGAAACTCGCCAAAATTCATGTGTTGAAGGCAAACTCGCCAAAAACCTAAACGAAATAGAAACTCGCCAAATCAGAAACTCGCCAAGTCAGAAACTCGCCAAATAAGAAACTCGCCAAATCAGAAACTCGCCAAATCAAAAACTCGCCAAATCAGAAACTCGCCAAGTCACAAACTCGCCAAGTCACAAACTCGCCAAAGCAGAAACTCGCCAAATTTCAAACTCGCCAAATTTCAAACTCGCAGAAATTCAAATAGAAACTCGCCAGAATGCGTGGCTAACTCGCCAAAACTCATAAGAAACTCGCATAAATTCAAAGAAACTCGCCAGAATGCGTGGCTAACTCGCCAAAACTCATAAGAAACTCACAGAAACTCGCAGAAACACGTATTTAGTCCAAAAAATCCATAAAATTCAATCTAAATCACGTTTTTAAGTACGAATTTCTATTAAATCTAATCAATATTAACCTAAACTATCCCTTGGCTCTTGATACCACTTGTTAGGTCATCATCTTATGATAACAATATGTATTTCTAGAGAGAGAAAGTTTTAGAGAGAGAAAGCGGAAGGAACTAATGAATGATTAATGAAAATGATAATTGCAATTAGAACCAACAACCCTCTCCCTTCTAGGGAGGGGGTATTTATAGTGTTTACATAAGTAGGGGTGTTTCCCCTTGGTTCTAGAAGAACCTTCTATCACAGCTCATGGGCTTACTACATGAGCTGTGAAATCAATTACAAACATTTATAAACCATATTTATTAACGACCTATTACAAATGAAATGACCTACACTTGATAATTAAAACATGTTCCTAACAGATAAAGTATATGATAACTCGCATACATCAAAATGTATGTGGCAAGTCGCATAAGGCAACTCGCATGCATCAACACGCTTTGGTCAAACAAGGCTAGTCAATACGTATAGGATAACACGCATTCATCAGAAGTATAAGGCAAGTTGCATATGGCAACTCGCATGCATCAACACGCTTTGGTCAACCAAGGTTGGTCAACGCGTATGGGATAACACGCATACATTAAAAATATGAGGCAAGTCGCATATGGCAACTCGCATGCATCAACACCGCTTTGGTCAACCAAGGCTGGTCAACGCATATGGGATATCACGCATACATCAGAAATATGAGGCAAGTCGCATATGGCAACTCGCTTTCAATACAAATCAATAGCAACTCGCAATCAAGCATATAGAAAACATGCTATAAGGAAATTGCAAGGTAACTCGCATACAAGAAACTATAGGCAACTCGCTATTAAGAACACACCACAAACAACCCAATTAAACCGTCACATAATCAAACGCATGATTAAACTCACTCAGAAAACAAACATGCCTAACAAGAAACCACATTCAATGAACAAGAACAACACCTCAAGCAAATCCAATAACCATTTTAACACAACCCTTAATCTATCTTGACACGCATCTCGAGAATGAACCAATTAAATCCTCAAATCATATTCAGCACAAGACATAACTTAAACACTCTTATACACAAACATCTAAGGCTACTTTTAATAACGTTTATCAAAATCATACAAACCTAGAGTCCAAGTATTTTGATCAAGTTGAGAGAAATGGGACACAATCTGCAAGATGGTTTAAGATAAGGGATGATTCAAATACAAAACATGATAGAGATAAGATAAAAATGATCAAATAGCAAGGAGAACCTACCACACAATCATAATTTGTTAACTCGCTACGTAGAGAGTTGAGAGAGAATAGAGAATTTTTGAAAAACTTTGACTGATGAATAAGTGTTTTGACCATGATATAACACGCATACATAATTGTAAAGTTAAAGCGGGTTGACACATTTAGTCCATGTACATAGAAACACGCATACTTGTGCAAAGAGGGCAACACGCATTTATAAATCAAGTTTGGTCAACTCGCAATAAGTCAACACGCATGGATTAAATAAGCAACACGCCTTCTGTCAACTCACATGAACTATAATAGCAACTTGCATACTTGTGCAAAGAGGGCAACACGCATTCCTAAATCAAGTTTGGTCAACTCGCAATAAGTCAACACCCATGAATCAAATAAGCAACAAGCCTTCTGTCAACTCGCATGAACTATAGTAGCAACTCGCATATTGTAAAATCATTACAAAGGATGCTAAGCTAAAAGATAGTCATATCAGTTCAGAATGCAAACAGTTTAAACAACTTAAGACACACCAAGAATCATAAAATAACCCCACATGGCAAGTAACAACCAGACCACACAATTAACAAAGCAGGTACATGCAACCTGAATGATCATGGTAAATCAAACCCAAGTACTAAATTACAACAGAAGGTGCACAATTCTCCCCCTCAATCAATGATACGGGATAGAATGTAATCATTGATTGATCTAGAAACCTGACAGTGTTTCTATGAGAGCTTAAGTATGTGATTGTAAAGACGAGTAAAGAGAAGAAAGAAAAAATAATAATAAAGACTCTGTTCGAACTTCATCTAAAGCCCCGTGTCATTGTTGAATGACATTTCTAGGACTATAGATGTTATCCATGATAGAAGTTTGAAAAAATAATTGAGAAAAAATTTTAATTTTTTTTAAGACAATTTTTTTTACAAAACTTAATGAGAACGTGTTGAACCTAAGACCTTGATAGATCTTTGAGCACTCGTAGATCGTTAGTAATGCTTATGTAATCACAAACACACTAATAGAAAGTCTCTATTACTTGTATTATTTAGCGGAAATCAAACACAAGTATAAACACAAATAACTAAGAATACTTTGATCCTCTATGGATCTTTGAATTATACTAAAACTTGTTTTTTTTTCAACTCGTACATAATTCATACTAATGTGTTCCTTTTATAGACAAGGAACCCTAAACCGTTTTCCAAGAAACGTATAAACATAAAACTAAATAAGATATACATTATCACTTCCTAATAAAGCTCATGCATATCCTAACTAACTATAGAATACGCGGAATATCTATCTCCGCAGAAACCAACTATACGGTTTTATTACGTCAGCATAATTACTTCTTCAGCAGATTCCACAATACTTCAGCAGAATCATCAGCATTAAGTTCAGCATAATTCTTACTTAGTAGAATTCCCAACAATCCTCCCCTAAACTTGAATTTGACTAGGTTAAGTTCCAGTTTCTTGATAGATCCTTAACACATCAAAACAAGAGGATTGTATTCGAACATCAGCAGCAAAGAACCAATCAATCACATCTCTATGATGACAAAACTTTGAAACTCTAGATCTTTGCAGCAACAAATGACAAAATGTACATCAAAACATATTAGTTTCATACTATTCTCATCACATCCAGGTGTGTTAACTCCTATGAGAGGTGAATCATTGAAAATAATGGATTTGATGTCTCTTTACCAATAGCCATAACTACTGTAGTAGCCAAATGTTTAAGTTCGAAAACTATGGTACACTGATAACCATCTGATTTATTAGCAAATCAGCAACTATAAACGGATTTGAAATGTCTTTACATGTAGCCGTTTGCTCAGGACTAGTCAATTCTTAGGTGGAAATAATCCCCTTTGGTGAATTGAGCACCCAATATGGTATTCCACTGCCTTTACCACAAGCCATATACTTGTGGGCTAGCCAATTCTTGGATTCCAAAAAGGAATAAACCATGGTGAATTGATGACCATACAACCCTCAGCAATTAAGCATGGGTGAGTTGCATACCCTATGATTTTGAGCAAACCATTACAGCTATCAACATATTTGATGTGTCTTTACCAAAGTTGTACCCTTTAGACTAGCCAACTCTTTGATGTACACAAGGCACAACTGGTGAGTCGATAACCATCAACAATGTACAACAAACCTGCAAGAAAAAGTTAGACAAACAAAGAATTTACATTTTTTTTAACTAATAATAAAACAAAGAATCAAATAATACAAGATAACAAAATCAAGAAGAACCTTGGTGTTGCTGAAGCTGAGTCTTAATCAATCCAATCAATTTTTCAGCATGTAGCATATCATTCCCAACTGGATCAGGAGGAACTTCCAACTTCTTTCTAAGCATTCTTTGCATCAATGGCACAGACAACGGATAAAGCTTATCAGAGAACATACACACAGTCATCCCACACTCTGTCTCCACCACAGGCACACTTGGGATAGGATAAAATCTCCAAGTCTCAACCTTCCACTTATGTGAATTCTTCCAAATAGAATACCCTTTACCATCTGGAGATTGAGAGTCAAATAGAACTTGAAGATCACCCAACAAGTATAAACCAGAACCCTTTGGTGAATGATTATCATAATGCTTAGTGACAAGGCCATTAAGAGTAAACAAATCTTGCCTATCCACCATGTGAAGTATGTCCTTCAAGAAGTTAAACTGGATAGAAGAGTTATCCAACCTAAAGATGGTGTTAAGCTGTCCATCAGTCAAAGTCCAAGCAGTCAACACACCATGAGACCCTTCAAGAAAAGTATCAGCAGATCCTTCTTTAATGAAAGTTGAATCAGCAGCCTTTAGATCCAAAGAACTACCCCTGTGAGACTTCTGAACCCTAGAGGTGTGTGTCCCAGCTGATCTCACAGATCTCCTTAGAGAAATGTGTCTCCTCTTAGACATCCTTTTCCCCCTCCTACCTGGTATATAAATCCCCATAGAGACAGAAGATGGTACCTTCTCATATTCATCAGGGACATATTTAGTAGGAATGGTAGAAGTAGAAGTAGAAGTAATTGGAACAGCACCACGCAATGCATACATTTAATCAAGCACCTCTCTGGCCCTTTTAGCTTTAGCAGCTGCTTGTTCAGCTTTCCTAACCATATATGCTCCTTCTGTATCAACAGATGCAACATGGGGAATAGGAGCAGGCATACCCTTTGAATCCAGAGATGGATTAGCCACACTAGATAATGCTTCAGAAGAAACAACAAGAGGTTCAGTAGAGTGACCTATGTCAGTAGATTCCTCAGCAGACACAGCATGAGAACTCATCTTGAGTGTAACATCATCAAAAGAATCAATAATCTCAACTTTCTTGATTCTCTTGGCCTTTGGAGCATCTGCACTACCAGCAATCCTCTTCAAGTTAGAAGGTGGTGTAATCTGCTTCATCATCTTATGATACATGCTATTCAACTCAGAGTCATCTAAAGCCCAGACTTACTTCTTTGTTAAACTAGACTGATAAATAGCAATACTTTAGTTATACACCACATTCCTCATAAACGTTTTCTTCTGAGCTGCAGTTGGTGGTCTCTCTCTCTTAGCTTGAGCCTTTTGAGCAGCAATAGATTTTCTCTTTGCAGCTGCAGTGTAAAACCCGAAAATCTAAAACGCGTAAAAAGACTATTTTGCCCCTCTAAATTAAAATTTATAAAATACATAAAATACGTCATGCTTATTAAATGTTAATTTAATCTCACTTATAAATTATTGACAAACTTAATGTACGAGGTCATTAAAAATAATTACGTTTACATCTAAAATATAAACCATGCGCTACCAAATAAACATGGGCCGAAATTTAATTGATCTTATAACTTAACTTTGACCCATCTTAACTTAGATTTGGGCTTGGCCCATGTGCCTCTACTTAAGGCAAAACCAAATTCCTTTATATATATCTTCCATATTTTTTTCGGTACCCTACGTTCCATATTATCTAACGCAAAACCTAAACCCTAAAACAAAAAGTGACGGCAAGTGTATGGTACTCTCTTCCATTCGACCACCAAAGCAAGAAAAGGAGAAGAAAGGTCGAGGTGCTGTGATCGTGGGATTCAGATTCGATTTTGACGTGGGGTTGATTCATCTTAGTTCTTGTCTTCTTCCATTCATACGCTATATATGGTTTGTTTACTCAAAAACTCTTTTCAATCTTTCTCCTTGATTTTTCTCTTGATTTCTGTCATGTAACTGGAGTCCATGATAATGCATGCTTGTCGATTATATCATCATAACATAATAAGATTGTTGCATAGAATCATAACTAGGTCACCATATATTTTAAACCCATGCTATTCACATATAATTCCTATACGCTATGAATCTGTCGACCACTTGCATGTTAACATGAATCTGTTTTGGCCTCACTTTGAGGACCCATATGTAACCTGATTTAGGCCTCCTTCGAAGGCATGCATGCATCAAATAAAAACTATCACATAAAACAGTAGCCTGGTCGCATGAAATCATAAAAGAAACACGTAATTATCGAATGGAAGATCATGTTAATTCGACCCATATTTAATCCGGTTTGAACCTATATGTCGACACATATAAAATCTGGTTTTGAAACTGTCTTGACTACCATGTGCACGACACACATGTTTTATGTATCTTATGTCAAATTGATAAGGGAATAACCATATACGAATACACCTTGGCCTAGCTTTATGTCAGTATCAATAAATGGAAAAGGGTCCTCGTTGATTTATACCTACACTAAAAGGAAGACAAATGAATTTTTCTTGGTCTAGTCGGGGGTCATGTTTAGGGGCGATCGCGGGGCAAATGGGTAAACCGTTTTGTATGTTTGAAAGTGTGTCGGGAAGGTGAGCCGGGGGTTAGTCATTTGGCACGTTTACTTAGTCATAGATATGAATATTAAGGACCGCGAGCAAGCTCGATGTTAGACTAATATTGTACATGGAAATGTTAAATTCATATTTCTTCCTTCCTATTAACGTGCTTGGCGCAAATAAAATAAATATATAAAATAAACATTTAATCTAATTACATTATAAACCCTTTACTTTGAAATAATGACCATGTAAGCCTCAAACTCTAAGATATTTACCAAGCGAACCCTATACCTTGAAGTATTATCTAATAAAGCCTTAAAATAGGATATTTGTCATATTAAACATTTAATTTTGCCATTTATCATTTGTAACCCTTAAATTTGGCTAATTAATGATTTTTTACCCTAAAGTATTTTAATTCGGTCCATTACTAAAAATGAGAATATGGTTAATAACTCTAAAAATGTTAATACGATTCATCTAACCAATAAATCCGTTATGACTTAAATGAGCTAATAAGTATTATACGAACCGTAATCCGTGTAGATTAGTTGAAGAAGGCGTGACGTTGTTTCTCTTGCATTCCTTCCATTTGCTCTCATTTCATTTGCTAAGGTACAGATATTCTGACCTTTTCAGTAAAGGTTTCTCATGATTTTCTTTCTTTGGCCTTTCTCTTATGCTTATTAGGGTTTCCTATGCCATTTCTATGAATCCCTTCTATTTATCTGATCCTCTGTTTGTCTGAACTTCTCTTTGTTGAACCTTGCTATATCTGATTTGGACTTTCTTATTTGGACTTTATGATTATGAACCTTCTGATATGTATTTCTGTTTGACCTGTATGATTACCTATGATCTGTGTTACTTCTGACATTCTGTTTGACTTAAGTTAGTTTGACACCCGAGCCATTATTTCACTAGGCATGGGGGTTCCATGTCCGTGTCAGTGATGCACCTCTGACATGACTCTAGGGCAGTAGAGTGATGTTCTGCCACGTCCCTTGATGGTGGAGCATATTTTGTATATGTAGGTAGGGGCGTATGGATGCATCCTAGATCTTTCTGTATTATGTTATGCTATGATATGATTTGTCTGGTGAATGATGTCGTGTGCAATACGCGTCTTCACATTCTGGGAGCTAGCTACTCCATTGGTTACTGAGGTCTCCCCTCCTATTATATATGGTATTCCGAGGTCACCCCTCCGAATAAAATGGTTACTTATGATATGATATGATATGATATGATATGATATGATATGTTTCTGGGCTCGTGGTAGATTTCTGACAAACCTTACACTTTTGATATACCTATATTGTACCCTTGTATTTCCCAATACACCATACTCTGTATTATATGTTCATTACTCAGTACTCTTATATGACTTACCGTACTACCAAGAGATATATATATTCTATTGTTTTGATATGTCACACTCTCATTCCGTTGCTTCAGACTATCATTCCATTCACGTACCGGGTTATTTTGTGTATTGAATCTGTTTACGCTGTTACATGTTCTATGTGATTATTGTTTATCCTGCTATGATATGATTAATATGCGGTTATTTGAGTTACCTATTGTCATCTGACGATATGTGATCTCACTATTATGTGACCCTCTGAATTGTTTGGTGACCATGCTAATGTGTAATCGATAATTTTTTCTGTTAATTGTATATACTTCGTTCGGTTAATCTCATGGACTTTGACCATTCGTTGTATCCTTATCTGCTTATTGTTGACCTGCCATGTTTACATTTCTGTCTATGCTACGGTTTGGTTAGGTAAATGGTTCAGCTTGTGACGTCTGGCTTGTTAATTTGTTTAGTTTCCCTGCTATGTCTTTAATTCATTTAGTTATATCGTTTATACTATATTCCTACTTATTACGTGTGTGACACCATGTGTTGACTGTTGTTAGTACTTCCGCTGTTATGATACTAGTTATGTTTTCAACTAAGGGTTTTGACCTGTGTGAATTGTCATGCTCACTTATTAATTAATTGCTTCCGTTTTCATGTAGATATCTGTTTGGTTTGTATGTCTTCTGAATTCTTGATTTGATTGTATGACATATATGTTGTGTGGATGCAACGTCTGCTATGCTTGCTTATGTTTCAGTTCTTGTATGTCTGGTTTGTATGTGCTTGTTTATATGTCATCGATGCTTTTCTTTGCTTCGTTCTCCTTGTTATCTGTTTGTTTTGGATATCTATAAAATTGTGTTCTGCAGGATCCTCATTGACTCATTGTTCTCATTTCGCTGCGACTTTGTTATCCGTTTTCTTTGTTTCATTTTGCATTTCAGATTTTATTCAGTTTTTAGTTTTGTTATATCATGTCACTGGGCTTTTTAAGCTCAGCCGCATTTCTTTTCCTACGGCAGGTTTTAGGTTGGAAGATGGGCTTCGATGGGCTGAGGGTTAGAGTATCTGAGTGGACCAATCCTAGCACCTTATTACTTTGGGACTTATTTTGAAGAACTTTCGTTTTGGGATTTTAATTCATTCTGGATATTGTATTTTCTTGTCAGTCAATTGTGTATATGTTTTGATACTTCATTTTTAAGGTTTTTCGTTTGTAAGATTTCATTTGTATGTTCTGATATGACACCAGAATATGACACTTCTACCCTTGCCGGGTTGGGGTGTTACAATTATGGTATCAGAGAAAAGGTTTCGTCTTGTTGACCTTAGGATTGACCTGTGAGGACTTGGGTAGACACTAGGCATCTGACTGTTCTGATCTCTTTCGATTCCTTTTGATTGTCGTTCAGATTTGACTTTGATATTCGTTTGTCTTCATTGATTTGGCCTTTCTCATTTCGCATCAAATTTTGTTATTTTGTCTTCGCACATCCGTTTGTCGACCGTCAGATGGAGACTACCCGTGGAGCCGAAGATGACAGTGCTGACCCTGCATTGCTTTGCATGATCCCTAGGCAGGGAGAGGTTCGTGAGCGTAGCCACACCCGACGCTGCCGTCTGCTTTGACACATCGTGATCTTCTTTGGAGGAAGCTGACGGATCAACCAAAGGTGCAAAAGACGGAGACAAGATTCAACCGGTGGCTGAGAAGGTTCATCTACTTCATATGATTTGGGCGCGACTTATGTTACTCCGATTTGTTTGTCATGCGTTTTGAGGCGGTTTGGTATTTTGTTAAGTGATTTTGATCGTTATTGCTTTTCTTTGATTTGTTCAGAACTCGGTTTGAATCGTGACGTTTCATGGTCTAGCATTTTGGTCTTATCTCAGCTTTGTATTTGGATCGTCGATCGAGTCATGGGGAACCGTTTCGAGCAAGTTGGTGGCCTTCTTTCTTTTCTGGTATGGTAAGTTGGTTTGATGTATTATATGTTGCATGTTTGTGAATCTGTCGCTTTGGTATGTGCTTGCTACCTGTATGTTATCTGTTTTGATGTCATATTGGTTATGTGGTTTGTCATGACCGAGACAGAATATGATGACAATAAGGACTTGTTATGTGATGCAAGTATTATGATGCCCGATCAACGTGATAATACCGAGATCATATAATTTGAACTTATTGGAATCATATGACGGCTTGGGAAATGCCTGGGATTTGGTACGTGAATGGACTAGGACTTATATCCGTTATTTGGTACTCCTCACGTTCATTTAGAATTATGTACCTCTTTGCGAGATTTTCATCGACATCTGTTATGTATAAGTTTTGTACGCTTTGGAACCGAAATCGCTATGATCGTGTGAAGCTATAGATTGCTACACTCGCCTGAACTCGATGCGTCTCGTATCCTTGCGCAATTTTTAGGACGAAAATTTTCTTTTAGAGGGGAAGAGTTGTAAAACCCGAAAATCTAAAACGCGTAAAAAGACTATTTTGCCCCTTTAAATTAAAATTTATAAAATACATAAAATACGTCATGCTTATTAAATGTTAATTTAATCTCACTTATAAATGATTGACAAACTTAATGTACGAGGTCATTAAAAATAATTACGTTTACATCTAAAATATAAACCATGCGCTACCAAATAAACATGGGCCGAAATTCAATTGATCTTATAACTTAACTTTGACCCATCTTAACTTAGATTTAGGCTTGGCCCATGTGCCTCTACTTAAGGCAAAACCAAATTCCTTTATATATATCTTCCATATTTTTTTCGGTTTCGTTCCATATATTATCTGCAAAACCTAAACCCTAAAACAAAAAGTGACGGCAGTGTAGTGTTTCTTCCATTCGACCACCAAAGCAAGAAAAGGAGAAGAAAGGTCGAGGTGCTGTGATCGTGGGATTCAAATTCGATTTTGACGTGGGGTTGATTCATGTTAGTTCTTGTCTTCTTCCATTCATACGCTATATATGGTTTGTTTACTCAAAAACTCTTTTCAATCTTTCTCCTTAATTTTTCTCTTGATTTATGTCGTGTAACTAGAGTCCATGATAATGCATGCTTGTCGATTATATCATCATAACATAATAAGATTGTTGCAGAGAATCATAACTAGGTCACCATATATTATGAACCCATGCTATTCACATATAATTCCTATACGCTATGAATTGGAGCCACTTGCATGTTAACATGAATCTGTTTTGGCCTCACTTTGAGGACCGATATGTAACCTGATTTAGGCCTCCTTCGAAGGCATGCATGCATCAAATAAAAACTATCACATAAAACAGTAGCTTGGTCGCATGAAATCACAAAAGAAACACGTCATTATCGAATGGAAGATCATGTTAATTCGACCCATATTTAATTCGGTTTGAACCTATATGTCGACACATATAAAAATCGGTTTTGAAACTGTCTTGACTACCATGTGCACGACACACATGTTTTATGTATCTTATGTCAAATTGAAAAGGGAATAACCATATACGAATACACCTTGGCCTAGCTTTATGTCAATATCAATAAATGGAAAAGGGTCCTCGTTGATTTATACCTACACTAAAAGGAAGATAAATGAATTGTTCTTGGTCTAGTCGGGTCATGTTTAGGGGCATCGCGGGCAAATGGGTAAACCGCTTTGTATGTTTGAAAGTGTGGGAAGGTGAGCCGGGGGTTAGTCATTTGGCACGTTACTTAGTCATATGAATATGAATATTAGGACGCGAGCAAGCTCGATGTTAGACTAATATTGTACATGGAAATGTTAAATTCATATTTCTTCCTTCCTATTAACGTGCATGGCGAAATAAATAAATATATAAAATAAACATTTAATCTAATTACATTATAAACCCTTTTTTGAATAATGACCATGTAAGCCTCAAACTTTAAGATATTTACCAAGCGAACCCTATACCTTGAAGTATTATCTAATAAAGCCTTAAAATAGGATATTTGTCATATTAAACATTTAATTTTTCCATTTATCATTTGTAACCCTTAAGTTTGGCTAATTAATGATTTTTTACCCTAAAGTATTTTAATTTGGTCCATTACTAAAAATGAGAATACGGTTAATAACTCTAAAAATGTTAATACGATTTATCTAACCAATAAATCCGTTGTGACTTAAGTGATCTAATAAGTATTATACGAACCGTAATCTGTGTAGATTCGTTGAAGAAGGCGTGACGTTGTTTCTCTTGCATTCCTTCCATTTGCTCTCATTTCATTTGCTAAGGTACAGATATTCTGACCTTTTCAGTAAAGGTTTCTCATGATTTTCTTTCTTTGGCCTTTCTCTTATGCTTATTAAGGTTTCCTATGCCATTGCTATGAATCCCTTCTATTTGTCTGATCCTCTGTTTGTCGAACTTCGTTTGTTGAACCTTGCTATATCCGATTTGGACTTTCGATTTGGACCTTATGATTATGAACCTTCGATATGTATTTCGTTTGACCTGTATGATTACCTATGATCGTGTTACTCCGACATTCTCGTTTGACCTAAGTTAGTTTGACACCGAGCCATTATTTCACTAGGCATGGGGGTTCCATGTCGTGTCGTGATGCACCTCTAACATGACTCTAGGCAGTAGAGTGATGTTACAGCGTCCCTTGATGGTGGAGCATATTTTGTATATGTAGGTAGGTTATGGATGCATCCTAGATCTGCTTTTGTATTTGATATGTTATGCTATGATATGATTTGTCGGTGAATGATGTCGCAGGTAATGCTCGCGTGCCTTCACATTCGGGAGCTAGCTACTCCATTGGTTAACTGAGGTCTCCTCCTATTATATATGGTATTCGAGGTCACCCTCCGAATAAAATGGTTACTGATGATATGATAGGATATGATATGATATGATATGATATGTTTCTGGGCTCGTGGTAGATTTCTGACAAACCTTACACTTTTGATATACCTATATTTTACCCCTGTATTTCCCAATACACCATACTCTGTATTATCCGCTCATTACTCAATACTCTTATATGACTCACCGTACTACCAAGAGATATATATATTCTATTGTTTTGATCTGTCACACTCTCATTCCGTTGTTTCACTATCATTCCATTAACGCATCGGGTTATTTTGTGTATTGAATCTGTTTACGTTGTTACATGTTCTATGTGATTATTGTTTATCCTGCTATGATATGATTAATATGCGGTTATTTGAGTTACCTATTGTCATCTGACGATATGTGATCTCACTATTATGTGACCCTCCAATTGTTTGGTGACCATGCTAATGTGTAATCGATAATTTTGTCTGTTCATTGTATATACTTCGTTCGGTTAATCTCATGGACTTTGACCATTCGTTGTATCCTTATCTGCTTATTGTTGACCTGCCATGTTTACATTTCTGTATATGCTACGGTTTGGTTAGGTAAATGGTTCAAATTTTGTGACGTCCCGGCTTTTAATTGGTTTAGTTGCCCTGCTATGTCTTTAATTCATTTAGTTATATCGTTTATACTATATTCCTACTTATTACGTGTGACCGCATGTGTTGATCAGCTGTTAGTACTCCGTTGTTATGATAATCGGTTATGTTTTCAACAAAGGGTTTTGACCTGTGTGAATTGTCATGCTCACTTATTAATTAATTGCTTCCGCTTTCCTGTAGATATCTGCTTTGGTTTGTACGCCTTCTCGATTTCCGATTTGATTGTATGACATATATGTTGTGTGGATGCAACGCCCGCTATGCTTGCTTATGTTTCAGTTCTTGTATGTCCGGTTTGTATGTGCTTGTTTATATGTCATCGATGCTTTGCTTTGCTTCGTTCTCCTTGTTATCTGCTTGTTTTGATATCCAGAAATTGTGTTCGCAGATCCTCATTAACTCATTGTTCTCATTTCTCATTTGCGACTTTGTTATCTGTTTTCTTCGTTTCATTTTGGATTTTGATTTTATTCGGGCGTTTTGTTATATCTGCTCATTGGGATTTTTAAGCTCAGCCGCATTTCTTTTCCTGCTGCAGGTTTTAGGTTGGAAGATGGGCTTCGATGGGCTGAGGGTTAGTGATTGGTGCAAAACCGTCAAGTTATCTCACTCAAGCCGACCACTTGTGAATGGCTAACCGTAAGAAACTCAAAACAGTTCAAACACCAAATGCAATTTAGATCAGAAGAATATAGTGGATTCCTGGGTCGTTAAGTCCCACGGAGGATGAATTGGTGTTAAACAACTTCAGATGTCGAATAATCACTAAGGATAGTGATTAGTAAGGATTTTGAAATATTTATACCTAAAGAAAAGATTAATAAATTACAGCAACTTAAATGCAAATTAAAAGAAATTAAAAAGTTAAAATATATTAAATAAACGCTATCACTATTTTTAAAATGATGAACGTTTAAAACCTAAAACGTACTTTTAAATAAAATTACGTAAACGTACAGAATAAAACGTGAGTTTTAAGAAATAAAATGCCTACAAATATAAAAATAACATTTTTACAATCCTAATAATAAAAGAAAATTATTAGAAAAAGAAAATTATTTTTAAAACTATTTATTTAATTATTATTAATTAAAAACTATTTATTAAGTATTTAAAATGCACTAAAATATAAGAAAATACAAAATTAACCTAGAAAAATGAAATTATAACTTAGAAAAATCTAAAATATGATAAAACTTATTTTAAAACTGAAAATATATTTTTTAGAGTTTTTATGTATGTATTATTAATTTAATACTATTTAAAACTAATTAAAATGCTAGAAAATACTATTTAAACCAAGAAAATTATGGAAAAATATTTTTTTGGCTTTTTATATTTATCTTAATCTAGGAAAATTGAAAACATATTTTTTTAAACTTTTTCTGATTTATTTGTATTAAAAGCTATTTAAAAAGGATTAAAAACTGTTTTAAATAAGGAAAAATACTAAACAGTGATGGAAAAATCTGAAAAATTCAGGAAAATACTAAAATATTATTCTAAGTCTAAGAAAAATATAAAAACAGGTGCTTGTGTAAAGGAATAAGAGGCTGCAGTGGAAACTGCTTATAAATAAGCACTTGAGAAAAGCCAAAAGGTCCAAATGAGCACCAATCCAACACAAGCTATAATATGCTAAAATTATCCAAATGCAACTAAAAACAACAAGCCTTAACCTCTGGATTGCAAAATTAACAGATTTGATGAGTTGAGCTATTGAGCTAAAAACAGTTTGAGGGGTCTAGTTTGAGCTTTAAGCACAAGCTATCCAATTAGTCAAAATGCAAAACGTAAGTGGGAACCTACACTAGACCTGGCCAGGTGCTTACAAACCAAAAACTGCACCTTGGCAAGCTCTGATTAGCTTTGTGCAAGTTCCTCAAACACCCCGTGCGTACTCACAGTATACCGAGTCGTGTACGTGGCATTTTTCCCGCCAGTTGATAAGCCATTTGGAGCTTATAAAAAAAATTGCAAAAATCTACTAAAATGGTGATAAGAAAATAGACTAGCTGAGGTTTTTAAAATCCCAAGTTTCATTTTATTTGGCCCAGAACTGAGCTCATGAAAATTCACCTCAGTATGGCTCAAAATGGATTTTTCAAGATTTTGACTTTTTAAGATATTAAGCAGTTTGACTTATATGAACTTGTAATCAATTCTATGGACTGAAAATGTTATAATAAGCTATACTAAGGTGAGTTTAAGCTAAAGTTCTAAATTACAAGCAACCTTGATGAGTTTTGCAATCTAAAACCTTAACAGTTAAGTGTTATGGGTATGATTAAGTTAATTTTGACTTTTTACTAAAACAAGGACTGCATTTTATTGTTTGTTTGAGCTAATGAGACCTAATGAGACATGAATCAAACAAAAACAATAACCAGAACAACCTCTAACTCAGTTTAACAAACAAATCCAAACAAGCCTTTACAAGGCTGTTTTGGAACTTTTCAAAGTAAATCACAGATTCAGACCATGATATGGATAACAGACTTAATATTATCACTTATTAGGTCTAAATAAACACTAAACTTACAGTAATAACAACATACAACTAAGAAATTGAACTTGAGCTATTTTAACTGTCAAAATAAAAAATTTAACAACTATGAATTCTAGAAAGCAAGAAACCTGTTTTATTATTTAAGTTTACTTAACTACAGCTAAGAAACAAGAAAATATAAAGATTGAAGCTTATGACAGTCTTACACAGTAAAATGCAAGATTAGCTTAAAAAGGCTTACAAGTGATTCCAAGCTCAGAATTGAGAACCAAGGCTCAAAGACACACCCTAAAGCTTCCCAAGAAGCTCTATACCAAAATGCAATCCAAAATTAGCCTGCTTCAACCTCTGACATCTTCACCATGGATTTTTTTATTTTTCAACTATTTTTTTGGTATTTTTGGTATTTTTACTTTATGATACTACACAGACTTTTAAGGTTTCTAATAGCTTTTATAAGCTATCTTAGGAGCTTATATTAGCTAATGAGTCCAAGACAACCATTAATAACAACCTTTAATCATATTTGAGAATTAGAACTTGAAAATACATAAACTGAAATTTGAAACTGAAACTTTGAAATTGATTACTGATAAAGATGTAAAATACACTAAGATTGATTAAAACAGAACTTGTAAGCAAGGAAATACACTGGAAATGAAAAATTAACTAAAACGACATTACCTAAACTAAATTACACTACTTACTCTACTTCCTTGGCTATTTTCCCATTTATATTGATACTTTAAGTTCCTTGTCGACATCTGATCATATCCCACCTCTTTACAGCCCTTGGATCACTTGAAATCATCACAACCGTACATGGTGTTTTGGCGGAAAAGTCTTAGAGTGGGTTAACCGCATTTAATGCTTCTTGGGTGTATGTAGAGGGTGGAGGGAGGTGGAAAGGTGATTTTACAAATGGGGAGATAAGGGTGATGAGAAAACCATCACTGGTTTTGCTTAAACAGCTATGGGGGAGAAAGAGCTACAGTACTGGCAGTTTTTATTTCTTTTTAAACATTGGGCCGGGTTGTGATTTGGGCTTGGATGGGTTGGATTTGGTTTTAATAACATAAATGGTCCATTTGGTTTGTATTAAGCACAAGGACTAATGTTGTAATTTCTGAAAATGAAGGGACTGATCCTGCACTTATTCCAAAGGTAATACAAGGGTTAAACTTGTAAAATGTGAATAGTACAAGGGCCAATATTGCATAAAATTTCATTTTTATAAGTCCAAGGACTAAATCTGCCAAACTTTGAAACTTGAGGGACCAAACATGTAAATTCTCCAAAGTTAACCATAAGGACCAATTTTGTCATTTATGAATAGTACAAGGTTTATTTTTGATTATTTTCACTTTTAAAATTCACCAAGGACTATATTTGACATTTTTCAAAGTTTAGGGACTAAAGTTGTCATTTTGTAAATTTTAAACTTTAAAGGGTTTATTTTGACAAATTTTGAATCCCATGGACCTTAAATGACATTTTACAAGTTTTTGAATTACCAGGGACTAGATTTGACAACTTTTGAAACTTGGGGGACTAAAATTGCCAATTATGCAAACTTAATACGTTTTTCATCTAATTTTGATATTTTTGCATTTAAAACACATAAAACACTTATTTGTGATATTTTTATCATTTTGAAGCATTTCTGAGTGTTTTCAGATGTTTTTGCAGTCTAGATGGTACAAAAATGATGAGTATTTAGACACTCATCAATCCCCCATACTAAGATATTGCTAGTCCCTAGCAATGATTTGAGAAAATTTAATGGATTTTATCTCTTTACCAAAAGCCATTACTTCTGGAGTAGCCAATTGTTTCATTTCAAGTAAGAACCTTGGTACAATGATAACCAAATGATTTTGAGCAAATCACCGGCTTTCAACGGTTTTGATTTGTCTTTACCAGAAGCCGTTTGTTCTGGACTAGCCAACTCTTAGATAAATTATCAATATTATCTTTGGTGAGTCGACTACCAATTATGGTTTTCCAACTGCCTTTACCACAAGCCATAAACTTGCGGCTAGCCAACTCTTCACTAATTAAAGATATGGTGAGATGAACACCATACAATTTTGGGCAAATTGCAAGCCATATAAACGGATTTGAGAAATCTTTACCAAGAGCCGTTTTGCTCCTGGATTAGCCAATCCTTATGTGGGTTAGACATGGTGGACTGATTACCATTTGTTGTGTTTAGTACATAGTACTTCCACTAAATAAAAAATTTTAAAATTTGGCCATTTTGGGGGAAAAAGGGACTAAAAGGGTACATTTATGATCAAATTCGCCAGAATTTCCCCCCCACACTTAGAAATGAATATTGTCCTCAATATTCAAAGTACCTACCTGTTATGTCGAAACTTAGAACGTAAAAAGATAACATTATTAGCCAAGTGTGGAAACACAACAATTATTCTCTTTTTAATATTTACAATTTTCATTCATTTTTAGATCTATAAACAACATGTGGGGTATCTCCCCCACACTAGGGTGGTACACACGGGTGAAACCCATGTTTAACTACTGTTTTTGATTACCGAGTCGCTAGCTTGACTCGACCCCGAATTAATTTGTTCATGGGGAAGTAAGTGGAAGAAACAATCTCCATCCGACTTTCATTCAAGATGTTTGTATAAACATTGAAGTACGTGAAAGTTCCACACCGATGAGATATACATAGAACCGGCTCACTAATGATAAATGAAAATGCCGGGATCAAAAATAATGTCTTCATTCCCGAAGGAGTGAAGAACAGGAGAAGCCACGGGATAGGTGAAGAAGAGAAAGAAAGTCATGATAATAATCTTGACTAACTCATCATCATCAGAAGGAGAATTCATGATAGCATGAATTTCATTTTTTAAGCTCAATTGGTCTAGACATATCCCGAGTGTGTCTAGATCAAAGTAGAAGTTATCATACTCCGGTAGAGATATGATATGAGTGAGTTCACAGGAGAACTCCGAAGGAGAATGATTCATATTCAGGATTGATTTAACTGAGTTCACTTGGGAACTCCTCAAAAGTGAATGATTCATAATCGGGAGAGAATTATGAGAATGAGAAGTGGTAATACCACTAATCTTCTCTCCCATATGATCAAAATGGAACGTTTGCAATTCGAGAATAGAATCATTGAACAAAAGTTCACTATCCTCAAAGGGGATAGGATATGAAGTAGGCTTTTCATTAAAAGCCTCGATTCTAGAAATGAGAAGATTAACATTCAATAATGTAAGACGAAGAGCTTCGTCTTGGATTATTTCTTCATCATTCTTCTTCTCCTAAGCTTCAGGCTCGAAGGTAACTCACCCACATAACTTATGTCTCCACAAGATAAAGAATAGTCCTCATCAGAATCAGAGAACATCTCAATATGATCATTTTGGAAGACAAGAGGAGGGATATCACACACATGGTCAAAAGTTCCCTGTGACTCTCTCGGGATTGGGACAAGGTCCTCAACACTAGACTTTATGAATTTGTCCGATTCCTTTTCAGGAACAGTGTCAAGATGCTCGTCCCCCATGTTCAGAGAGTGAGTGGGAGCTTTGGGTGTGATGGCGCTGCTTGAGAATGAATCTCAACTACGGATATCAACCGATGAACTTGATGAATCTTTATAAAATTGTAGGATACCAAGTGCATCCTCATCATCACCGCCATCGAATAAAACAAAATTGAGAGCTAGATCCGCCGCTTTGCAATTAATTCCTAATAGATTTTTCAAAAGCAAATTGGGAATTTATTTTAGCAAACGCTCTTCAGCTAGCAATTCTTCCATGGATTTCTTATGTGAATTTTGAATGACGACACCGTGGAAGTGGAGATTTGTCAAACCGAAGGTTGACATTGATAATCATCATGAGGACCCCTACAATATACACAAGAAAACTGAACATTATGAAATGTTGTCTTACTCAACTCCTCAGTTCTTTTCACTGACTCTAGAAGCTCTAGATAAGTGTCTTGTTGGGTTTGCTGAGGAGTTTGAGTTATTTGACACTGTGGAGGTTGGTCGTGATATGGATAGTCATAATTGTTACAAGGAAATGGATTCCCTGTTTGACAATCAGAGCTGAAATGGGGACCTCCACAATATTCACAACAGTAAAACTGTTGAGCCTGGATTGGTGAATCATATGGATAGTGGTCATAACCAAAGTTCTGAGCATCACCGGAGAACTGTTCATAGACAATCGTGTTTCCGGATTGACATTCAAATCCTTGGTGAGGACCTCCACAAAATTCACAGCAGTTATGTTGATTATATGAAGATAAGTCGGGTGTGGTGGGTAATTAGAAAATTTGAGGGGTTGTTAAATGAGTTCAGATTAGGATCATAATCAAATGAATTCCTCGAACCACAAAACAAACAACTCCCGTTCCGAATATCATTACCACACCGTACACACGCATTAACAGGCGGCAGGGTGAACCAAAACGAGGCTCACCACAACCGACACAAGGAATAAACGATTCTATTTGAGAGTTATGAGAAGGAATCATTTCATTCAAAGAATCAACAAAACCAACATGGTGATCTGAATGACTATTTAGACTCAAAGAACATTTTGAAAAATCCGGAGGTGGGACAAGTGGTGTGCTCTGAGAGCTAGCAATTTCCACCACTTCCGTTATGGTCTCTGGTTCGTTCTTGAGAAACGGAAGATTAGGCAAGTCATTCTTGCTAGTCACCGTCTAAATTCTCGATGTTTGCTTTTAACCGTAAATCGTAAAAGTGTAGGATCAATTTTAGACGGCTTAAGAGCAATCGAGGGGTTCGATCTTTGGATAACCGTAAGTTGGACGTATTTAGCACCTCCATTATCAAAGGGAAGTACCGTCCTTTGTCACCCGGTTTCTCGCTCCATTTCCCTACGCGTAATTAATGGATCATCACGAACGACACGAATTCTTGACATTTGTGATAAAGTAGGAAGTTTTTCAACTTCGCCTGAATTCGTCGTAGTCGCGAGATTCCATGAGAATAGAAGAAGTTAGAATCAAATGGATAGAGGGTAAAGGAATAAAGAATCAAAAAGGGTAAGAGGTAAAAGATGAATATTTTTGGACTTTTTGGATAAATATTTTTTTTAAAAAAAAGAATGAAAATATTTTTGATGTTGTTAACACTTTAGGAAAAGTGTTAATGAACTTTTTGATTTTGATTAACTTTACAAAAAAAACTGTTTACAAAAAGGTGGTATATGTGCAAGTACGGGTCTGAAAACTGCTTAAAACACGCTTACAGCCTCCCCGGCAGCGGCGCCAAAATTTTGATTGGTGCAAAACCGTCAAGTTATCTCACTCAAGCCGACCACTTGTGAATGGCTAACCGTAAGAAACTCAAAACAGTTCAAACACTAAATGCAATTTAGATCAGAGGAATATAGTGGATTCCTGGGTCGTTAAGTCCCACGGAGGATGAATTGGTGTTAAACAACTTCAGATGTCGAATAATCACTAAGGATAGTGATTAGTAAGGATTTTGAAATATTTATACCTAAAGAAAAGATTAATAAATTACAGCAACTTAAATGCAAATTAAAAGAAATTAAAAAGTTAAAATATATTAAATAAACGCTATCACTATTTTTAAAATGATGAACGTTTAAAACCTAAACGTACGTTTAAATAAAATTACGTAAACGTACATAATAAAACGTGAGTTTTAAGAAATAAAAGGCCTACAAATATAAAAATGAAAATTTTACAATCCTAATAATAAAAGAAAATTATTAGAAAAAGAAAATTATTTTTAAAACTATTTATTTAATTATTATTAATTAAAAACTATTTATTAAGTATTTAAAATGCACTAAAATATAAGAAAATACAAAATTAACCTAGAAAAATGAAATTATAACTTAGAAAAATCTAAAATATAATAAAACTTATTTTAAAACAGAAAATATATTTTTTAGAGTTTTTATGTAGTTATTATTAATTTAATACTATTTAAAACTAATTAAAATGCTAGAAAATACTATTTAAACCAAGAAAATTATGGAAAAATATTTTTTTGGCTTTTTATATTTATCTTAATCTAGGAAAATTTAAAACATATTTTTTTAAACTTTTTCTGATTTATTTGTATTAAAAGCTATTTAAAAAGGATTAAAAACTGTTTTAAATAAGGAAAAATACTAAACAGTGATGGAAAAATCTGAAAAATTCAGGAAAATACTAAAATATTATTCTAAGTCTAAGAAAAATATAAAAACAGGTGCTTGTGTAAAGGAATAAGAGGCTGCAGTGGAAACTGCTTATAAATAAGCACTTGAGAAAAGCCAAAAGGTCCAAATGAGCACCAATCCAACACAGAAGCTATAATATGCTAAAATTATCCAAATGCAACAAAAAACAACAAGCCTTAACCTCTGGATTGCAAAATTAACAGATTTGATGAGTTGAGCTATTGAGCTAAAAACAGTTTGAGGGTCTACTGAGCTTTAAGCACAAGCTATCCAATTAGTGAAAATGCAAAAATGTATGGGAACCTACACTAGACCTCAGTGCTTATTACAAACCAAAAACCAGACCTTGGCAAGCTCTGATTAGCTTTGTGTAAGCTTCCTGAACACCCCCTGTGCAGACTCAGGTGTGCTGAGTCAGGCAAGCAGCATTTTCCAAGTTGATAAGCCATTTGGAGCTTATAAAAAAAATTGCAAAAATCTACTAAAATGGTGATAAGAAAATAGACCAGCTGAGGTTTTTAAAATCCCAAGTTTCATTTTATTTGGCCCAGAACTGAGCTCATGAAAATTCACCTCAGTATGGCTCAAAATGGATTTTTCAAGATTTTGACTTTTTAAGATATTAAGCAGTTTGACTTATATGAACTTGTAATCAATTCTATGGACTGAAAATGTTATAATAAGCTATACTAAGGTGAGTTTAAGCTAAAGTTCTAAATTACAAGCAACCTTGATGAGTTTTGCAATCTAAAACCTTAACAGTTAAGTGTTAAGGGTATGATTAAGTTAATTTTGACTTTTTACTAAAACAAGGACTGCATTTTATTGTTTGTTTGAGCTAATGAGACCTAATGAGACATGAATCAAACAAAACAATAACCGAACAACCTCTAACTCGCTTAACAAACAAATCCAAACAAGCCTTTTACAAGGTTTGGAACTTTTCAAAGTAAATCACAGATTCGACCATGATATGGATAATGGACTTAATATTATCACTTATTAGGTCTAAATAAACACTAAACTTACAGTAATAACAACATACAACTAAGAAATTGAACTTGAGCTATTTTAACTGTCAAAATAAAAAATTTAACAACTATGAATTCTAGAAAGCAAGAAACTGCTTTATTATTTAAGTTTACTTAACTACCTAAGAAACAAGAAAATATAAAGATTGAAGCTTATGACGGTCTTACACAAGAAAATGCAAGATTAGCTTAAAAAGGCTTACAAGTGATTCCAAGCTCAGAATTGAGAACCAAGGCTCAAAGACACACCCTAAAGCTTCCCAAGAAGCTCTATACCAAAATGCAATCCAAAATTAGCCTCGCTTCAACCTCCGACATCTTCACCATGGATTTTTTTATTTTTCAACTATTTTTTTGGTATTTTTGGTATTTTTACTTTATGATACTACACAGACTTTTAAAGTTTCTAATAGCTTTTATAAGCTATCTTAGGAGCTTATATTAGCTAATGAGTCCAAGACAACCATTAATAACAACCTTTAATCATATTTGAGAATTAGAACTTGAAAATACATAAACTGAAATTTGAAACTGAAACTTTGAAATTGATTACTGATAAAGATGTAAAATACACTAAGATTGATTAAAACAGAACTTGTAAGCAAGGAAATACACTGGAAATGAAAAATTAACTAAAACGACATTACCTAAACTAAATTACACTACTTACTCTACTTCCTTGGCTCTTTTTCCATTTATATTGATACTTTAAGTTCCTTGTCGACATCTGATCATATCCCACCTCTTTACAGCCCTTGGATCACTTGAAATCATCACAACCGTACACATGGTGTTTTTGGCGGGAAAAGTCTTAGAGTGGGTTAACTGCATTTAATTCTTCTTGGGTGTATGTAGAGGTGGAGGGGGGAGGTGGAAAGGTGATTTTACAGTTGGGGAGATAAGGGTGATGAGAAAACCATCACTGGTTTTGCTTAAACAGCTATGGGGGAGAAAGAGCTACAGTACTGGCAGTTTTTATTTCTGTTTAAACTTTGGGCCGGGTTGTGATTTGGGCTTGGATGGGTTGGATTTGGTTTTAATAACATAAATGGTCCATTTGGTTTGTATTAAGCACAAGGACTAATGTTGTAATTTCTGAAAATGAAGGGACTGATCCTGCACTTATTCCAAAGGTAATACAAGGGTTAAACTTGTAACATGTGAATAGTACAAGGGCCAATATTGCATAAAATTTCATTTTTATAAGTCCAAGGACTAAATCTGCCAAACTTTGAAACTTGAGGGACCAAACATGTAAATTCTCCAAAGTTAACCATAAGGACCTATTTTGTCATTTATGAATAGTACAAGGTTTATTTTTGATTATTTTCACTTTTAAAATTCACCAAGGACTATATTTGACATTTTTCAAAGTTCAGGGACTAAAGTTGTCATTTTGTAAATTTTAAACTTTAAAGGGTTTATTTTGACAACTTTTGAATCCCATGGACCTTAAATGACATTTTACAAGTTTTTGAATTACCAGGGACTAGATTTGACAACTTTTGAAACTTGGGGGACTAAAACTACCAATTACGCAAACTTAATACGTTTTTCATCTAATTTTGATATTTTTGCATTTAAAACACATAAAACACTTATTTGTGATATTTTTATCATTTTGAAGCATTTCTGAGTGTTTTCAGATGTTTTTGCAGTCTAGATGGTACAAAAATGATGAGTATTTAGACACTCATCAGTTAGAGTATCTGAGTGGACCAATCCTAGCACCTTATTACTTTGGGACTTATTTTGAAGAACTTTCGTTTTGGGATTTTAATTTATTCTGGATATTGTATTTTCTTGTCACCAATTGTGTATATGTTTTGATACTTCATTTTTAAGGTTTCCGTTTGTAAAGATTTCATTTGTATGTTCTGATATGACACCAGAATGTGACACTTCTACCCTTGTCGGGTTGGGGTGTTACATGCAGCTAGCTTCTTTTGTTCCCCAAGAGCCATCATTTGTGCAGCAAAGTTGTCACTATCAAAAGCAGCACCTAAGATACTTTGTGCAAGAGTAGGATTTGATGCAGCTTGAAAAGTGTAAGTATCCCATTGCACATCAGTAAACTGAGTGGATAGTTCATCGATTTCTCTTTGTCTCTCAGGAGGCAAATTGGTAGTAAACTGAGCTTCAAGCTTTTGAGCCAATGCATGACTCTTCTTCATATCTCAGATACTCAGCTAGCATTCTTGCTTGTTCTTGCCTTTCTTGTTCACTCACATGATCTGAACCAAGCTCTTCATCAACCATTACTCCTTTCCCTTTGTTAGCAAGCTCATGAGCAGAATCATCTTGAGGAATATCAACAATAGGAACTTCAGAAGAAATACCCATGGAAGCATCAGAAGTAAGATGTTGAGGAGTGTCTTCAACAAGAGTAGAAGAGACATTAGCATTAGGATCCAAATTAAAACTTCTTCCAGCAACAAAGACTTCATGATGATCTGCTAAAGGTGGAGGAACTAGTTGTTCTTGCACAGATGAAGTTTGACCAAGTTCAGATGCAACATCCACCATTTGAGCATCAACAATAACATGATCATCAGCAGTTGCAACATTGACCACACATGGCTCCTTTGAAGATTCAGTGGAATCCTTGTTCAGAAACATTCTTCTCCTTCTTCTAGTAAACTGAATGGGTTCCTTGTTCTTTGAAGATTCAGCAACAATTGGAGAAGAAGCATGAGTCTTTTGAGCCACATCAGCCAAGATTTCAAGTGAATCCAAATAGGTATCCTCTTGCTCCTCATCAGAAGAAACCACAAACCTCCTTTTGCTATTTTGCCCAAGTTGTTCCTCTAAATTCTTAACCTTTCTCTTCAACCCCACAATATCACCACCAAGTGTAGATTTAGTCTCAGCAAGCTCTTTTTTGAGATCAACAACCTCTTCCACATACCTGTTAAATAGAGCATATATAGATGTAAGTGTAATAGGGTCCTCACCAGCAGATTGCTCAGTGTTAATGGGAGCTTCATTAGACCTTTCAGGAGAAATATGGACATGCTCAAAGATAGGAGAGCCTTCATCAAATGGCTCCCTAACTGGACTAGGTGTGGGTAGTCTATTAACCTCATGCTGAAACTCATCATGAGTAACATGAGTAGGTGGTGGACTAGGACTAGGTGTGGGTGAAGATGTAGGTGGAGGTTGGTCAGGAGAAATATGTGATGCTTCAGCAGCTACGGAAGGGCCCTCATCAATGGCAACTGATGTATTACCATCAGCAGCAACATCGGTAGAGGGTGGAGATCCAACAACATTACCCTCATCAGCAGTCTCATTGCCTTGAGGCAACATAGCTGCTAGTAAAGGATGATGTTCCCCCTCATAATGAGTTTTCATTGAAGCAAACAGTTTAGCACTTAAAGCTCCTATGGGACAAATACTTTATCTTGGGTTGTTATGTCTAAAATCATTTGTAAAAATCTAGGGTACATGAGAAACTTATGCTTTTTCCTTTGAATATTTTCTACCATATTATCAAAAATAAACTTAGAAAATTATAATTTAAACCCCTACGTGAAAGACATACAATACCACAACCCAATTGGGTAGGACTGATCCCATCCTCCGATTCATTGCTTGTATGCATGAGCAATGTGTGTACCAAAACCTACACATGGGACAGCGTGTTCTTGTGCCATATATTCAGTGTTCGTACTCGGTATCCAATTGCTCTTAGCCCAGAAGTATCTCCACAATATAGAGTGATAAACCCCGTCTTCATCATCCAAACGAAGTTGTCTCTGAATCAACTCCTCAGTCACAACATACTCTACTCCATCAATCGTAGCTTCTATCTCTGTGTCACTCCGTTTCCTAGCAGATGCCCAAAATTGTACAACCAATGATTCATATATCACATTTGGAGAGTGCGTTAGTGCATAATGAATCTTGGATCACTTCAAGAACTCCACCATTGGTTCATATAGTTCATGACCCTTTGCTTTTCCCAGAAAAGCAACTTTGTTATGATGTTTCTTAAATTGAAGCGCCATTTGAGTAATTGTGAGAATGGGTTATGATTCACTAACCGAAGTGTGTTTAAATCAAGTGAAGAGGGAATCAGTTAATTTTAGGCTAAGATATACGAAGAAGGTATTAGTAGAAGTTACCCAATTTATGGTCAAAAATATCGGAACAAGTTGTTGACCATATCTGACGTGTAAAGCAACTCCAACCAAATTTAAATTAACACTTCAGCAGAAAGTATGGTCAATCTGCTGAAGTAGGACAATCAGCATAAACAACTCAAATGACTAAGTCTCTTCAAGAAATATCTTGAGTTTTATCTTGGCACCCAACTCGCATTAATTGTCATCAAGCCTTGAATCCGCCTATAAGATAATCCCAATGCACACTTAACACACATCAATTACCCCCAATTAACTTCACAAACCCTAATTTCTCCAAAAACTCCACAATCATCAACAATAACAATGTCTACCAAACCATAAGTAATCAATCTAACTTCCTCCTCATCATCATCCTCATCCAGTGAAGATTCACACCCATTGTTCTGCTATCCCCATCAAGATGAACCTCGACCTTCAAAATTCCCAATTCTCCCTTCTTGTGAAGATGATAGTGTAGTGAATCCAAGTGATTCATTTAGGGGTTCTGATGACTCCACAGAGCGTCTAGAGCCAATCTTTAACATATGGGTGAAAGAGGAAGATGAGAAGACATCTATAACAACCCGTAAAATTTCTGGATTATTATAATAATATTTATCACGTCAGAAAATTCAAAACAATTATTTTCTGAAAAAATGCCAATATCAAAAATTTAAAAACGAGAGGTCATTTCATTTCTTTATAAATAAGACACCGCACATACAATACTTGCCCACAAAGTATTTGTGAAATTTATTATTGTCCAAGTTAATATGAAAGCATACATAAGCTTAATCCATTGTTCCGAAAAATTATTCCATATACTGCATTGCAGTAGCATACAAGACTAAAAATAAATACTGGGATAAGAGAAAAATACACTTTTCATCAATCACTAATAATTTATTTAAAGAAAACGAAGAAGTTATCTCGTGAATTGAAAGTCACAATACAAGCAACGATACCGACACCAAATTAATAACGGCAACAGCTTATAATCAAATTTCTAAGTAATAATGATGTCATATTATTACGTCTAAGAAATCAAGCTTCGAAAATATAATTTCTATTCTTTTCGGATACCGGGAAGCGATACCTAAACAGAGTTTCGATAAAACACGGGGTACAGATTATACAGTATTTGATAATAACACAAAAGAGATAAATTTATATCTCTCTCTCCCACGTTTCACCCCTACCTGCTTCCTCCCTCCCTATCTAATCGAGCCATGTACAGGAAAACATAAAAATGGAAAACCTGCAAACACCTTTCTCCTTTCTCATAATCTCACTCCCCAAAAACATGAATCAAATTGTCTCCCATGTCTCCTTCTGCTACCAACGCACGCCCCATCTAAGGTCAACCCCTCAAGCCTAAGTCTTGGATAGCTTGAAACATCACTTTCATCCTCATGGTCAGTCACAAGAAGACAAAAGGGATTGGTGTTGAAAGGGATAGCAGCCATATAAGTCATCTCACAAGACTCAAGACCAAGAAAGTTGTGTCAAGACTTACTCCAATCTCCTCTTTATGAATACCTCGAAAACCATCAAGGATTTGCACAAGTTCTTCTTAAAGACTCACTTAAAGAAATTAAGGTTCTAGAATTAGGGTTTCTTGAATGAAGTGGTTTTTGAAAATTGATAGACGGGTTTTGTTACCGGATGCATAAGGAAGCTATACCACTCGTCAATTGCTCTCATTCGTCCCAAGTCCCCTCCATTTGAGCTCGTGAGTTTTGGTGTTCATAGCTACTCAACCGCAAATTGTGTACATAGTAAGAACACATTCCTCCTCATTGTTTTGTTGTCTAATGATTTGTAATTACATTTAGTTGTAATTCGAATTTACAATATTTATTTGTGTCGATTGAAATTAATTATTGGGTGTTATAATGAAATTAAAATATTGGTAGTTAAATTGGCTAAGTTAAAAATGGTGTTGTTTTGTTGTTGTTGTTGTACGGCTATCAAGAAACCCAAGGGAAAGAAACAGAAAATGTAAAACTTTGATGTCTTAGTTTTCGGCTAAATTGGTAATTGTTATTTCGGCTTATGTTGGAAATCTGTTTGTTAGCTTGTCACAGTTCTCGGCTTGTTTAAAAATGTCTCCTTGGCTCCTGGTCAAATTTCGGCATATACAGTTTTGCCTATCAGCTTATCTAATACTCGGCGTATCTTTATTCTTTCTTTCTTTTATCTTTTTTTTTTTTCGATTTGTCCTGGCGTACTCGAATCGGGGTATTGCTTATTTTTATTTTTGACTCATTCTTGCTGGGTCGACCCTTACAGTCCCTAACCACGGGGTGACGGGTCATGTGCTCACGATCGGGAAGTTCCCGACCGATATAAGTCTTAGACGAGTATAATAGTAAACGTTATTGTTGTTTTGACTTCGGTGTGTTATTAGGTTACAAGAACAATGGTTTTGCGTTATTTATTTCACCAAGAGTCCGAAGCTTATATTGCTTCGGGTCACAACAAGACATCCCGAGAGTATTTGTCACACTGTTTACACTAGTTCTCAGGAAATACTTAGAGCCTCCCTATGATAGTTATCGAATTCCATTTTTTTCTTTTCGTTTTGACTTGTTTTCCTTAGTGTCAAAGCCATCTCACTCACTGGTTCTTCTCAAAACTATTTTGAAATAAAAGCTAGTATATGGGCCCAAGGCCAAGGGTAGAATAAGTGTTAGTTTGAGTGTGCTCGTTGGGCTGCGAAGCCCATTCAATTTCCAAGGGGTCTATTAGCAACCAAACAGCCACTAAGGCGTGTGAAGCCATATGTAGTCTTGATTTTTTCCCTCGACTTAATCTCATCTTATTCGAATTGTTCTCCGTCTCGTCACGACTCGATCCACCATTAACTCTCGACTTTTCCATTTGCACATATGGCATACAAAAGTTGTCGACATTTATCATTAATACAAAATAATGCTTGATCACGAAAAACATTAAAACAAGTAACTTTTAAATATCGCAACCAGATTAACAACAAAAATGTATCACACATTTAACTATATAAAGTCATAAGAATTGGAAAATATATATTTTCAACCGGCTAATAAAACATGATATACTATTTTTGACACGTCACCAATAGAAAATATATACTTAGTTCGTGCCAAATTTTCTAAAAACATATTTCTCTTCACCAGTTTCCAAACAAGATATAATTCATGAAAATCTATACTATATATTCCCTAGGGTATAAGAGTCGAGTTATATAAAACCTTTCAAAACATTTTAGTATATGGAATATGTTTATTAAGACTCTACATGAAATTTTTCCTATACGAACCTACAAATATATTTTTATAGCCATATTATATTTTCAAAAACAACGGGAATAATTATGATGACACTTACAAGCTTGATTAAAATTAAGTTAATACTTAAACCTTCCTTTAAAATGAATACATTTAAATCAAACAAATGTTAGAGACACATGAAAAGGATCTTGAGGCTTACATTGGTATTCAAATTATAAAAGTATACAAGTTGAATTATACTTAAAACCTTTTACTAATTGTATTGATTTTTTTTACTCTTTGTAACGACATGAAAATGTATATAAAGATATATCTCCTTCATAATATCAACTTAGTCCGATAATGTCCTAGTAGATGTATATACTTTTTGTACATCGTCACCCGGTTACCATCAAACCGAAGTTTTGTTCATCCTTGACATCTTTTTCTGCGTGTACCTTTCCAAGTATTATCATTTGGTCAACATTAAACCAAAGTCGTAATTCCTTCTTCGAGATTTATCCCATGTCATGCTCTCATAAGCCGAAATCCACAAAAATTCCTTGTAAATTGTTCTTAGATCAATGATGCCACAACAACAACAACAACAACAACAAAAACATTTGAAATTTATAAAGTTAGTTAAACTTTATCGAGTCTTAAACATAAAGACTAAATATGCCGTACTTAATTAGGTTGCGTGTCGGAGCCGTGCACTATCACTCATTGATTTAATATCCTTTAGACTTCATATTGCACATGGCCGAGGTGAGTTTCATAGCCCCTACTTTTACTTGTTTTATAACTTTTTTGGGAGAAGATACGTGCTCATCTTACTTAAATGATTTAAAATTCTGCATTCTATGCATACTATGCCCTTTGATTAATATGTTCTAAGATACATCATACCTAGATGCAATATGGGAAGACACGACAAAGGTTAAGGGTGACTCATCATTACTAACATGCCACAATGAAGTGGACAAAACCAATGGTACATGACCAAATCCATGGCCAAGACACCAAAGATTGCTCGCTGCATCACCTAGACACACTTCATGACTAAAGGGTAGGATAAGACATGGGACATATAAATGGTGTAAAATAAAAATCAAGGTGTAGTCTAAATCTATAACCAAGTCATCACCACTTATCGTCCGCCCAAAGTTCAAGCTTTGAAGTCAAGAAACCAGATCATGATGTACTAGGTAGATGTGTCATTAGAGGACGTCATGATGGGCACACTACCATTTCTTCAACTTAAATCTTCAAATGTGACCGAGGTGGCCTCCTCGATACTAAATCTATATAAAGCTCATAACATAGTGCCTATAACATCGCACTTACAATAAACTAAATAACATAACAATTTTTTTTTTCATCATTCATTTTTTTTTAATTTTTTTTACATAAACATAACATAAACATAAACATAACATCCCCCCACTTGAGATGAACAATGGGAATTTGGGGAGTCTTGAATGATCTTTAGGAATATGTCATCGACGAAAGCGTGATTCCCAAACCTTTCCACTTGAACCTTGAACTTAGGCAAATGATGACATCCCAATCACAAATAATGACTACATGTAACACCCCCAAATCTCGGTACAGCGGAAGACTTAATCAAGTTTTTGGGGCATTACTATTGGATTGGTATCGCA
>OU343216.1:51990995-52043978 GCA_910596185.1 Chrysanthemum makinoi
AAGTGTAAACCATACTTCAGTGAAACACCCTGCCGGAACCACCACTTCAGGGAAACACTGATCAGGGAAGTACCACTTCAGCTGAAACACGATAAAGACCGTGGTAACCACAACAACACTTTCACCAAGCACTACCAATACAAACCACTACAAGAGTCAGGGTGTTCATGGACCTTATGGGTGTACACTCGTACCCTAACCATTACAAGTGTGAACTTTCCCACAAGTGCACTAAATTTTCCAACAATCCTCCCCAAATTTAGTTCACTTCCTTTGCATGAAAATTAAACATCAAGCAAAACATGTGCATAAATGAAAATGTCCTGAGGATTGAATTTCCATCTTAGTAAATTACACGTTTCAAATATTCAAGAATCAGGGTGTTCTAAGGATTGAACCCTTCAACCCATTTGAATACCTGAAGATAAAATACACACAAGTTTTCAAACACTTATCAGCTCCTGACACTATACAAGCCATGTGTCCATATCCAAATTCATAAATGTTGTAAAAGCTAAAGTCCGAAGCTTCCTGAAGCGGCAAAAATTCAACATTTACATAGGTGGTTCCTCTTTAGTCATGCTCCTGCCAAGCACTTTTTCAAAGAAAATTAACCATTAAGAAGTAAACACTTCATCCTCCTTTCAGCAGGTTCTGAGCAACAACTTGGGATGTAAAAAAACATGTGCTCTAGTCCACTGAATGTTCAGCTTTCCACAATGAACTCAACTCCTAAGTTTCCTCAGGAGGGAGTTGGGTGTCCTAGCATTCAGTGACTAAGTTGGACTTAAAACCATCCATTTAGCAGACTTTATAACCAAGTCTCTAGCAAGAGCCCTTCGGTCAAGTGATCAGCTAAGTTCTGTTGAGATCTCACAAACTCTATAGATACACCCCATCATGATAAGCTCACGAATCATGCTATGTTGACACTCTAAGTGTCTAGACTTACCATTGTACATTTGGCATAAGCTTAGCCAATGTAGCTTCAATATCACAACGGATAGAAATAGGTGCTATAGGTTTAGGCCACAATGGAATCTCAAGAAGCAAGTTTTTCAACCATTCAGCTTCTTACCAGCAGCACCAAAGCCACAAATTCATATTCCATTGTTGAACTGGTGATGCAAGTTTGCTTCTTGGATGCCCAAGAAATTGCACCTCCACAAAGTAGGAATACCCAGCCACTGGTAGACGAATTGTCTTCAGTGTTACTGATCCAACTTGCATCAGTGTATCCTTCCAACACTGATGGGTAACCAGTATATGAGAGACTATAATCCATAGTTCTCTTCAAATACTTCAGTACCCTTTGAACTGCTTGCCAGTGATGAGCACTAGGATTACTAGTATACCTGCTCAATTTTCCCACTGCAAAACCAATATCAGGTCTTGTACAAGTCATGGCATACATCAGGCAGCCAATTACCCTAGAATACTCAAGTTGAGATACAACTTTGCCATGATTAGGCATCAGCTTCTCACAAGTATCCATAGGTGTACTCACTGAGTACAATCAAAGTAATGAATTTCTCGTACCTTCTCAATATAATGAGACTGAGAGATAGAAATTCATTTACTTTCATGTTTAATCCTTATACCAAGGATAACATCAGCCTCCCCCATGTCTTTCATGGAGAACTTTGATGACAAAAATTCCTTTGTCAGGTCAACCTGATTTTGGTCAGTGCCAAAAATCAACATGTCATCAACATATAGACAAATGATGACTCCTTTACCAGAATCATCAAATTTGCTATAACCATTTTTCAGCCTGGTTAAGAACATAACCACTAGACAAAACCACTTCATCAAATTTTGATGTCATGCTTAGGTGCCTGCTTTAGTCCATAGAGAGACTTAATCAGTTTACACACCTTGTTTTCATTGCCAGGCATGATGAAGCCCTGAGGTTGGTTCATATAAACCTCCTCATCCAATTCACCATTCAAGAAAGCTGTCTTCACATCCATCTGATGAATAATCAAATTGTGAATAGATGCCATATCAATCAGCAGTCTTATGGTACTGATACGAGCCACAGGGGCATAAGTATCAAAATAGTCTATCCCTGACTTTTGTTTAAAGCCCTGAATAACTAATCTAGCCTTGAACTTTTCAATAGTTCCATCTACCTTCATTTTCTTTTGAAAATCCATTTGCAACCTAGAGGTTTGCAACCAGGAGGTAGATCAACCAACACCCAAGTGTTGTACCCCATGATGGAATCCATCTCATCATTGATTGCTTCTTTCCAGAAAGCAATATCCTGGACTTCATTGCTTCTTCAAATGTCTTGGGATCATCCTCAACAATGAAGCAATAGGAGTATTGGTCTGAGACCTCATCCCTTGTTCCTTCAACTAAGTATAGTTGAAACTAAGGTCCAAATGACTTTGGAGTCCGACCTTTGCTCTTCTTGAGCACATGTTCAGGTTGTTGAACCACAACCTCATCAGGGACCACTGATGGTTCATCATCAGGGACTCTGATACACCAGTGTCATGAGTTCCATTAGGAATCCTCTGACTTGGTCTAGGGACTGATGAGAATTTATTCTCATCAAAGTTTGCATCCCTTGATTCAATTATTGAGTTAACTGAAACAAATTCATTAGGTTCAATAACATAGAACCTAAAAGCCTTGGAATGCTCAGCATATCCAACAAAGATGCAGTCAATGCCTCTTTCACCCAAAGTCTTTGGCTTTGGATCAGGGAGTCTTACAACAGCCCTACAACCCCAGACCTTGAGATAGTTCAGGTTGGGTTTTCTTTTAGTCCAGAGTTCATAAGGGGTAACCTTGTTCCTTTTGTTGGGAACCCTATTTAATAAATAGCAAGCTGTTACATAGCTTCACCCAGAACCCTTGACTCAGTCTTGAATAGGACAACATGGAATTAACCATCTCCTTCAGCACCCTGTTTTTCCTTTCAGAAATACCATTTTGCTGAGGAGTATAAGGGGCAATCGTTTCATGGATAATTCCAACAGACTGAAAATACAGAGTATCCATGTACTCACCTCCCCTATCAGTCCTTAATCTTTTGATCAAAGACCCAAGTTGTAATTCAACTTCAGTTTTAAACACTTTGAATTTATCTAAAGCTTCATCCTTGGAATGTAACAGAAAAACATAACAAAACCTAGAAGCATCATCAATAAATGTCACAAAGTACTTCTTGTTCCCCAAAGAGGGAGTGGCATGCAAATCACACAGATCACTGTGAATAAGCTCCAAGAGATTAGTCTCACGACTAACACCCTGAAAAGGTTTCTTGGTAATCTTGGTCAACATGCAAGTTTTACACTTTTCAGTGTCCATGTCAAAGGCTGGATCAACCCATCCTTAGACATATCTTGCAACCTTTTTATAAGAACATGGCCAAGTCTAGCATGCCACAGGGTAGAGTCAGTCAGGTCAGTAGGTGTGGTCACAAAGCTGAATTTACACTATAAGTGGAAATAAATACACTATCAGTGGAAATATTAAGCCTGAACATTTGATTACATAAATAACCAAAACCAATAAAAAACCATGCTTAGAAAGCACAAATTTATCAGAATCAATAACTTGTTTATAACCATGATTATTCAAACTACTACTTGAAACCAAGTTCTTCCTAATATCAGGAACATGAATAACATCTAACAAAGTTACAATCTTCCTGAACTAACCTAAGATCTACACAACCACGACCATACACCAAGGCTGTTGACTCATTTCCCATGTGAAGAATAGAACCATCATTCAGTGACTCATAAGTCTTGAACCAGCTTCTATCTTTACACATATGAACTGTTGCACCAGAGTCAACCCACCACGCAACATCATCATCCTGAACATAAAAAGATTCAGATACATATGTAACATAATAAATCTGAAAAGACTTATTAAACATATTGACCTTCAGTGAGGTTGGCTGATCCACCCCTCCCTGAACCATTAGTGCCTGATCCATTGGCTTTACCACCAACTTTAACACCCTTGCAGCCCCTTTTAATGTGACCAGTCTTGCCACATTTCCAACAAGTAGGTGTTGCCTTCTTGTTGGCATCTGCCCTTGTGTTGTCATGATATTTGCGTTTGCCTTTGTTGTCATTGTACCTGGTGGAGTTGTTATGCTCCACCATATTGACAAAAGATGGTCCAGTAGCATTGCTACTCTTTGGCTTGTCATTATCCTGCATCTTGAGAGATTCTTCAATGCGCAGATGACTGCCCAACTCAACCAGAGTTAACTCCTCTTTCTTATGTTTCAAGGTATGCTTGAAAATCTTTCAAGAAGGAGGAGTTGTCAATGACACATTAGACTTTAATGGCCTCATCCATGTTCATATTGTGTTGTGTAAACCTTCCAAGTATTCCAAGAAGTTCATTGTATTGTTCCATAATTGGTCTTGAATCAGTCATTTTGTAATTTGTGAAATTACTAACAAGGAACTTCTTACTTGATGCATCCTCAGCCATAAATTTGGCATCCAAGGAATCCCACAGTTCTTTGGAAGATTCAAAGTTCTGATAAATATCAAACAGAGAATCAGACATACCATTGAGAATAAGACCTCTGCATATGTAGTCATCATTCTCCCATTTGCTCTTCCTCCTGATCTGCTCCACGGTAGCATCATCACCATCATCAGGAATTGTGTAGTCAGCACAAACCACACTCATGCTTAACAGCAAGAAATGCATCTTCTTCTGCCACCTCCTAAAGTCCACCCCTTCAAACTTGTCCAGCTTAGCAAAGCTTGAAGCCATGTGTTTCATTGCAGCAGTTGCCATTGATTATCACAAAATAGTTTACTTTGATTGTGGTGTGTGTAACTCCCAGAACAGGGTAAGATAATAACTCAGCAGAAACAACAATTATTCAGCAGAAACAAATACCACTAAGTGGTTACCGGATATCACTTGAATTGTGTGATCACTTTCCAAAGTAAACTATTCGCCCCTAATGCCTGGGTTACACGAATATCTACTTGGGATAAGACCAAATGCAGTTATGGAATTAGGCACAATCAATAACCCTTGCGCTATAAGTGTTTTGTGTTTTCTGTTTTTGTGTTCTTCATGCATAATCAGATATCCTATTTATAGGATAATACTCTGGCTAATTCATGGAATTATGAGTATTAATCGGCCCATTAATAGCCTCATAATTATCCCCATTATAGCCGTTACATGACCAATTAAACGTGGTCATTAAGCAGTTGAAACTGCCACTTGAATAGGTCAAAGCCGGTACAAGCTTCAGTACTTTCATCAGTACTTTCATAGTGCTATCAGTGGTTACACTGCTTCAGTGGAAACACCACTGCTTCAGTGTAAACACTATTTCAGTGGAAACACCACTTCAGTGGAAACACTGATCCAGTGGAAGTACTGCTTCAGTGGAAACACTGATAATCAGTGGTAACCACAATAGTACTTTCACCAAGCACTACCAATACAAACCACTACAAGAGTCAGGGTGTTCATGGACCTTATGGGTGTACACTCCGTACCTCCTAACCCATTACAAGGTGTGAACTATTCCCACAAGTGCACTAAATTTTCCAACAAAAACAAACAAACAAACAAACAAAATATTGAGTTTGTGAATTTTGATTTTTGATCGTGTTGGATGGATTAGGGGTGCTTCATCGGTCGAAAACGGATCGACCGAGACCGAATCGGCAAAAACCCTAGACCGAGACCGAGACTGAATGTGGTCGGTCGGTCTCGGCCGGCCAACAAGGCTAAATTTCGGGTTTGGTCCGGACCGGACTGGACGAGACGAACGGCAAAAACCAGCCGAGACCGACACGCCGAGTCCATCAGTCCGGTCGGTTTCGGTTCTGGGACGGTAGGGTTTGTCGGTCTGTCGGCCATCCGGTCCGTGCTCACCCTAGGATGGAGTGTTGTTTTCTTCATTAATTGCCCAGTGACCCAAAACAGTGACCCATGAGGTCCAAGTGACCCAAAACAACTAATAAGAAAAGCACCAATTTTTGTATCACCCTTTATATGCCGAGTACATAGGTAAAGAATAATAACATGGCATTAGTTTTCAACCATCGGATCAAAGTAATATTCAATCTTGACCCTATAAATTAATATTTAACCTTATCCTTATCTATGTGCTTGAATTTTTGGAATGTAGGATGCATTGAACACGTTTTATTTAACAAACCGGATAAGTTTGAAAGTAACACATTAAATTTATACAATTATAGCTATAAAAGACCGTTGAAATTCAGGGTATTTTAAGAAAACGTTGAAAAAAATAGTGAATGACATTGGATAAATAAACGTAAAGGATAAAGTTGGTAATAATGAAACATAAGTCATGAAACATATTAGTTGAGTAATCGAAAAAGATAAGTTGGTAATAATAAAACAAAAGTTATATGAAACACACTATCACCGAATCAAACATAACCATCTTCAATCTCTTTTTTCCCACTAAAGCGAGATACCACCACATGCAAGTTGATAAGAAATTATGTAGCACTTATTTGTAGACCGCATTGTTTATGCAATTCGTGAGGTTTCCGTCTTCATCTCAAATCTAATCCTTTTTTACTCCTAACGCGAGAATCGGCTACATAAAAAGGTCATGATCAACTTGATTTTCGTTGGTTGTTCCGTGTCCCTATACCTGTCCCGCGCCATCCTAAAAGTTCTACCAAATTGTTACACCCATCCGAGTATACATTTGAATAAATTTTCAAAGACCTTTGACCTATTGGACCAGTTTTATAATCCTCTAATCTCTCTTTGTCAAAATTACCCATATGACCCATTGGATTTACAAGTACTGACAAACAATATATTGCAACTCAAAATATTAATAATATATAATTTCTAGCCTTAATATATAAACCTTGATAAATTATCAACTACAAACCTAAAATCCAAAATATTGTGCAAAAAGTTTAGAACATCATCAACACTCCTATGCAGCCGGACTGAGCATATATTATCGCATCTTCGATAATAACAATGAATGAAAACATAGTAAGAAGGACAATAAAGTAAAGAACAGATGGCAATTCGTGAGACTACACAAATATGAGATTTAAACTTCAAATATTACTTTAGTTGCCCTGAGAATGCCAAAATTGCTTGGAAATCTCAGTCTCACTGGGCAAATAAATATGTATAAATGCTACTTCTAAAGACGAATGGGTGAAATGCGTAGCAGTCAAAATGGGTATAATTTAACTTTTAATAAGAATTTTGGAGTTTTATGTATGAATGTACGTTGCAATTCCCATGACTCTACCTGGTAACACGTTTCTTTTTTAGCTAGTTCTTTAACTTAAACCTATATGACCTATTAGAGATAAACAAAACAAAGCAACCTATTTATAGATAGGTGAGTTTAAATTGTCATCTTTAGCTACTTTCATAAATTGTACTAAAAATGTGTAGGCAATCATAGATAGGGAAGACATTAGGGGTGTGCATTATTTGGGTAATAACCGAATAAAGTAAAAATCGACCGAACTTATAACTGAATTGAATTTGTTAAAAAACCGAACTGAACGAACAAAAATTCGGTTTTCCATTTAGATATGATTTTCGCTATTTGAACCGAAAACCGAATTATTTATATATATCAAAAAAGACTACAAAACTTTATCCTAAATAAAAAGACTTTTTATGCTTATAAATTTTTTTCCCAAAAATCTATATAATTAAATTTAAAAAAATATATATAAATGGTGTAATTCAGTTATTCGGTCAACCCGAAAACGAACCGAATCCAATTCGGTTCGGTTTCACAAAAACAAAATTTAACCGAACTAACCGAACACCCGATAACCCGAAACCGATGAACACCCCTAAAAGACATAACGAAAAAGCTTGAAATAGAAAAGCTTGAAAGGGAATAAGCAATTGCTACAACCAAACACAAACAGCAACTGAGAATGAGCACCCTTTTAATTGGAATAAACAGTTGCTACAACCAAACACAAAGATAAATAACAACTAAGAAGGAACAAATGGCCGGGTTTTGATTGGCAGAGAATTATCAATCAAGAGTGGAGCAGAACACCATCTCACTTGAGCACAAGATATAGGAAGGTGGCTAATGATTAAAGCAGTGCAGCAAGCATTGAAAGTAGCTAGGCTTGCAAAGAGATGTATGTACTAAAGAATACAACAGCGAAGTTGTGCAAAAGTTCCTTCTTGTTCATGTTGACAAAGAAACGGGTGTCAGAATCAAAACTCATCAAAACTCACATTCACCTTAGTTGTCATGATCAATAATCAGAAGCGTATATATATAATGCACAATCTAAAACACTGTTTTAGTCAATATAGAATAGCCAAATGAACAAATGATTGATTTAGAAAGAATTTCATTACCACGCTATGTCTAAACAACATGCTAGCAAAGCTTAATTTCATTACCCTTAAAAGAATACCCAAAAATGCCTATAAACTGCAATTTTGCAACTTTGCATATGACTCAAACAACCATTAAATAGTACTTTTAAAGCAAATCCAAACACCCCTTAAAACAATCCAATTTCCATTAAAACTCTTGTTTGGAATCAGCCCCAAACACCCCTTAAAAGTCGATGGGTAACATTCATGTATCATACTAAGTATGTTACATATCAACCAAACCAAACCCGGTTTGACATGCAAAAATTTTGTTGGAACACAAACCCAACCCGTTCGTTTGCCAACTTAAGTTCATTAACTTCAATATTGTAATAATAGAGAATTATCAATAGGTTTCAAGATGGACTTTGTTACCGCTACATATTGTAATTTGATAACCCCAAAACTAAACGGGTCAAAAAATAGTATAAATTGCTCAAATAATTTGAGATTAAACAAAATTTGTTATGTTACATTTTCTATGGCATAAGCAAATCCAAACAATTGATGCTTGTCCTTTAAGAAAAAGCTTAAGCAGGAAAACACACACACACACACACACACCATCAATTATATACTTTCCTTAGCATGAAAAGGAATATCATCTGTAAAGTTTGAGAATATAAAGGGTGTATTTGGATTAGCTTACTGCAGACTTATGAGCTTATTGCTTATTTTAAGCAATTTACTTCAAATATTCCTAATGCTTTTGAAGCATGTAGCATACACATTCAGACATTCTGGAAGGTAGAGAGGAATATAAAGTACTTTCTTTTCCTTGTTAACATCGGAACTGCAAAGCTAAGGCGAAAGGTATAAGGATTTAAAAACACGTGCAACGTTTCAAAAAAATAATAATAATAAATTAAGATAATTTAACATGTCATACTTGCTCCACATTGGCGAGATGCCCAGGTAATTACACCACTTGATGTAGTTATCAGTTCAAATTTGGAAATACATTCTCCACAGCATTCTCGTCCACTTTCTTAAACAAATCAAAATTTATCTTATCTCGTGATTTTTGAATTGGTATTATCTCCTTGTCGGTTTTTACCTTGAAAAACAGCCTTGATAGCTTACAATCTAATACCGGTAATAGGTGACTGAATTAATGGAACCAAAGCGTTCTGCTCAGAATTAATTTTGAGCTAAGGCACCTGTTTAGGCGCTTCCACGTTCAATTCAGATTTAGCATTAGCAGTTGGGCTTTAGGGAATTAATTGTATATGACCCTTTTTCAGTCTTTCTCCCCATTAGGATTCTCTTACCAGGTAAATGAAAACTTAAAACAACACACTTTCTTGGTTAAGTTACTAGATACTATTAAATAATCCTAGTTTATCCCACCACATCTTACTTATAAAGAAGGCACCTAGACAGACTTAAAGTGCGAAGTCTCCTTCTACTGCAGGGATTGGACATCCTGGAATATCCAGATTTAGGCACTTTGCACAGAAGTGTCAAGAAAATTATATACCAAGTCATCACTCAGATCTAAAAACTATTCATCTGTACGGACCACAAATCTCTAATGGAAACATGATTAATCCATGTTTTCTTAAGTCTGAAAGTTGCGAAAGTTACCAATCAGTAGGAGCTATTTAAAGTTCTCAGTCAGTCTAAACTCATCAACTAAAAGTTTCTATAGACCATGTGAATATCAAGTAGCTACAAAAGTAAAAAAACTAAACAAATATGAATATAAATGAAGATCTAATTCAAGTTATAGAAGGATACCTGGTCAGGAGGCTTTTTTATGGAACATGAATATTCCTTGGTGTTCAATGTCATCATTGTTACCAAATTTACGCAAGACGGTCCACGTGTCTCAAGCGACCTTTTTCGATAAAAAGAGCATTAAGGTAAAGAAATTGTCGGAAAGCCCAGGCTCAATGACCCCTTCCCGACCCTTCGGGAACCTTCTCTGCATAACTCGATAACACCCCTCTGTTCATGGGGTATAGAGGATCATTAAAACACCCAACTTGCCAAGAGAATCATAAAATTAGCTCTTTATGCCTACACAATAATAACAATGGAGTAAAATTTTATGTAATAAGTGCAATCATGAAGTAGGTTGTTTACAACCATGTAAGAATAACATAACTTTAAAAGAGCTTGGAACAGGTACTCAATCAATGAATGTCTCTTCAGTTAAAATAAACTAATGAACCTCGTGACTAACTTTTCTGTAAAATAACATACCTTGAATGAACCGGTGACTAAATTTTTCTATAAATAGGCAATGGAAAATCACTACATAAATGCCTATTTGTCGAAATCGATTTTATACTCGTACGTTTTGAGCTTCAACCATTAACTCTCCCTAAGTTAGTTGAATTTTATTCGCAGTTTATAAGTTACTTTACTCGGCGACTTGTTAGAAGATACACCTTCTCGTCCATCACAAATATCACCACCTTAATTAACAAATAGTATTACACACTTTGATGCCATGATCACAAAAATCAACTTGGCAAATTTTAAAATCAACGAACATTCTAGCAACTCAATAAAACAATTGTTGAATGGGGCGTTCATCAAACACTTGGTGTGTGCTAAAAATCTATCTGAATTATCATATACACATCAATTAGATGGATTGTTGAGAGTTGATCTAAATAAAAAGATTTAAGGGATTAAGATTTCCATACCTTCACATTAGAAGAGATGGGGTAGTGATTATGAACGGGAGAAAATTTTGAACGATAATGTTGTTTGATTTGAAATATGTATGATGTTTGAATTGGTGACTTCGTGTAATTGAAAGCTATGCGGTGCAATGAGACATTGAAGGGCGAATATAATTGATGGGAAGGAGCGTACAGAAGAAGTCTGAATCGAGTAGTACTTTACAAAAATATCAATGGCTAAGCTTCAAGAAATATCTTATTAAATTACGGTTGTTTTAGGGGTTGTACAAAAAACTCTGTTTTATTATATAGTATAGATATCTCAAATCAATCTCTTGTACTTGTTTTCTTTGTTTTCTCCTTTAAATAGAACCACAAACATGCATGAAACTCAAAACAATAACAAGTCGTTTATGTCAAATCATTGATAAAGATTTCTTGTAATCTTTGAGGTCTTTCTTTGTTTTTCTCTTTTTCTTTTAAGTTGATCGACAAGGGTTTTCGATCCTTTAAAATACCATTTGAAAAGGGATTTGCCAACACTAAAAGTGAGTGCACACATCACCAATCAGCATAGCGGTGGTACTGTGTGCAGATGGTTGATTTATGATGAAAGAATCAAAAAGTGTGGTGTGTATATCAAACACTCTTTTGAAAACCTTAGTCCTTAGATATGAAAATCTCGTTTTTTTTTTTTCAGTCAAAAGCTTGAAAGTTGTGTTTCACAATTTAAAAAAAAAAAAAAAAAAAAAAAAAACTGTTGGTGTGTAACTCCCAGAACAGGGTAAGATAATCAACTTCAGCAGAAACAACAACTATTCAGCAGAAACAAATACCATTAAGTGGTTACCGGATATCACTTGGAATCGTGTGATCACTTTCCAAAGTAAACTATTCGACCCTAATGCCTGGGTACACGAATATCTACTTGGATAAGACCAAATGCAGTTATGAGAATTAGCACAATTCAATAACCCTTGCGCTTATAAGTGTTTGTGTTCTGTGTGCTCTTCATGCATAATCAGATATCCTATTTATAGGATAATACTCTTGGCTAATTCAATGGAATTATGAGTATTAATCGGCCATTAATAGCCTTAATTATCCCCATTATAGCCGTTAGTGGTTACATGACCTATTAAACGTGGTCATTAAGCAGTTGAAACTGCCACTTGAATAGGTCAAAGCCGTTACAAGCTTCAGTACTTCATCAGTACTTCATAGTGCTATCAGTGGTTACACTGCTTCAGTGGAAACACCACTGCTTCAGTGTAAACATACTTCAGTGAAACACCACTTCAGTGAAACACCACTTCAGTGGAAACACCACTTCAGTGATCCACGATGGAAGTACTGCTTCAGTGTAAACACTGATAATCAGTGGTAACCACAACAGTACTTTCACCAAGCACTACCAATACAAACCACTACAAGAGTCAGGGTGTTCATGGACCTTATGGGTGTACACTCCGTACCTCCTAACCCATTACAAGGTGTGAACTATTCCCACAAGTGCACTAAATTTTCCAACAATCCTCCCAAATTTAGTTCACTTCCTTTGCATGAAAATTAAACATCAAGCAAAACATGTGCATAAATGAAAATGTCCTGAGGATTGAATTTCCATCTTAGTAAATTACACGTTTCAAATATTCGAGAATCAGGGTGTTCTAAGGATTGAACCCTTCAACCCATTTGAATACCTGAAGATAAAATACACACAAGTTTTCAAACACTTATCAGCTCCTGACACTATACAAGCCATGTGTCCATATCCAAATTCATAAATGTTGTAAAAGCTAAAGTCCGAAGCTTCCTGAAGCGGCAAAAATTCAACATTTACATAGGTGGTTCCTCTTTAGTCATGCTCCTGCCAAGCACTTTTTCAAAGAAAATTAACCATTAAGAAGTAAACACTTCATCCTCCTTTCAGCAGGTTCTGAGCACAACCTTGGGATGTAAATAAAACATGTGCTCTAGTCCACTGAATGTTCAGCTTTCCACATTGAACTCAACTCCTAAGTTTCCTCAGGAGGGAGTTGGGTGTCCTAGCATTCAGTGACTAAGTTGGACTTAAACCCATCCCTTTAGCAGACTTTATAACCAAGTCTCTAGCCAGACCCTTCGTCAAGTGATCAGCTAAGTTCTGTTGAGATCTCACAAACTCTATAGATACCACCCCATTCATGATAAGCTCACGAATCATGCTATGTTTGACACCTAAGTGTCTAGACTTACCATTGTACATTTGGCTATAAGCCTTAGCCAATGTAGCTGCACTATCACAACGGATAGAAATAGGTGCTATAGGTTTAGGCCACAATGGAATCTCAAGAAGCAAGTTTTTCAACCATTCAGCTTCTTTACCAGCAGCAGCTAAAGCCACAAATTCATATTCCATTGTTGAACTGGTGATGCAAGTTTGCTTCTTGGATGCCCAAGAAATTGCACCTCCACCAAGTAGGAATACCCAGCCACTGGTAGACGAATTGTCTTCAGTGTTACTGATCCAACTTGCATCAGTGTATCCTTCCAACACTGATGGGTAACCAGTATATGAGAGACTATAATCCATAGTTCTCTTCAAATACTTCAGTACCCTCTGAACTGCTTGCCAGTGATGAGCACTAGGATTACTAGTATACCTGCTCAATTTTCCCACTGCAAAACCAATATCAGGTCTTGTACAAGTCATGGCATACATCAGGCAGCCAATTACCCTAGAATACTCAAGTTGAGATACAACTTTGCCATGATTAGGCATCAGCTTCTCACAAGTATCCATAGGTGTACTCACTGGAGTACAATCAAAGTAATTGAATTTCCTCAGTACCTTCTCAATATAATGAGACTGAGAGATAGAAATTCTTTTACTTTCATGTTTAATCCTTATACCAAGGATAACATCAGCCTCCCCCATGTCTTTCATGGAGAACCTTGATGACAAAAATTCCTTTGTCAGGTCAACCTGATTTTGGTCAGTGCCAAAAATCAACATGTCATCAACATATAGACAAATGATGACTCCTTTACCAGAATCATCAAATTTGCTATATACACATTTGTCAGCCTGGTTAAGAACATAACCACTAGACAAAACCACTTCATCAAATTTTTGATGCCATTGCTTAGGTGCCTGCTTAAGTCCATAGAGAGACTTAATCAGTTTACACACCTTGTTTCATTGCCAGGCATGATGAAGCCCTGAGGTTGGTTCATATAAACCTCCTCATCCAATTCACCATTCAAGAAAGCTGTCTTCACATCCATCTGATGAATAATCAAATTGTGAATAGATGCCATATCAATCAGCAGTCTTATGGTACTGATACGAGCCACAGGGCATAAGTATCAAAATAGTCTATCCCTGACTTTTGTTTAAAGCCCTGAATAACTAATCTAGCCTTGAACTTTTCAATAGTTCCATCTACCTTCATTTTCTTTTTGAAAATCCATTTGCAACCTAGAGGTTTGCAACCAGGAGGTAGATCAACCAACACCCAAGTGTTGTTCCCCATGATGGAATCCATCTCATCATTGATTGCTTCTTTCCAGAAAGCAATATCCTGGGACTTCATTGCTTCTTCAAATGTCTTGGGATCATCCTCAACAATGAAGCAATAGGAGTATTGGTCTGAGACCTCATCCCTTGTTCCTTCAACTAAGTATAGTTGAAACTCAGGTCCAAATGACTTTGGAGTCCTGCCCCTTTTGCTCTTCCTGAGCACAGGTTCAGGTTGTTGAACCACAACCTCATCAGGGACCACTGATGGTTCATCATCAGGGACCTCTGATATACCAGTGTCATGAGTTCCATTAGGAATCCTCTGACTTGGTCTAGGGACTGATGAGAATCTATTCTCATCAAAGTTTGCATCCCTTGATTCAATTATTGAGTTAACTGAAACAAATTCATTAGGTTCAATAACATAGAACCTAAAAGCCTTGGAATGCTCAGCATATCCAACAAAGATGCAGTCAATGCCTCTTTCACCCAAAGTCTTTTGCTTTGGATCAGGGAGTCTTACAACAGCCCTACAACCCCAGACCTTGAGATAGTTCAGGTTGGGTTTTCTTTTAGTCCAGAGTTCATAAGGGGTAACCTTGTTCCTTTTGTTGGGAACCCTATTTAATAAATAGCAAGCTGTTAACATAGCTTCACCCCAGAACCCTTGACTCAGTCTTGAATAGGACAACATGGAATTAACCATCTCCTTCAGCACCCTGTTTTTCCTTTCAGAAATACCATTTTGCTGAGGAGTATAAGGGGCAAGTTTCATGGATAATTCCAACAGACTGAAAATACAGAGTATCCATGTACTCACCTCCCTATCAGTCCTTAATCTTTTGATCAAAGACCCAAGTTGTAATTCAACTTCAGTTTAAACACTTTGAATTTATCTAATGCTTCATCCTTGGAATGTACAGAAAACATAACAAAACCTAAAAGCATCATCAATAAATGTCACAAAGTACTTCTTGTTCCCCAAAGAGGGAGTGGCATGCAAATCACACAGATCACTGTGAATAAGCTCCAAGAGATTAGTCTCACGACTAACACCCTGAAAAGGTTTCTTGGTAATCTTGGTCAACATGCAAGTTTTACACTTTTCAGTGTCCATGTCAAAGGCTGTGATCAACCCATCCTTAGACATATCTTGCAACTTTTTATAATGAACATGGCCAAGTCTAGCATGCCACAGAGTAGAGTCAGACAGGTCAGAGGTGGTCACACAGGCTGAATTTACACTATCAGTGGAAATATTAAGCCTGAACATTTGATTACATAAATAACCAAAACCAATAAAAACACCATGCTTAGAAAGCACAAATTTATCAGAATCAATAACTTGTTTATAACCATGATTATTCAAACTACTACTTGAAACCAAGTTCTTCCTAATATCAGGAACATGAATAACATCTAACAAAGTTACAATCTTTCCTGAACTAAACCTAAGATCTACAAAACCACGACCATGCACCAAGGCTGTTGACTCATTTCCCATGTGAAGAATAGAACCATCATTCAGTGACTCATAAGTCTTGAACCAGCTTCTATCTTTACACACATGAACTGTTGCACCAGAGTCAACCCACCACGCAACATCATCATCCTGCACATAAAAAGATTCAGATACATATGTAACATAATAAATCTGAAAAGACTTATTAAACATATTCTGACCTTTCAGTGAGTTGGCTGATCCACCACTCCCTGAACCATTAGTGCCTGATCCATTGGCTTTACCACCAACTTTAACACCCTTGCAGTCCCTTTTAATGTGACCAGTCTTGCCACATTTCCAACAAGTAGGTGTTGCCTTCTTGTTGGGATCTGCCCTTGTGTTGTCATGATATTTGCGTTTGCCTTTGTTGTCATTGTACCTGGTGGAGTTGTTATGCTCCACCATATTGACAAAAGATGGTCCAGTAGCATTGCTACTCTTTGGCTTGTCATTATCCTGCATCTTGAGAGATTCCTCAATGCGCAGATGACTGCCCAACTCAACCAGAGTTAACTCCTCTTTCTTATGTTTCAAGGTATGCTTGAAATCTTTCCAAGAAGGAGGGAGTTTGTCAATGACACAAGAGACTTTAATGGCCTCATCCATGTTCATATTGTGTTGTGTAAACCTTCCAAGTATTCCAAGAAGTTCATTGTATTGTTCCATAACTGGTCTTGAATCAGTCATTTTGTAATTTGTGAAATTACTAACAAGGAACTTCTTACTTGATGCATCCTCAGCCATATATTTGGCATCCAAGGAATCCCACAGTTCTTTGGAAGATTCAAAGTTCTGATAAATATCAAACAGAGAATCAGACATACCATTGAGAATAAGACCTCTGCATATGTAGTCATCATTCTCCCATTTGCTCCTCCTCCTGATCTGCTCCACAGTGGCATCATCACCATCATCAGGAATTGGTGTAGTCAGCACATAAACCACACTCATGCTTGACAGCAAGAAATGCATCTTCTTCTGCCACCTCCTAAAGTCCACCCCTTCAAACTTGTCCAGCTTAGCAAAGTTTGAAGCCATGTGTTTCATTGCAGCAGTTGCCATTGATTATCACAAAATAGTTTACTTTGATTGTTGGTGTGTAACTCCCAGAACAGGGTAAGATAATCAACTTCAGCAGAAACAACAACTATTCAGCAGAAACAAATACCACTAAGTGGTTACCGGATATCACTTGGAATCGTGTGATCACTTTCCAAAGTAAACTATTCGACCCTAATGCCTGGGTTACACGAATATCTACTTGGGATAAGACCAAATGCAGTTATGGAATTAGGCACAATTCAATAACCCTTGCGCTTATAAGTGTTTTGTGTTTTCTGTGTGTTCTTCATGCATAATCAGATATCCTATTTATAGGATAATACTCTTGGCTAATTCAATGGAATTATGAGTATTAATCGGCCCATTAATATCCTCATAATTATCCCCATTATAGCCGTTAGTGGTTACATGACCAATTAAACGTGGTCATTAAGCAGTTGAAACTGCCACTTGAATAGGTCAAAGCCGTTACAAGCTTCAGTACTTTCATCAGTACTTTCATAGTGCTATCAGTGGTTACACTGCTTCAGTGGAAACACCACTGCTTCAGTGTAAACACTATTTCAGGAAAAACACCACTTCAGTGGAACCACTGATCCAGTGGAAGTACTGCTTCAGTGGAAACACTGATAATCAGTGGTAACCACAATAGTACTTTCACCAAGCACTACCAATACAAACCACTACAAGAGTCAGGGTGTTCATGGACCTTATGGGTGTACACTCCGTACCTCCTAACCCATTACAAGGTGTGAACTATTCCCACAAGTGCACTAAATTTTCCAACAAAAACAAACAAACAAACAAACAAAATATTGAGTTTGTGAATTTTGATTTTGTGATTCGTGTTGGATGGATTAGGGGTGCTCATCGGTCGAAAACCGGATCGGACCGAGACCGAATCCGGCAAAAACCCTAGACCGAGACCGAGACTGAATGTGGTCGGTCGTCTCGGTCCGGCCCGGTCCAACAAGGCTAATCGGTTTGTGGTCCGGAACGGATGGATCGAGACCGAATCCGGCAAAAACCTAGACCGAGACCGACGCGGTCCAAGTCCGGTCGGTTTCGTTTCGGTCCGGTCGGTTTTGTCGGTCGGTCCGGTCCATCCGGTCCGTTTGCTCACCCCTAGGATGGAGTGTTGTTTTCTTCATTAATTGCTCCAAGTGACCCAAAACAGTGACCCATGAGGTCCAAGTGACCCAAAACAACTAATAAGAAAAGCACCAATTTTTGTATCACCCTTTATATTGCCGACCGTACATAGGTAAGAATAATAACATGCATTAGTTTTCACCCGGATCAAAGTAATATTCAATCTTGACCCTATAAATTAATATTTAACCTTATCCTTATCTATGTGCTTGAATTTTTGGAATGTTAGGATGCATTTGAAGCACGTTTTATTAACAAAACCGGATAAGTTTGAAAGTAACACTTAAATTTATACAATTACTAGCTAAAGACACGTGAAATTCACGGGTATTTTAAGAAAACGTTGAAAAAAATAGTGAATGACATTGAATAAGTAAACGTAAAGGATAAAGTTGGTAATAATGAAACATAAGTCATGAAACATATTAGTTGAGTAATCGAAAAAGATAAGTTGGTAATAATAAAACAAAAGTTATATGAAACACACTATCACCGAATCAAACATAACCATCTTCAATCTCTTTTTTCCCACTAAAGCGAGATACAACCACATGCAAGTCTGATAAGAAATTATGTAGCACTTATTTGTAGACCGCATTGTTTATGCAATTCGTGAGGTTTCCGTCTTCATCTCAAATCTAATCCTTTTTTACTCCTAACGCGAGAATCGGCTACATAAAAAGGTCATGATCAACTTGATTTTCGTTGGTTGTTCCGTGTTCCCCTTATACCTGTCCCGCGCCATCCTAAAAGTTCTACCAAATTGTTACACCCATCCGAGTATACATTTGAATAAATTTTCAAAGACCTTTGACCTATTGGACCAGTTTTATAATCCTCTAATCTCTCTTTGTCAAAATTACCCATATGACCCATTGGATTTACAAGTACTGACAAACAATATATTGCAACTCAAAATATTAATAATATATAATTTCTAGCCTTAATATAAAACCCCTTAAATTATCAACTACAAACCTAAAATCCAAAATATTGTGCAAAAAGTTTAGAACATCATCAACACTCCTACTGCAGCGCGGACCTGAGCATATATTTATCGCATCTTCGATAATAACAATGAATGATAAACATAGTAAGAAGGACAATAAAGTAAAAGAACACGAATGGCAATTCGTGAGACTACACAAATATGAGATTTAAACTTCAAATATTACTTTTAGTTGCCCCTGAGAATGCCAAAATTGCTTGGAAATCTCGTGCTCTCATCATCCGGCAAATAAATATGTATAAAATGCTACTTCTAAAGACAGAATGGGTGAAATGCGTAGCAAGTCAAATGGGTATAATTTAACTTTTAATAAGAATTTTTGGAGTTTTATGTATTTGAATGTACGTTGCAATTCCCATGACTCTACCTGGTTAACACGTTTTCTTTTTTAGCTAGTTCTTTTAACTTAACCTATATGACCTATTAGAGATAAACAAAACAAAGCAACCTATTTATAGATAGGTGAGTTTAAATTGTCATCTTTAGCTACTTTCATAAATTGTACTAAAAATGTGTAGGCAACATCATAGATAAGGGAAAGACATTAGGGGTGTGCATTATTTGGGTAATAACCGAATAAAGTAAAAATCGACCGAACTTATAACTGAATTGAATTTGTCAAAACCGAACTGAACCGAACTAAAAATTCGGTTTTCCATTTAGATATGATTTTCGCTATTTGAACCGAAAACCGAATTTATTTATATATACAAAAAGACTACTAAAACTTTATCCTAAAATAAAAAGACTTTTATGCTTATAATTTTTTTTTCCAAAAATCTATATAATTAAATTTTAAAAAATATATAATATAATGGTGTAATTCGGTTATTCGGGTCAACCCGAAAACGAACCGAATTCCAATTCGGTTCGGTTTCACCAAAAACAAAATTTAACCGAATCCAACCGAACAACCCGATAACCTAAAACCGATGAACACCCCTAAAAGACATAACGAAAAAGCTTGAAATAGAAAAGCTTGAAAGGGAATAAGCAATTGCTACAACCAAACACAAACAAAGAAACTGAGAATGAGCACCCTTTTAATTGAATAAACAGCTTGCTACAACCAAACACAAAGATAAATAACAACTAAGAAGGAACAAATGAGCACCCGGGTTTTGATTGGCAGAGAATTATCAATCAAGAGTGGAGCAGAACACCATCTCTACTTTGAGCACAAGATATAGGAAGGTGGCTAATGATAAAAGCAGTGCAGCAAGCATTGAAAGTAGCATGGCTTGCAAAGAGATGTATGTACTAAAGAATACAAACAAATGTTGTGCAAAAGTTCCTTCTTGTTCATGTTGACAAAGAAACGGGTGTCAGAATCAAAACTCATCAAAACTCACATTCACCTTAGTTGTCATGATCAATAATCAGAAGGCAGTATATACTAATGCACAATCTAAAACACTGTTTTAGTCAATATAGAATAGCCAAATGAACAAATGATTGATTTAGAAAGAATTTCATTACCACGCTATGTCTAAACAACATTGCTAGCAAAGCATTAATTTCATTACCCCTTAAACGGCATACCCAAAAATGCCTATAAACTGCAATTTTGCAACTTTGCATATGACTCAAACAACCATTAAATAGTACTTTTAAAGCAAATCCAAACACCCCTTAAAACAATCCAATTTCCATTAAAACTGTTGTTTGGAATCAGCCCCAAACACCCCTTAAAAGTCGATGGGTAACATTCATGTATCATACTAAGTATGTTACATATCAACCAAACCAAACCCGGTTTGACATGCAAAAATTTTGTTGGAACACAAACCCAACCCGTTCGTTTTGCCAACTCTAAGTTTCATTAACCTTACAATATTGTAAATAATAGAGAATTATCAATAGGTTTTCAAGATGGACTTTGTTACACGCTTACAATATTGTAATTTGATAACCCCAAAACGAAACGGGTCAAAATAGTATAAATTGCTCAAATAATTTGAGATTAAACAAAATTTGTTCTGTTACATTTTCTACGGCATAAGCAAATCCAAACACTTGACTGCTTGTCCTTTTAAGAAAAAGCTTAAGCAGGAAAAACACACACACACACAACACACACCATCTAATTCATATACTTTCACATTAGCATGAAAAAGGAATCATCTGTAAAGTTTGAGAAATATAAAGGGTGTATTTGGATTAGCTTACTTTTTGCGACTTATGAGCTTATTGCTTATTTTAAGCAATTTACTTCAAATATTCCTAATGCTTTTGAAGCATGTAGCATACACATTCAGACATTCTGGAAGGTAGAGAGGAATATAAAGTACTTTCTTTTCCTTGTTAACATCGGAACTGCAAAGCTAAGGCGAAAGATATAAGGATTTAAAAACACGTGCAACGTTTCAAAAAAATAATAATAATAAATTAAGATAATTTAACATGTCATACTTGCTCCACATTGGCGAGATGCCCAGGTAATTACACCACTTGATGTAGTTATCAGTTCAAATTTGGAAATACATTCTCCACAGCATTCTCGTCCACTTTCTTAAACAAATCAAAATTTATCTTATCTCGTGATTTTTGAATTGGTATTACTTCTCCTTTGTCGGTTTTACCTTGAAAAACAGCCTTGATAGCTTACAATCTAATACCGGTAATAGGTGACTGAATTAATGGAACCAAAGCGTTCTGCTCAGAATTAATTTTGAGCTAAGGCACCTGTTTAGGCGCTTCCACGTTCAATTCAGATTTAGCATTAGCAGTTGGGCTTTAGGGAATTAATTGTATATGACCCTTTTTCAGTCTTTCTCCCCATTAGGATTCTCTTACCAGGTAAATGAAAACTTAAAACAACACACTTTCTTGGTTAAGTTACTGGATACTATTAAATAATCCTAGTTTATCCCACCACATCTTACTTATAAAGAAGGCACCTAGACAGACTTAAAGTGCGAAGTCTCCTTCTACTGCAGGGATTGGACATCCTGGAATATCCAGATTTAGGCACTTTGCACAGAAGTGTCAAGAAAATTATATACCAAGTCATCACTCAGATCTAAAAACTATTCATCTGTACGGACCACAAATCCCTAATGGAAACATGATTAATCCATGTTTTCTTAAGTCTGAAAGTTGCGAAAGTTACACCCAATCAGGGTAGGAGCTATTTTAAAGTTCTCAGTCAGTCTAAACTCATCAACTAAAAGTTTCTATAGACCATGTGAATATCAAGTAGCTACAAAAGTCAAAAAACTAAACAAATATGAATATAAATGAAGATCTAATTTCAAGTTAATAGAAGGATAACCTGGTCAGGAGGCTTTTTTTATGGAACATGAATATTTTCCTTTGGTGTTCAATGTCATCATTGTTACCAAATTTACGCAAGACGGTCCACGTTGTCTCAAGGCGACCTTTTTCGATAAAAAGAGCATTAAGGTAAAGAAATCCTGCCGGTAAGCCCATGCTCAATGACCCCTTCGAACCTTCTCTGCATAACTCGCTTAACACCCTCTATTCTCTGGGGTTATAGAGGATCATTAAAACACTCAACCTGCCAAGAGAATCATAAAATTAGCTCTTTATGCCTACACATAAAAAAGCCAATGGAGTAAAATTTTATGTAATAAGTGCAATCATGAAGTAGGGTTGTTCTTACAACCATGTAAGAATAACATAACTTTAAAAGAGCTTGGAACAGGTACTCAATCAATGAATGTCTCTTCAGTTAAAATAAACTAATGAACCTCGTGACTAACTTTTCTGTAAAAATAACATACCTTTGAATGAACCTGGTGACTAAATTTTTCTATAAAATAGTGAAACTGGAAAATCACTACATAAATGCCTATTGGTCGAGATTGATTTTATACTCGTACTTTTTGAGCTTCAAACCATTTAACTCTCCCTAAGTTAGTTGAATTTTATTTCGCGTTTACTAAGTTACTTTACTCGGCGACTTGTTATAAGATACAACTTCTCGTCCATCACAAATATCACCACCTTAATAATATAATAGTATTACACACTTTGATGCCATGATCACTAAAATTCAACTTGGCAAATATTAAAAATCAACTGAACATGTTCTAGCAAACTCAATAAAAACAATTTGTGAATGGGGCGTTTCATCAAACACTTGGTGTGTGCTAAAAATCTATCTGAATTATCATATACACATCAATTAGATGGATTGTTGAGAGTTGATCTAAATAAAAAGATTTAAGGGATTAAGATTTCCATACCTTCAACTTATGAAGAGATGGGGTAGTGATTATGAATCGGCGAAAATTTTGAACGATAATGTTGTTTTGATTTGAAATTATTGTATGATGTTTTGAATTGGTGACTTCGTGTAATTGAATAGCTATGCGGTCAATGAGACATTGAAGGGCTTAATTATAACCGACTGAAGGAGCGCATAAGAAGTCTGATTCGAGTAGTACTTTACAAAAATATCAATGTGCTAAGCTTCAAGACACATCATCTTATTAATTACAGGTTGTTTTAGAGGGTTGTACAAAAACTCTGTTTTATTATATAGTATAGATATCTCAACATCAATCTCTTGGTACTTGTTTTCTTTGTTTTCTCCTTTAAATAGAACCACAAACATGCATGAAACTCAAAACAATAACAAAGTCGTTTATGTCAAAATCATTGATAAAGATTGTTCCTTGTAAATCTTTGAGGTCTTTTCTTTGTTTTTTTCTCTTTTTTCTTTTTTAAGTTGATCGACAATGGGTTTTCTTTTATCCTTTGAAAAACCGACCATTTTGAAAAAGGGATTTGCACACCACTAAAAGTGATGTGCACATCACCAATCATGCATAGCGGTGTTGTACTGTGTGCATTACTGGTGTGATTTTATGATGAAAGAATCAAAAAGTGTGGTGTGTATATCAAACACTCTTTTGAAAACCTTAGTCCTTAGATATGAAAATCTCGTTTTTTTTTCAGTCAAAAGCTTGAAAGTTGTGTTTCACAATTTAAAAAAAAAAAAAAAAAAAAACTGTTGGTGTGTAACTCCCAGAACAGGGTAAGATAATCAACTTCAGCAGAAACAACAACTATTCAGCAGAAACAAATACCATTAAGTGGTTACCGGATATCACTTGGAATCGTGTGATCACTTTCCAAAGTAAACTATTCGACCCTAATGCCTGGGTTACATGAATATCTACTTGGGATAAGACCAAATGCAGTTATGGAATTAGGCACAATTCAATAACCCTTGCGCTTATAAGTGTTTTTGTGTTTTCTGTGTGCTCTTCATGCATAATCGATATCCTATTTATAGGATAATACTCTTGGCTAATTCAATGGAATTATGAGTATTAATCAGCCCATTAATAGCCTTATAATTATCCCCATTATAGCCGTTAGTGGTTACATGACCAATTAAACGTGGTCATTAAGCTTGAAACTGCCACTTTAATAGGTCAAAGCCGTTACAAGCTTCAATACTTTCATCAGTACTTTCATAGTGCTATCAGTGGTTACACTGCTTCAGTGGAAACACCACCGCTTCGGTAAACACTACTTCATGAAACACCACTTCGTGGAAACACCACTTCGGAAACACGATCCAGTGGAAGTATCGCAGTGGAAACACTGATAATCGTGGTAACCACAACAGTACTTTCACCAAGCACTACCAATACAAACCACTACAAGAGTCATGGTGTTCATGGACCTTATGGGTGTACACTGTACACTCCTAACCCATTACATGGTGTGAACTATTCCCACAAGTGCACTAAATTTTCCAACAATCCTCCCCAAATTTAGTTCACTTCCTTTGCATGAAAATTAAACATCAAGCAAAACATGTGCATAAATGAAAATGTCCCGAGGATTGAATTTCCATCTTAGTAAATTACACGTTTCAAATATTCAAGAATCAGGGTGTTCTAAGGATTGAACCCTTCAACCCATTTGAATACCTGAAGATAAAATACACACAAGTTTTCAAACACTTATCGCTCCTCGACACTATACAAGCCAAGTGTCCATATCCAAATTCATAAATGTTGTAAAAGCTAAAGTCCAAAGCTTCCTGAAGCGGCAAAAATTCAACATTTACATAGGTGGTTCCTCTTAGTCATGCTCCTCGCCAAGCACTTTTTCCAAAGAAAATTAACCATTAAGAAGTAAAGACTTCATCCTCCTTTCAGCAGTTTCTGAGCACAACCTTGGGATGTAAATAAAACATGTGCTCTAGTCCATCAATGTTCAGCTTTCCACAATGAACTCAACTCCTAAGTTTCCTCAGGAGGGAGTTGGGTGTCCTAGCATTCAGTGACTAAGTTGGACTTAAACCCATCCATTTAGCAGACTTTATAACCAAGTCTCTAGCCAGACCCTTCGTCAAGTGATCAGCTAAGTTCTGTTGAGATCACAAACTCTATAGATACCACCCCATTCATGATAAGCTCACGAATCATGCTATGTTTGACACCTAAGTGTCTAGACTTACCATTGTACATTTGGCTATAAGCCTTAGCCAATGTAGCTGCACTATCACAACGGATAGAAATAGGTGCTATAGGTTTAGGCCACAATGGAATCTCAAGAAGCAAGTTTTTCAACCATTCAGCTTCTTTACCAGCAGCAGCCAAAGCCACAAATTCATATTCCATTGTTGAACTGGTGATGCAAGTTTGCTTCTTGGATGCCCAAGAAATTGCACCTCCAGCAAGTAGGAATACCCAGCCACTGGTAGACGAATTGTCTTCAGTGTTACCGATCCAACTTGCATCAGTGTATCCTTCTAACACCGATGGGTAACCAAGATATGAGAGACTATAATCCATAGTTCTCTTCAAATACTTCAGCCCTTTGAACTGCTTGCCGCTGATGAGCACTAGGATTACTAGTATACCTGCCAATTTTCCCAATCGCAAAACCAATATCAAGTCTTGTACAAGTCATGGCATACATCAAGCAGCCAATTACCCTAGAATACTCAAGTTGAGATACAACTTTGCCATGATTAGGCATCGCCTTCTCACAAGTATCCATAGGTGTACTCAACGGAGTACAATCAAAGTAATTGAATTTCCTCAGTACCTTCTCAATATAATGAGACCGAGAGATAGAAATTCTATTACTTTCATGTTTAATCCTTATACCAAGGATAACATCACCTCCCCATGTCTTTCATAGAGAACCTTGATGACAAAAATTCCTTTGTCAGGTCAACCTGATTTTGGTCACAAAATCAACATGTCATCAACATATAGACAAATGATGACTCCTTTACCATAATCATCAAATTTGCTATATACACATTTTTCACCGGTTAAGAACATAACCTCTAGACAAAACCACTTCATCAAATTTTTGATGCCATTGCTTAGGTGCCTGCTTAAGTCCATAGAGACTTAATAGTTTACACACCTTGTTTTGATTGCCAGGCATGATGAAGCCCCGAGGTTGGTTCATATAAACCTCCTCTTGCAATTCACCATTCAAGAAAGCTGTTTTCACATCCATCTGATGAATAATCAAATTGTGAATAGATGCCATATCAATCAGCAGTCTTATGGTACTGATACGAGCCACAGGGGCATAAGTATCAAAATAGTCTATCCCTGACTTTTGTTTAAAGCCCTGAATAACTAATCTAGCCTTGAACTTTTCAATAGTTCCATCTACCTTCATTTTCTTTTTGAAAATCCATTTGCAACCTAGAGGTTTGCAACCAGGAGGTAGATCAACCAACACCCAAGTGTTGTTCCCCATGATGGAATCCATCTCATCATTGATTGCTTCTTTCCGGAAAGCAATATCCTGGGACTTCATTGCTTCTTCAAATGTCTTGGGATCATCCTCAACAATGAAGCAATAGGAGTATTGGTCCGAGACCTCATCCCTTGTTCCTTCAACTAAGTATAGTTGAAACTCAGGTCCAAATGACTTTGGAGTCCTCGACTTTTGCTCTTCTTGAGCAATGGTTCAGGTTGTTGAACCACAACCTCATCGTGGACCACTGATGGTTCATCATCGGGACTCTGATATACCAGTGTCATGAGTTCCATTAGGAATCCTCCTGACTTGTCTAGGGACTGATGAGAATCTATTCTCATCAAAGTTTGCATCCCTTGATTCAATTATTGAGTTAATTGAAACAAATTCATTAGGTTCAATAACATAGAACCTAAAAGCCTTGGAATGCTCAGTATATCCAACAAAGATGCAATCAATGCCTCTTTCACCCAAAGTCTTTTGCTTTGGATCAGGGAGTCTTACAACAGCCCTACAACCCCGCACCTGAGATAGTTCAGTTGGTTTTCTTTTTAGTCCAAAGTTCATAAGGGGTAACCTTGTTCCTTTTGTTGGGAACCCTATTTAATAAATAGCAAGTCGTTAACATAGCTCCACCTCAAAACCCTTTACTTAGCCTTGAATAGGACAACATGGAATTAACCATCTCCTTCAGACCCTATTTTTCCTTTCAGAAATACCATTTTGCTGAGGAGTATAAGGGGCAATCGTTTCATGGATAATTCCAACAGACTGAAAATACAGAGTATCCATGTACTCACCTCCCCTATCAGTCCCTAATCTTTTGATCAAAGACCCAAGTTGTAATTCAACTTCAGTTTTAAACACTTTGAATTTATCTAAAGCTTCATCCTTGGAATGTAAAAGAAAAACATAACAAAACCTAGAAGCATCATCAATAAATGTCACAAAGTACTTCTTGTTCCCCAAAGAGGGAGTGGCATGCAAATCACACATATCACTGTGAATAAGCTCCAAGAGATTAGTCTCACGACTAACACCCTGAAAAGGTTTCTTGGTAATCTTGGTCAACATGCAAGTTTTACACTTTCCAGTGTCCATGTCAAAGGCAGGATCAACCCATCCTTAGACATATCTTGCAACCTTCTATAATGAACATGGCCAAGTCTAGCATGCCAAGGGTAGAGTCACCGTCAGAGGTGGTCACATAGGCTAATTTACACTATCGTGGAAATAAATACACTATCAGTGGAAATATTAAGCCTGAACATTTGATTACATAAATAACCAAAACCAATAAAACACCATGCTTAGAAAGCACAAATTTATCAGACTCAATAACTTGTTTATAACCATGATTATTCAAACTACTACTTGAAACCAAGTTCTTCCTAATATTAGGAACATGAATAACATCTAACAAAGTTACAATCTTTCCTGAACTAAACCTAAGATCTACAAAACCATGACCATGCACCAAGGCTGTTGACTCATTTCCCATGTGAAGAATAGAACCATCATTCAGTGACTCATAAGTCTTGAACCAGCTTCTATCTTTACACACATGAACTGTTGCACAGAGTCAACCCACCACGCAACATCATCATCCTGCACATAAAAGATTCAGATACATATGTAACATAATAAATCTGAAAAGACTTATTAAACATATTCTCGACCTTTCAGTGAGTTGGCTGATCCACCACTCCCTGAACCATTAGTGCCTGATCAATTGGCTTTACCACCAACTTTAACACCCTTTGCAAATCCCTTTAATGTGACCCGCTTGCCACATTTCCAAAAAGTAGGTGTAGCCTTCTTGTTAGGATCTGCCCTTGTGTTGTCATGATATTTGCGTTTGCCTTTGTTGTCATTGTACCCGGTGGAGTTGTTATGCTCCACCATATTGACAACAGATGGTCCAATAGCATTGCTACTCTTTGGCTTGTCATTATCCTGCATCTTGAGAGATTCCTCAATGCGCAGATGACTGCCCAACTCAACCAGAGTTAACTCCTCTTTCTTATGTTTCAAGGTATGCTTGAAATCTTTCCAAGAAGGAGGAGTTTGTCAATGACACAAGAGACTTTAATGGCCTCATCCATGTTCATATTGTGTTGTGTAAACCTTCCAAGTATTCCAAGAAGTTCATTGTATTGTTCCATAACCGGTCTTGAATCAGTCATTTTGTAATTTGTGAAATTACTAACAAGGAACTTCTTACTTGATGCATCCTCACCCATATATTTGGCATCCAAGGAATCCCACAGTTCTTTGAAGATTCAAAGTTCGATAAATATCAAACAGAGAATCAGACATACCATTGAGAATAAGACCTCTGAATATGTAGTCATCATTCTCCCATTTGCTCCTCCTCCTCGACCGCTCCACAGTGGCATCATCACCATCATCGGAATTGGTGTAGTCAAGCACATAAACACACTCATGCTTGACAAAGAAGAAATGCATCTTCTTCTGCCACCTCCTAAAGTCCACCCCTTCAAACTTGTCCAGCTTAGCAAATCTTGAAGCCATGTGTTTCATTGCAGCAGTTGCCATTGATTATCACAAAATAGTTTACTTTGATTGTTGGTGTGTAACTCCCAGAATAGGGTAAGATAATCAACTTCAGCAGAAACAACAACTATTCAGCAAAAACAAATACCACTAAGTGGTTACCGGATATCACTTGAAATCGTGTGATCACTTTCCAAAGTAAACTATTCGACCCTAATGCCTGGGTTACACTAATATCTACTTGGGATAAGACCAAATGCAGTAATGGAATTAGGCACAATTCAATAACCCTTGCGCTTATAAGTGTTTTGTGTTTTCTCGTGTGTTCTTCATGCCTAATCAGATATCCTATTTATAGGATAATACTCTTGGCTAATTCAATGGAATTATGAGTATTAATCGCCCATTAATATCCCTCATAATTATCCTCATTATAGCCGTTAGTGGTTACATGACCAATTAAACGTGGTCATTAAGCAGCTGAAACTGCCACTTGAATAGGTCAAAGCCGTTACAAGCTTCAGATTTCATCAGACTTTCATAGTGCTATCATGGTTACACCGTTCCAGTGGAAACACCACCGCTTCAGGTAAACACTATTTCGGAAACACCACTTCATGGAAACATGATCCAGTGGAAGTATCCGCTTTCTGGAAACATGATAATCAGGGTAACCACAATAGTACTTTCACCAAGCACTACCAATACAAACCACTACAAGAGTCATGGTGTTCATGGACCTTATGGGTGTACACTCCGTACCTCCTAACCCATTACAAGGTGTGAACTATTCCCACAAGTGCACTAAATTTTCCAACAAAAACAAACAAACAAACAAACAAAATATTGAGTTTGTGAATTTTGATTTTGTGATTCGTGTTGGATGGAGTAGGGGTGCTTATCGGTCGAAAACCGGACCGGACCGAGACCGAATCCGGCAAAAACCCTAGACCGAGACCGAGACTGAATGTGGTCGGTCCGGTCTCGGTCCGGTCCAACAAGGCTAAATTTCGGGTTTGTGGTCCGGACCGGACTGGATCGAGACCGAATCCGGCAAAAACCCTAGACCGAGACCTGACCGCCGGTCCATCAGTCCGGTCGGTTTCGGTTCGGTCCGGTCGGTTTTGTCGGTCGGTCCGGTCCATCCGGTCCGTTTGCTCAGGATGGAGTGTTGTTTTCTTCATTAATTGCTCCAAGTGACCCACAACAGTGACCCATGAGGTCCAAGTGACCCAAAACAACTAATCAGAAAAGCACCAATTTTTGTGTCACCCTTTATATTGCCGACCCTACATAGGTAAAGAATAATAACATGGCATTAGTTTTCAACCATCGGATCAAAGAAATATTCAATCTTGACCCTATAAATTAATATTTAACCTTATCCTTATCTATGTGCTTGAATTTTTGGAATGTTAGGATGCATTTGAAGCACGTTTTTATTTAACAAAACCGGATAAGTTTGAAAGTAACACACTTATATTTATACAATTACTAGCTAAAAGACCCGTGAAATTCACGGGTATTTTAAGAAAACGTTGAAAAAAATAGTGAATGACATTGAATAAGTAAACGTAAAGGATAAAGTTGGTAATAATGAAACATAAGTCATGAAACATATTAGTTGAGTAATCGAAAAAGATAAGTTGGTAATAATTAAACAAAAGTTATATGAAACACACTATCACCGAATCAAACATAACCATCTTCAATCTCTTTTTTCCCACTAAAGCGAGATACAACCACATGCAAGTCTAATAAGAAATTATGTAGCACTTATTTGTAGACCGCATTGTTTATGCAATTCGTGAGGTTTCCGTCTTCATCTCAAATCTAATCCTTTTTTACTCCTAACGCGAGAATCGGCTACATAAAAAGGTCATGATCAACTTGATTTTCGTTGGTTGTTCCGTGTTCCCCTTATACCTGTCCCGCGCCATCCTAAAAGTTCTACCAAATTGTTACACCCATCCGAGTATACATTTGAATAAATTTTCAAAGACCTTTGACCTATTGGACCAGTTTTATAATCCTCTAATCTCTCTTTGTCAAAATTACCCATTTGACCCATTGGATTTACAAGTACTGACAAACAATATATTGCAACTCAAAATATTAATAATATATAATTTCTAGCCTTAATATATAAACCTTGATAAATTATCAACTACAAACCTAAAATCCAAAATATTGTGCAAAAAGTTTAGAACATCATCAACACTCCTGCTGCAGCGCGGACCTGAGCATATATTCATCGCATCTTCGATAATAACAATGAATGATAAACATAGTAAGAAGGACAATAAAGTAAAAGAACACGAATGGCAATTCGTGAGACTACACAAATATGAGATTTAAACTTCAAATATTACTTTAGTTGCCCTGAGAATGCCAAAATTGCTTGGAAATCTCAGGTTCTCATCTGGGCAAATAAATATGTATAAAATGCTACTTCTAAAGACAGAATGGGTGAAATGCGTAGCAAGTCAAATGGGTATAATTTAACTTTTAATAAGAATTTTTGGAGTTTTATGTATTTGAATGTACGTTGCAATTCCCATGACTCTACCTGGTTAACACGTTTTCTTTTTTAGCTAGTTCTTTTAACTTAACCTATATGACCTATTAGAGATAAACAAAACAAAGCAACCTATTTATAGATAGGTGAGTTTAAATTGTCATCTTTAGCTACTTTCATAAATTGTACTAAAAATGTGTAGGCAACATCATAGATAAGGGAAAGACATTAGGGGTGTGCATTATTTGGGTAATAACCGAATAAAGTAAAAATCGACCGAACTTATAACTGAATTGAATTTGTCAAAACCGAACTGAACCGAACTAAAAATTCGGTTTTCCATTTAGATATGATTTTCGCTATTTGAACCGAAAACCGAATTTATTTATATATACAAAAAGACTACTAAAACTTTATCCTAAAATAAAAAAGACTTTTTATGCTTATAATTTTTTTCCCAAAAATCTATATAATTAAATTTTAAAAAAATATATATAAATGGTGTAATTCAGGTTATTCGGGTCAACCCGAAAACGAACCGAATTCCAATTCGGTTCGGTTTCACCAAAAACAAAATTTAACCGAACTAACCGAACAACCCGATAACCGAAACCGATGAACACCCCTAAAAGACATAACGAAAAAGCTTGAAATAGAAAAGCTTGAAAGGGAATAAGCAATTGCTACAACCAAACACAAACAGCAACTGAGAATGAGCACCCTTTTAATTGGAATAAACAGTTGCTACAACCAAACACAAAGATAAATAACAACTAAGAAGGAACAAATGAGCACCCGGGTTTTGATTGGCAGAGAATTATCAATCAAGAGTGGAGCAGAACACCATCTCTACTTTGAGCACAAGATATAGGAAGGTGGCTAATGATAAAAGCAGTGCAGCAAGCATTGAAAGTAGCATGGCTTGCAAAGAGATGTATGTACTAAAGAATACAACAGCGAAGTTGTGCAAAAGTTCCTTCTTGTTCATGTTGACAAAGAAACGGGTGTCAGAATCAAAACTCATCAAAACTCACATTCACCTTAGTTGTCATGATCAATAATCAGAAGGCAGTATATACTAATGCACAATCTAAAACACTGTTTTAGTCAATATAGAATAGCCAAATGAACAAATGATTGATTTAGAAAGAATTTCATTACCACGCTATGTCTAAACAACATTGCTAGCAAAGCATTAATTTCATTACCCCTTAAACGGCATACCCAAAAATGCCTATAAACTGCAATTTTGCAACTTTGCATATGACTCAAACAACCATTAAATAGTACTTTTAAAGCAAATCCAAACACCCCTTAAAACAATCCAATTTCCATTAAAACTGTTGTTTGGAATCAGCCCCAAACACCCCTTAAAAGTCGATGGGTAACATTCATGTATCATACTAAGTATGTTACATATCAACCAAACCAAACCCGGTTTGACATGCAAAAATTTTGTTGGAACACAAACCTAACCCGTTCGTTTTGCCAACTCTAAGTTTCATTAACCTTACAATATTGTAAATAATAGAGAATTATCAATAGGTTTTCAAGATGGACTTTGTTACACGCTTACAATATTGTAATTTGATAACCCCAAAACGAAACGGGTCAAAATAGTATAAATTGCTCAAATAATTTGAGATTAAACAAAATTTGTTATGTTACATTTTCTATGGCATAAGCAAAGCCAAACACTTGACTGCTTGTCCTTTTAAGAAAAAGCTTAAGCAGGAAAAACACACACACACACAACACACACCATCTAATTCATATACTTTCACATTAGCATGAAAAAGGAATCATCTGTAAAGTTTGAGAAATATAAAGGGTGTATTTGGATTAGCTTACTTTTTGCGACTTATGAGCTTATTGCTTATTTTAAGCAATTTACTTCAAATATTCCTAATGCTTTTGAAGCATGTAGCATACACATTCAGACATTCTGGAAGGTAGAGAGGAATATAAAGTACTTTCTTTTCCTTGTTAACATCGGAACTGCAAAGCTAAGGCGAAAGATATAAGGATTTAAAAACACGTGTAGCGTTTCAAAAAAATAATAATAATAAATTAAGATAATTTAACATGTCATACTTGCTCCACATTGGCGAGATGCCCAGGTAATTACACCACTTGATGTAGTTATCAGTTCAAATTTGGAAATACATTCTCCACAGCATTCTCGTCCACTTTCTTAAACAAATCAAAATTTATCTTATCTCGTGATTTTTGAATTGGTATTACTTCTCCTTTGTCGGTTTTACCTTGAAAAACAGCCTTGATAGCTTACAATCTAATACCGGTAATAGGTGACTGAATTAATGGAACCAAAGCGTTCTGCTCAGAATTAATTTTGAGCTAAGGCACCTGTTTAGGCGCTTCCACGTTCAATTCAGATTTAGCATTAGCAGTTGGGCTTTAGGGAATTAATTGTATATGACCCTTTTTCAGTCTTTCTCCCCATTAGGATTCTCTTACCAGGTAAATGAAAACTTAAAACAACACACTTTCTTGGTTAAGTTACTGGATACTATTAAATAATCCTAGTTTATCCCACCACATCTTACTTATAAAGAAGGCACCTAGACAGACTTAAAGTGCGAAGTCTCCTTCTATCAAGTAGGATTGGACATCCTGGAATATCCAGATTTAGGCACTTTGCACAGAAGTGTCAAGAAAATTATATACCAAGTCATCACTCAGATCTAAAAACTATTCATCTGTACGGACCACAAATCCCTAATGGAAACATGATTAATCCATGTTTTCTTAAGTCTGAAAGTTGTGAAAGTTACACCCAATCAGGGTAGGAGCTATTTTAAAGTTCTCAGTCAGTCTAAACTCATCAACTAAAAGTTTCTATAGACCATGTGAATATCAAGTAGCTACAAAAGTCAAAAAACTAAACAAATATGAATATAAATGAAGATCTAATTTCAAGTTAATAGAAGGATAACCTGGTCAGGAGGCTTTTTTTATGGAACATGAATATTTTCCTTTGGTGTTCAATGTCATCATTGTTACCAAATTTACGCAAGACGGTCCACGTTGTCTCAAGGCGACCTTTTTCGATAAAAAGAGCATTAAGGTAAAGAAATCCTGTCAGGGTAAGCCCATGCTCAATGACCCCTTCGGGAACCTTCTCTTGCATAACTCGCTTAACACCCTCTATTTCATGGGGTTATAGAGGATCATTAAAACACTCAACCTGCCAAGAGAATCATAAAATTAGCTCTTTATGCCTACACATAAAAAATCCAATGGAGTAAAATTTTATGTAATAAGTGCAATCATGAAGTAGGGTTGTTCTTACAACCATGTAAGAATAACATAACTTTAAAAGAGCTTGGAACAGGTACTCAATCAATGAATGTCTCTTCAGTTAAAATAAACTAATGAACCTCGTGACTAACTTTTCTGTAAAAATAACATACCTTTGAATGAACCTGGTGACTAAATTTTTCTATAAAATAGTGCAACTGGAAAATCACTACATAAATGCCTATTTGTCGAAATCGATTTTATACTCGTACGTTTTGAGCTTCAAACCATTTAACTCTCCCTAAGTTAGTTGAATTTTATTTCGCGTTTACTAAGTTACTTTACTCGGCGACTTGTTATAAGATACAACTTCTCGTCCATCACAAATATCACCACCTTAATAACATAATAGTATTACACACTTTGATGCCATGATCACAAAAATTCAACTTGGCAAATTTTAAAAATCAACTGAACATGTTCTAGCAAACTCAATAAAAACAATTTGTGAATGGGGCGTTTCATCAAACACTTGGTGTGTGCTAAAAATCTATCTGAATTATCATATACACATCAATTAGATGGATTGTTGAGAGTTGATCTAAATAAAAAGATTTAAGGGATTAAGATTTCCATACCTTCAACTTATGAAGAGATGGGGTAGTGATTATGAATCGGCGAAAATTTTGAACGATAATGTTGTTTTGATTTGAAATTATTGTATGATGTTTTGAATTGGTGACTTCGTGTAATTGAATAGCTATGCGGTCAATGAGACATTGAAGGGCGAATTATAACTGACTGGGAAGGAGCGTACAGAAGAAGTCTGATTCGAGTAGTACTTTACAAAAATATCAATGTGCTAAGCTTCAAGACACATCATCTTATTAATTACAGGTTGTTTTAGAGGGTGTACAAAAACTCTGTTTTATTATATAGTATAGATTTGGTTAAAAGTATCATCTTGAATTTGTTCTCAAATTTCTTATCATAATACCTATATGGCCGAAATTGTCGCAACTCTCCTTGTGTTGCTCTTTCTTTATCCTTCGTTGATACATATGTACTAAAAATCCATCAATTGATCTACCTTTTGAATTTAATTCATATTGTGTAATGTACACTTAAGATATGCAAGAGCATTTGTTAATTTTTTATGATTCAGGCATACTTATATGTATATGTTTTACTTTCACTGAAATCACGTACGTATGCTATACGTACAATTTTGTAAAATATATTTCCATGTCATCTGACATAAAACAATTAAGTTTAGGAATGAAGAGCGAGAAGTATGATGACGAGAAAAACATGATAACGAGGTGAGAGCATATTATAGTAAATCTTGCATATTGTAGTAAATCTTTATATGTTTTGAGTTTAATATTTCATATCAGTTAGTTGTCAATGCTGATTTTATGTTTTTTGTGTTGTAGGTGTGATGGCCAATATGATTGCAGTTGCCAAACAAAAATTGGCCAACATTAAGCTCAAGGTGTGTTTTGATGGTTTACGCTCAGGTTGAAAGAGAAAACAAAGAAATAGAAATATAATGAAAATGTATCGTTGGTATGCATTTTTTGTTAGATGTTGCTTTATAATGTTTGCTTATGTTATTATTTGTTATTGTATATAAAGTACTAGAAGTAGAACTCATTGTACGAGAACTCATTACATAACATGTAACTAGCTTTCGGTTCTCATTTCATACAACCACAGACACAGGTTTTCAGTACGTTTACATGCTACATGTTTTACCATACTTTATTTATAAGCTCATGTTTGATATATCTTTTATTTCCGTTAAAAGTTGGAAACAGTATAAATCGATGATATATAACGGGACCAAAAAATCACAACACAACGTTATAACTTCATGTTTATACATTTATAAAGGTTATTTTGTAGTTGTTGAAAGTATGTGTTGTTTTGTGACAATATTTATAAAGTAAAAAAGTGTGACCTGTGCAACGCACGGGTATTGCACTTGTTACAATGACCCATAAAATAGTCAAAATCAGGTGTAATAAAAATAAAAATCAATCACGTAATTAGAATGAAAGAAGAGTAGTCAAAATTAGGTGTAATAAAAACAAAATCAGTCGCGTAATTAGAATGAAAGAAGAAATAGAGACAAAGCAATCAATCTCAAAATTAGGAACTAAATACTTTAGAGCAAGGGGTGTCATGACTTCACCACTTTCTTCATTTGGGCCCCACGTGTGCCACATCACCTCCACATCACTCCAACACACTAACTAAAAAATACCCCCCAATCACAACTTAGAGCAGTTACAACAATAACACTATAACACCAATAACACCGTCCACGTCAGCGCCACATCAGCTTTAACATTTAACATTAACATCCCCAAAAAACACCCACAACAATAACATCAATAACATTCCCAACAATTTACAAAACAACCCCTAATTTAGGGGCATAAAAAAAAAAAAAAAAAAAAACGCCCGTTGGGGCATCAACGCCGTTGGTTTAACACCACGTTAACACCGAAGTTCCAATGGTAACACCAAATAACGCCGGGTAACGCGGCTTTAACGCCGGTTCCGGCGTTATTGTTGTAACTGCTCTTACTCACTTCTCTTCATTTGGGCCCCACCCATTATCATTTTATTTCTTTTTCATATTTTCCAAACACAACTAAATTCATTTCATTCATTTAAATTAAAAATACAACATAAAAAAAATACACTGCGAAATAAAAAAACATACGAAATTTAAAATACATTGCGAAAAAAAAGCATACGAAATTTAAACTAATGTTGTTGTTGCTGATGAAGTTGCCAAACATGCTCAATGATATTTCGTTGAAGTCTTGCGTGCGTTGCTTTATCACGCAGTTCTTTGGCATTCTTTCGTTGTATATCGCATCGCTCAATCCATGTCCGTTGTATATTTGCTCGCGGACAAACATAAATTTCATTCATTAAGGATATCGCAAACTTTTGATCTTTCAAAATCATGTTATGCAATATGATGCACGTGTACATGACTTTTCTTAGTTTGTTGATAGTCCAAGCACGTGCCGGTTGGCTTATAATATGCCAACGTCCTTGGAGGACCCCGAAAGCTCTTTCAACGTCTTTGCGAGCACTTTCTTGTTTTTGTTTAAACAAGGCATTTTTCTCCGAATATGCAGTCGAGAATGATTTGACAAAAGATGACCACATTGGGTAAATCCCGTCAGCTAGGTAATACCCGTGTTCAAAGGTTGCACCGTTTACTTAAAACGGAACCTTGGGGGCGATGTCATCAAGAAGGTCATCGAATAACGGTGAATGATTCAAAACAGTTAAATCATTATTTGCACCCGCTACCCCAAAAAATGCATGCCAAATCCATAAATCGTATGATGCAACGGCTTCAAGCATAATAGTTGGATATTTTTTATCACCTCTATGAAATTGCCCTTGCCACTCAACGGGACAATTTTTCCATTCCCAGTGCATACAATCAATGCTCCCAAGCATTCCCGGCAACCCATGGACCGTGTTATGTGCGTTATATATATTTTGAATGTCAACTAAACTAGGCTTTCTTAAAAACTCGGGCATAAACAACTCAATTACACACATAGTAAAAAAAAATCTAGACAATCGCGTGCCGTGTGTGACCCCATTTGCAAATATTCAACAAATGCATCGGGTGCGGTGCCGTAGGCCAATTGGCTTAAGGCAGATGTGCATTTCATAATTACACTCATACTCATTACACCACACGCATCGGGTCGGACTCTAAAGAAATCAAAATGCGGTGGAAGATGATCAACAGTTTGAATATGATTTTCGATACCTTGTACTATTTGTAAGAATAGTTTACGGCACATACGAAATCGACGCCTGAAATAGTACTCCGGATATTTTGGATTATCAGAAAAATAGTCAGATATAAGACGGTTTTCAGCAATTTCACGGTCACGGTAGATGTAATTACGGCTGCGTGAACTTTCGGCTTCATCTTCTTGCACCGATTGCCCATAAACTGAAACTTTCAAGATCATCTTGATATCGTCGAAATCATCAAGATCGGAATCCGAATTTGAACCAGCCATGTTTATTTTGATTAGATGTGTGTAAATGATTTGAAAGAAAAGAGTGTGATAGATTGTATAAAAATGGGGTATTATTTATAAAGGGTGGGGAAAGGTTTTTTTTTTTTTTTTAAATCATGCCGTTATACATTTGAAAATAGTGGATTGGAACGGATACATTGTTTGTCCTTTTCTTCGTCGTTCCCCCGGCGAAAACCAAAGTGGCGAGCCACTATGGTGTCACAGCGAGCAGCAGAAAAAAGTGGCGAGGTGCCACCTAGGCAATGGCGAGAATCAATTAGCCCCATACCCCTTGCTCTTAAGAATGAAAGTAGAAAAGATCATATTATAATTACCTTTACCTTGTATTTAATGAGTTCAAGAAACAAAAACAGGGAGAAGGTAATGAAAAGACTTACACAAATGTAGATAATGAAAAGTCAGTCTTGTTAGGGTAGATATAAACAAGGGTTTAATGGTCATTTTAAAATCAAATTATATTTAATATGTATTTTAAGAGAAAAAGTGATTTAATTAAGCATAACGACAAATAATTTAACACTTTGTTATGCATAATGACAATTAAAAAAGTAGAAAATGCATAATGAGTTGAAAATGTGAGTAAGTAGAGCATTTATAGCTAGTACTAAATACTAAATCTGTAAAGCAAAAAACGTGTTATTAGTGAAAAATATTTTTGTTGGGGGCATTTTTTGATAATCTCGCCCTGGGCATCACAAAACTCATAAACGGGCATGCATGTTGTAGATATTTGAAGTTGTGTACGTGGACCTTAGTCATACAATATGCATACGGTACCTACCAACTTGATAGTATTTACTTTTCCGTCTGGTCTATATATATATATATATACTAGGAAGTGTTTTATGCCGTGATAATCACGGCCCATGAAATTCATATTTAAGGTCTTCGAGAATAGATGCATGTTGGTTTGTAAGAAACTTAAAAATAATGAGAGCACTTTTATATAAGAAGAGTATCACACAACTGATTCAGGCCATATCAAGTTTTTAAAAATAATACTCTCAAGCAAAAAGAAACTCAAAATTTTCACATGGATACATTGACTCGCAGACATTACTATTACTATTACTACTATAATACATTTATGGGTCATGCTTCCGCTAATCCAGTTTCTACTACCGCCACACCCAACATGCTTTAACTACAATACATTACGCATAAAATATAACCACCAGGTTGCTAGGGACAATATTTTTTTGCTTGGGGCAAAGGATGAACAGGAAATTGGGATTGCTTCAGGCAATCCCATTTCTGCTAGCGCCACACCCAACATGCTTTAAGTATAGTATTGTACGCACAAACTATAACCACTTGGTTGCTAGGGGCTGTTTTTGCTTGGGGCATGGATGAAGTGTAACAACAGTAACGGTTGTTAGTTAACGGTCGTTATCTACTAACGGTCATTAGCTAACGACCGTTATCTTATTTTTTTTCTAATATTAGAAAAAAACAAAAACGGGACAACATCCCATGAGGTTTATCTTTCGTTGTAAAATAGGTCCCTTAAGGACTAATGATGTAACAAAATTTACATATATGATCCTTCATGTTAGAGGTCCGTTACAAAGTTAGTCCTTCTAACTGTCATTCGTTAAGTAACGACTTTCTATCATTTTTATTAAAACGATGTATATAAAACACACCGCGACGAAGCGCGGGAATAAATCCTCGTTTTTATAAATTTTGGGGGTAACAAGTAACTTTTGCCCGCTTGTTGTTTTTCTAACTTTGAATGAATAACTTAGTAATCAAATCCTCTCGTAATAAATGAATAACTTAGTAACCAAATGCTTTTATAATATAAGAGTGCTAAGAGTTTTGGTAACACTTGTTAGATGGCTAACATGGTTATTTCATAGGAATATAATGGTCACGTATATGTATCTTGTTAAAGACATTTGTAATCAAACCAGTCATATATGACCTACGCCACCCTTTCCATGCCTCGTCTCATCTTGCTTTACATTTTCCTATATCAAGTACAATGCTTTACATTTTTCTGTATTTAGTAAAATACATATGTAAGTCACCTAATTTTACATGGTGTTTATGATAGAAAGATATCCAACCATAAAATTATGGTCCATTGATATATTTTATGTAAAGTACCAAGTAGTAGTTCTATATATATGTACAAAAGTCAAAAAAAACAATTTATTACCATCTCTCTGCTAAAACCTAACCAAGACTTTTGACCACTACGTCTTTCACCTATGTATGCTTTAACATTACTTTGCGTACACATATACATTAACATGACATTTCCTGCGCATCTTTTTCTCCTTTGACCACTATTACTTTCATTGTTTTTTATTTAATCTTTCTTCAAAGATGAAAGTATATTCCTACTAAACTTAACTCTTTGTTGCTTTACTTTACATTATACTCTTGAACCATCTGATATGCACGGCACACATAAACTGCAAAACTACCATAAATATCAAATGCAATCGCAATTAACATACTAAAAATTTGATATTATCGTGTTGATAAATGTGAAGGGAAAACTTATATTCAATTCAATTTAGATAAATATCTCAAAAAACAAACATTTGCAAACGAACAAACTGCAAGGAAATTAAATATTTTTTCCATAACTTCTTTTGAGAAGATTTACATAACTAATGTTGTGATTATATAACTCCAGATGGCAAATAAAATCAAAACCACAAAATTCATCTTTATAAATGATGTAAAATTAATTCTATGTAATAAACATATTTAAAAGAAAACAAATGATAAAATCAAATAAATGGGATTTTTATTTATTTTAAAACATCGTAATTCTCTTTTTTCAAAAACGATTACATATTTTTAATCCCTAAATTCCTTTTTTACATCATTGCTTACCACTAAAATCATTCATTCTTAATTATACAAATAATATGCAAGTGCTTAAAAAAGCTATGAAAAAAAATAGTAACGGTTTAAGTACATACCTTTCATTTTATCATCAAACCCAAACCAAACAGCAACTTAACCTGATCAAAAACAGCCAAAATATGTATTTTATCACAAACTACTAAAATAGAAAACCAGATCTAACCGTTTGAGACTTCGGCTCCTCCTTTTGCAACGGGCCACTTTCTTCCACCGCCACCGTCTTTAATAAAATAAGTGTAGAGGTCCAGTAATTAAATCGTCCTTAAATTAGCACATGAACGTTATCATCAACAAACCTGCAACATTAGCTAGATTATAAAGGGAAAAAAGTTAAGCTAAAAAAGAAACAATAAAAGTACACTAACCATTGAGAGAGAATGTGAAAGAAACGATTGACTGGTGAGTGAGGAGAATGAAAGACTTTTTGGTAGCTAAAGAAGTAAAAAGTGATAAATATAAAGATAGAATAGAAAGAGGCGAATAGTGTCTAACTATTTAGAGCTGACTTGGCAGCTCCAAGGCCTTCAACAGTAAATAATGACCTCTTTTTATATAATAAGTAGATATAACAACCAACTAGCTACCCGCGGTGATCAACGAGCATAATGGAGTGCAAACGAAAAACCTTGTTGTTTTCTGTTATTTTCATTTTCACCATTCAATTCCACTTGTTATTTATATCGCATTCTAAATCAATCATCAAAACACTTCCTGGATATCCTGGTGATCATCTCCCATTCAAACTTGAAACAGGGTACGTACGGATCATTTAAATTTCCGCATTAATTACGCACAAAGCAACATAACTATTTACTGGTTACGTACTCGTGCATGGTAATACATAAAACATGCATTCATCTATGTCACTATGGGAGCATTATGGTGCCTATAAATATTTGAACAGTTTTCCATGTTTAAAATTTACATGTTTATATTTATGTTTACATATTTAATCTTAATGTCTTTTGTATTGAAGTTACGTTGGGATAGGAGAGAAGGAAGACGTGCAATTATTTTACTATTTTGTTGAGTCGACGAGAAAACCGTTCGAAGACCCTCTCATATTTTATATTCCTGGTGGTCCTGGAGCTTCTGCCTTAATCACCTTCTTGTATGAAATAGGTATGCATGCATGTATTGTTATTCTAAATGCTTCATTGCCATGCAACTAATTCTATTAGAACTATACTAAGGTTCCGTTTGGTTTGTAATTGGGTTTAAGATTATGATTTGGATTAGGATATAGACAGTGGCGGAACTTGACCGGTTTTCTTAGGGGGCCGAAATCATGGTTTTATTCGAACGAGGAACCTAAAGTAAACGAGTTTTTTTCATAATACTATGTCAGATGTCACAGTGGGCAAGTCCCCCCCACCCAAAAAAATAATAATGTAAATTTCTTGGTTATTTGAGATATTTTTGTATTTTGCCACTCCAGAAAATCGGCTGTCATATCTAATTTGAAAGTTTTTTAGGCACTTTTTAGAAATATGAAATTGGTTTTTTTTGTTGGAAAGATGAAGAAGAAAGAATCAATGGAAGAAAAAGAAAGTGTGTGCGTTTATTGCACATTAAACGAAAAAGAATAAGCATAGAAAAAGTACAACTCCTTTCTTAATTTTTTTTTTAATTATTTAAACTTATTTTTGTTTGTACAAGTTTTTTTAGTTTCTTTTGTACAAGTAGAATATTTTATTTGGTCAAACAAATAATTTGAAGCGAACATTTTTAAACTCTATTTTCGATATGCTATAAAAAAAAAATTTGCCCCCCATAGAACTTTATTCTAGCTCCGCCCCTGACTATGTAGCAGATGTAGCATAAGATGTTGAGTGACAAGTATGTTAGAAACCTGCTTGAACAATGGATCTCACTTCATTGAATAACTAAAGCTACCACAGTAAATATTTAACATATATATTGAAGAGAATAGGGTGTATGTTGTCGCCGGTAGAGGGTTTGCCCTACCTTTTTGTATAAAAATTATTAATATTGAATTTAAAAGTGTCTCCTTATCTATTTCACTACCAAGGATTTTTAATTAATATATAACTATTCCCCCAAGTTATATTTTTCTGAACAAGGATAATAAAACTACAATTAGAATACATACAGTACAAACAAAAAAAAAAATAAAAAAATAAAAAAAATAAAAAAAGTAAAAAAATTAGAGGGACGAGGGCTGGACACTCTCTAGCCCCTTCAAAGTTCCGTCAATAGATATATAAATTTTGATTTGAATTTGATATTAGAGTAAGAAAATATATAAATAATTATTTATATTTTGATAGATTGTTTATAATTAAAATCTATTATTAAAAAAAGAATAAAGAAAGAACATGTGATTTAGGTAGATATGTGAACCTCCCTCCTCTCGAAATGTGACATAAATGGGTAAGGATACAAAAGATTTTTTTTTCCCTTCCAGTTTACAGTATAACACAGTTTTTTTTTATCAGTTTTTGTTTTGTATTTTTTGTCATTTTTAAGCTTTTGATTTACTAACTTTTATATTTTTTGTTCCGTACTTTCATATTTATAGTCTTTTTATATAAATAAATTATAAAAATAAAAAAATAATTAAAAAAAAAATCAAAAAAAGAAGGAAGGTGTTATTTGTAAAAAAAAAATTGATGGGAATAACCTCTCCCATAAAAAAGTCATTGTTGTGGAAACCATCTAACTAGATTCTTGTACGCCAAATTTTAAGACTTTATCCTCCTTGCCCACTTTTTTCTTCAAAACAATAGGAGTATTTCTTTACTTGCGGATGATGAACTCTACTAACCAATCGCATCCTAAATCTTTAAGAAATTCATATCATGCATCTAGATAGATAGACTTTTAGATGTAGGTTGACTAACGATGGATGATTAAACCAATGAAATTTTAGGGTTTTCATAACTCTCTCTTGCAGAAAAGTATATATATAAAGTTATTTTTCTCACGTAATTATAAAACTTCATTGTCATAAAATTGTGTGCGTCTGCTTAGAAATTTTGTCTATGCGTATTTTTTTCTCACGACGAGTCATATAAAACCATTACCACAAATTTGTCTCATATCGTATTTGAACACTTGATCAACATCATAACACAAAACACATCACACAAACAAAAACATTAACACAAAACCAGCTAATTAGAAAAAGAAAAAGAAAAAAAAAATGTATAACTAGCCCGGTTGGTACGCCGCGAAGTCGTATGACGCCACTTGGGGGTATCGACTCGCCTTATAGGACACCAACCAGATCTATAATGTCCCACACCGTGTGCTCTTAGAAACAATTTGGATGTAAAAGCTTCCCTGAGTAGAAATATCCTTTTATTAGAAGTAATTATTTACGATAATTTTGAATACTTGTTCACTTATCGATATATGTTTTTATTCGAAGTAATGGTCTAGCCTTTTGTATTAGCGCAATTCCTCACATTTTATATAATGGCGTTCATGTAATAGTTGCCGACTTACTGTTGTACATGATACAACTATGTTGAGCGAAGCAAATGTAGAACATAACAAGAATTTATTTCCATTTCATATTACTTTAACAGTAGGGTTTCTCATGACTAGAAGAAAGAATTACAAAAAATAACAATAGCTTGGAATAAGCCAACATAGGATCATTGATTCACTCTAAGCCAAACTGAATTTATGTGTTCCGAACTTCGGATTTCAATTACTTAAATAGAACCTGCTTTGCATAAACTCTAAAATGAACAAATATGAGATGTATTAGGTAAAAATTACAACAAGTTTATAAAGTGTGCAAACCACCTCCTTTTAACAAGTTGCTATAATTCCCTTTAAGCAAAAATCCGGATTCATTCTCGTCCGGATCCATCATAATATATATATATATATATATATATATATATATAGAGTTAGGATCAAATAAAAAGATTACTTAAAATAAGAAGTAATAAGAAGAACTATAATCGCAAATCCGAGATGCATCAACCTAAATTAGATGCATCCCTATAATCTTAGATGCATTATAACGCACAATAATGTGTTTTCTAGCTTTTAATTAAATGCATATACGTATATTAGATGCATTTCATGATTTCTCTTGTTTTTTGTTCCTCTGCACGTGCCAAAATCATGAAAATCAATTTGCACCATCTATACATCAAATTAACTTTCGAAACTCAAGATGTTGCATCTATATAAATATAAATGCATCTAATGCAAGTCGTTGCATCTCAAATGCATGGTTTTGGTCACTTCTCACCACTTCTTATTTTAATTTACTTCTCACTGGATCCCTACTATATATATATATATATATATATATATATATATATATATATATATATATATATATATATATATATATATATATATATATATATATAGATAAAGATCAAACAAAAAAACAAATATCCGTAAAAAGTTAAAAACATTTTTTTTTCAAAAAAAGTTCTCGAAAAATTCCCAAAAAATTCCACAAGATCAGGTATGATGGTGCATGAAAAGGTTGTGAAAAACTTTATTCTAAAAGTGGATACTTTAGAAAAAAATTATGAAAAAATACGTTTGCGCATTAAATCGTTTTTTTGTGCATTAAAAAAAATTGTTTTTGCACCCAACTTCTTTTGACTTTTTTCATCAAATTAACATTGCGCATCTAACTAAAACAACTTAAAAATTTTGTGCATCAAAATTCTTTTGCGCATCAAAATTCGTTTTTTGTGCATTAAAAAAAAACGTATCAAAACTCAAAATTATAAAAATGTTTTCACAAAAGTTTTATGCACCAACATACCCGATCTTGTGGAATTTTTGGATAATTTTTTAGAAAAAAAAAATCTTTTTATTATTTTTACGGATATTTGTCTTTTTATTTTAACTTTACCATCTATATATATATATATATATATATATATATATATATATATAGGTTTGGGTTATTATGAAAAGTTTCTTATAATGAAAACAATGCTAGTTCAAAGTGTAGGTGACATGTGTCACCTTTGCCATATCATCATCCCCCTCCCCCCGAAAAAAAATTTTCCCGCCAAAAAAAAAAAAAAAAAAAAAAATTGGCAAAAAAATTTTTTTCCCCAAATTTTGTCATCATCACAGTTATAAAGTTACGCATCACAATCATGATTTTAGTGCATTAAGGTTATAAATTCCTGCATCACGTTATAAAGTTACCTGCATCACAATCATGATTTTAGTGCATTAATGTTATAACCTTGATTTTAGTGCATTATAATTGATGCACTTAACTATTAACTATGATGCAGTAACTTATAATAAAGATGCACCAAAACTTATTAGTGCATTAAGGTTATAAGTTAATGCGTCATAATTATGATTTTAGTGCATTAAGGTTATAAGTTACTGCATCACGGTTATAAATTTACTGCATCATAATCATGATTTTAGTGCATTAATGCAGTATTTTTATAACTGTTATGCGTAAAATAAATTTTATGAATTTTTAGCGGGAAAAAAATAAATTTTGCCCAATTTTTTTTTTTGCGGGAAATTTTTTTTTGGGGGCGGGGGTAGGGTGGGGGGGGTGGGGTGACACATGTCACATGACATGGCATGGTGATGTGGCAAAGGTGACACATGTCACCTCTACATGTCTTCTCATTCTTTTCATTATAAGAAACTTTTCATTTTAACCCTACCCTATATATATATATATATATATATATATATATATATATATATATATATATTTTAAGTTAAAAAAAATGTGTATAAAATCTTGTAAGGAGCTACACAAATTTACAAGGGACACAGATAGGCATTGAAGGGGTTTAAACAAGTCAACAAAGTTACAAAATATTTCTGTGTATCTATCTATGATCCAAGTGAACGAATTGAACTTTACATTCTTTAGAGTTTTTCTTTGGGGTTTTTGAATCCAAACACAAGCTCGTTTCGAAAACGTCATTCGTTCACAACGCTGATTAAACCATTGTATCGGAAAGAGGAGCCAAAGCCGATGAAATGTTGGTTTTGTCCACGGGAGATTAAGGCCCAGTATAAAAATTACAAATTTTAGTGTTTTTTACTTTTAAGGATTGAGAAAGACAAAGAGACTTGATTTTTTTTTTTTTTTTTTACTTTTTTTAATTTTATTTATTATTATTTTTTTTAAATGTAGAAAAGGTCTAAGATAGTGTTCCACGTGAGTTCAATTGGAGAACTCTTATAGATAAAGGAACCCCAAGGAGATATGTACATAAGAGTCATTAGGGATATGTACAAGGGGGTGAAGACCTGCGTACGTCCCATAGAGGGGATCACAGAGTATTTCCCTATGGAAGTAGGACTTCACCAGGGATTAGCCATTAGCATTTACCTATTCGCCTTTATTCTTGAAGAGTTATCGCGAGGGATTCAAGAGTACATCAATTGGAGCATGACTTTCGCAGACGATATTGTGTTGGTGGCAGAATCGGGGGAAGGGTTAAACAACATACTTGAGCACTGGAGGAAGGCCCTGGACGACAATGGCCTTCGTGTAAGCAGTGAGAAGACATAATAACCGAGATGTGATTTCGGTAGGATCGAGATTGGCCAAAATGAAGAAACCGAAGTTGTATCGGCGACCAGATCCTTCAACCAAAGAAGTGTTTTAGATATTTGGGTTTGGTGATACAGAAATTAGGGATGATAGACGATGATGTAATCCACCATATTAGAAGAGGTTGGGCGAAATGGAGGGCAACTTCATGAGTATTATGCGATAAGAAAACCCCCTTAAAGTTAAAGAGAAAATTTTATAGGGTGGAAACTAGACTTACAGTTATGTATGGGTTAGTGTGCTGACTTATCACGAAAGCTCAAACAAACAGGGTGGAAGTGGCGGAACTGAGAATGTTAAAGTAGACTTGTGGTAAAACCATGTTTGACATGATTCCGAACGGAGTTTTCAGGGCATTACTTGAAGTCGAATTTATTATCCCGAAGATGAGAGAAGGAAGGTTGAGGTGGTTTGGTCATGTCAGGAGAAGGCCATAATTAGCACCAGTAAGGAGAGCTAATTGTCAATGGTTTGAAAAGGAGGGGTAGATCTAAACTTAGGTGGGTGGATAGACTTAAGTAAGACATGAGGGAGCTTCTATTGTCCGATGATATGACCTTAGATAGGAATGCGTGAAAAGATAGGATTCGATTATGTGGGTAGTTTGGGATAGGTTGTTCGAGGGGTGAGGTACCTTTTGCGTTTAGGCCTAATAGGAGTCTCTAAGTAGCCTTGCCCCTTGCGTTTTTAGATATAGAGCCCCCTAGCTAGTTCCCTTTAAGCTTAGGCGTTGAGTGGTCTCTCTTATTTATTTTTCTTCGCCTTAGCTTTAGGCCCCATAGCGTTGCCCTGCATAGATCTTTGCTACTTTCTTAGGCCTTGGTCTTGTTTGCCTTTAGCCTCTTTTTCGTTTGCTGCGTTTTTCTTGGTGCTTTTGCCCTTTTGCGTTTTGTGTTTTAGCTTTTGTTCTTGTATGTTATGCTCGTGTCTCCGTGCCTCTTTTGCGCTTTATCTTTTTTTTTTCTGGGTTTCTTGCGGCGTTTGCTTATCTTTATTTATGTTCTTCTCTTATGTTCTTTTAATGGTTTTTCTGCCTATCTGCTATATATGTTTGTATGCTTGTTTTATCCTTTTATCTTATGCATGCTTATCCTTTTTATTGCTCACTTTCACACATGCATTTATTTATGAGCACTCTCACCGCACACATTTTGCCGGAGGTCTTTCTGGAAGCAATCTCCATACTCTCGGGTTTAACCTATGATAAGGGTAGGATCTGTGTATATTATACCTCCCTCATACCTCGCCCCGATGAGATTGGATATGTTGTGATTGTTGTCGTGACCATCTTAGTATTGACAAGTTTCTACTCTTAAATTGACAAATTTCTGTAAATTACAATTTCGGAATGAAGTGTTACATTTTTTTCAAATATTACTTCTAAACAATTATATTACTAGACGAGTATCCATGCATAGCAATGGGATTTTATAGCGGCATATATTTTTCGTGAAAAAAAATTATAGATTATAAACAACAAATAATAAAAGTTTGAGGATTTGGGGATTAAACATAATGTTTTGAAACCCCGAATCGACCCGTTTGGTTCAACCGTTTCAGTCGAAAAATGGGTCAACCCGACGGATTGGGTCGAAAAAACTAGTCAAAATTAAACCGAGTCAACCCGTCGGGTTTAAACCGTCTCGGGTCAACCCGATTTTCGATGTTATTAATAATTTCCTTTTGAAACATGTGTTTTCAATATTTTCTTTTTTATTTTTAGCTTTTCATTTTTCACTTTTTAGTTTTTCCTTTATATATAGTATAGAAGTATAGATATGTCTAAATTCATGCGATAATCATTTGCGAAAGTGATTTAAAATTTGTAGAAAAGATCCCCTCCAATGAAAAAACCGAAAAAAACCAAAAATAGGTCCGCAAAAAACAAGAACTGAAAAAACCAAACCGAAATTTTGGTGCTTTGATTTTAAAAAACTTACAATCGAACTTTTTGTTCGGGTTTGATTTTAGCCAAAAGCTGCCCCATGCTCACCCCTAATTTTTAGTGGGTTTATTTTATTTGATTCAAATTTTTTTACAACTTTAACCTTAATTTGAATTAATAAAAACTTGATTCGTCAAAATTATATACTTTTGGAAAGAGTGTTTGACGAGAAAGAGAGTGTGAAGGTCTTTGTGCATGTGAAAATACTGATGTCAATATGGTATGTCGGGAAAGCTACAGGAAAACCAAATAAAACACATAAAATGAACATATTAAAATTTGGAGTGCTGTGAAACGAATTTGCTAAGCAAGTAGGAAATTGCGAGAAAAATAGGGTTAACAATTCATTTACTATATTTATCGCTGCAACTATGCACGGTATCTAGTATATACCAATACAATTATATGTCGGTAATTGTTAGCAACTGACTATCACAGCAAAACGTCAATCTAAACTCATTTAGGCTAACCACACTCGATCGGTTAAGGGCATGGGTCGACCGATATTAAAGTCGGTCGAGCCCAATGTGGCAAAAACAAGAATATCGGTCGTTGGAAGATTTTTGAAAATATGAGTCACCATTTTGACCGATTATGCACAATTTGTAACAATTTAGTCGTGTTTGATAATCGAAAAGAGAAAACGAATGTGATAGAGTCATGCTGGGTCACGATTGTATCCAACCTTATATATTAACCACTTTAGATGAATAGTGGTCTCTAACAAAAGTGAAACATAGCCCCTTAACTTTGCTAATAGTTTAACCATTAGACGTGTTAAACTCTACTTTTACTCATTTACTCTATTTGAACTCACAAATAACACAACCTTAATCACATTAATCATTATATTAACATCCCTAATTATATAAAACACCCCTTTAAATTACTAATTATAAAAAAAATTACATAAACAAATTACCTTTTTTTTTCTTTTCTTTTTTTTATATTTTATAATCTTAATACCTATTTAAGTTTAATAATATAATAAATAAAACCTTAAACGCATTAAATTCAATATTTTGCCTCTTTTAGGTCATCTCGTTTCATGTATTTATCATACTAGGTGAGTACCCGTGCATAGCAACGAAAATTCCTAGCGGCAGAAAATTAATGATATGCGATATTGTGATAAGTGTTTCATGTAACGTTCAAATTAGACCGTGAAAAGATGAAAATGTAATTGCAAACGGTTGTAACATGCGTTAATTTATCTCAAGCAAAAATTCTTAACATGTTTTAAAGAACATATAAAAACATTTTGTGAAACTTAAAATAACACATTACATCAATTATGAGATAATAACTAACAATACACGTTACTTATCGCGTAAAAACTTTTTGGTGCACGACATTTGAGGTGTAGACTCCTCATTGACCGAACTCTTTGACTAATTTCACTAATACATTGATAGTTCTACGCGATATCTTTTTTAGACAACGTAACATAAAACTAGCCATACAAGAAAATATAGTTGGGCAAATAGACACCCACATTTGTGGCATTGTTTGGCCCTGAGCTTTATTGATAGTCATCGCAAAGTTAAGACGCAGATGATTCCTTAAAACTGATTGGTTGGCTAACTTATTTCTTGACATATTAAAGTTACTTGAGGTTACTATATTTTTGCACAATATAAAATGATACACTTTAGAAAACTTGTTATGAAAGTCTTTGCATAACTTAAAAATGATAGAAGGTTTGTTAAAATGTTTGTTTAACTTTCTTATATTAACTCATTGACAAACTATTCATTTCATAAAACAATTCTTTATAAGTGATTGGTTGACTAACTTATTTAGTGACATATTAGAGTTTATTAAGGTTACTATACTTTTGACTTTTATATAATATTTTTTTTTACTTGCACACGATTTGCACACTGTAAAATCATTCCTATACTTGACCAAAACGATTTGCAGATGAAATTGTGTATTTTTCAACATATAAACAACTATACTTAACATTCGTAAGAAAAATCACAAGTTATAGACAAATTCTAAGCATGATTTACACTTACATTTTTGCAATAATTTTAGATGCTGATTGCATACTATAATAATGACCCATCGTGATTGCTTAAGTTGGCATTTATGTTCACTCCTCTTGTCCAACCCATCTTCAAGGCCCGTTATTTTGGTTAGAAGTAGTCATAGTTAGCATGTAACTGCCGAGTTTGAGAGGAAAAGTATTTCTAAATTACATAAGCAAGCATAGCAAGTTGACTTAAAAATTCAAGATC
>OU343216.1:52044078-52080029 GCA_910596185.1 Chrysanthemum makinoi
TTTTCAAAACTATTTTTGTAATTTTCTGATTATTTTTCTATTTTTCTAGGAATTTTAAAATATTAAAAACTAATTAAATTACTAAAAATTACAAAATAAACTATGAAAAATCTGGAAAGATTACTTTTTACTTTTTATATTTATCTAAACCTAATAAAAAATGAAAATTATTTTTTGAGACCTTTACGAATTTTTTGTATTAAATGCTAATTAAAATTGCTTAAAAACTAATTTAAATTAAGAAAAATAGCAAATCAACTTAGAAAAATCTGAAACTTTCAGGAAAACTCTAAAATTAAATAAGGAAGCTAGGAAAAATGGAAAAACAAGTGCTTGTTTGCAAGAAAATGAAAGCTACTAAAGCAAGTGCTTAGAAATAAGCACTTTAATGAGCCAAATGAACAAGACAAGCCACCCACTGATTACAGAAGTCTAAATATGCTATAAGTACTGAAATACAACTAAGAACAACAAGCTCTGACTACTGAATTGCAAGATACACGATTTGATGTCTTGAACTAATAAGCTAAAAGCGATTTCATTGATCTACTTTGGGCATAAGCACAAGCCACACATTAAGCTCAAAATGAAAAACATCAATTGGAACCTAGCGGACACGGGTGAGAGTGCTAAACCAAAATCAGACCTAGACCAGCTCTTATGAGCTCTGTGCATAGGGCGCACAATGCGAGAAACTTCAGTTGTTGGCTTTGGAGCGAGGACTTATGTCCTAAAAGAGAAGCAGTTTGTAGCTTATACAAAAATTGTAAAATTCTACTAAAATGGTGATAAGAAAGAACACCAACTGAAGTTTATAAAGTAACAAATTTCACTTGATGTAGCTTAAATTGAACTCATGAAAATTCCTCCTAGATGAGCCCAAAATGATTTTTTTGACAATTTGACTTTTATGATAGATTGGAAAAGTTTGACTTTCATGAAGTTTGATTCCAATTTTATGACTGATGTTGAAGTAATATGATATGATAACACTAATGCAAGCTATGTTATTGACTTCTAAACACAAAACAATGATTTGCAAATCAAAATCTCAATGATTGTGATGAGGCAATTTTTACTTGAATGTTGACTTATGAGAGTTGCAGGTACATTAATTTGACTGATATGAGTTTATATGGAGCTAACAAACATGAACCAACAAAAAGTAAACACTGAACAAGCCTTAGAGACAGAATAAGCTATAAACCAAACACCCTTATTATCTTGATTTGCAAAACTGAAACAAATCCAACAAGACCCAGTATATATTATGATCAAACTAACTTAACCGAACCTAAATACATCTATTAGAACGAGGTTTTAACAGTTATGAATACAAATACATTGTATGCAATAACTTGTGAAAATAACTTACAAAGATCCCTAGCCACTATGGCTTGCCTTGATGAACCATGAACCACTACCTATTTTATCCAACCACTGCTTCCAAATCAACCCACATTCATTTCTGAATCAACCCATTCCATTCCTTCCTCAGATTGCCCCATGTTTGACTTATTTTGACCAAAGTCCAAAAGTGAGTGAAACTGAAATGTGAGCTTATGGAAAGCTTAAATAAGCTTGAATGAGCATGCTTAAGCTTAAAAACAAGTGACTAACAGCTTTTGCATAAGATTTTGAGAATAGAAAATTCAACAGTGGACATACAAAAATGAAATTGAACATAGACTTGAATTCAAACTTGAAATGAGTTGGAACACACTTAAATACTTTTGTTTAATACAATTAAGCTTGAAAATCTGAGATGAAAATTATTAAGATAAGAAAGCTACAAATCGACATACATTGTGAAAAATTAAAACTAAGTCTCTCTCTTGTTGCCTCTTGCCTTTACACTCAAATCTTCTTCTCTACCTCTCTGAGCAGTTCCAGCATAAATCTCAACCCTTGGATGTGTGAAAGTTGATCTTGGCCATTCAAGTACTTTTGGCAAAAACCATTTTAGCGGCTTGTGGGATGGAGTGAGGTGGAAGGAAGCATTAAATGCATCCTTGGAGTTATGTGTTTGGAGGGGGGTAGAGGGTAGGGTTGGTGATGATGGTTGAGTGTTAGCAAGAGGAGTAGCGGGGGGTAGGGATGATGGAGGGGGAAAGTGGTAAACCCGTGACTGGTTTATTATTTAAAATAGGCGGGTAGTGGGAAGTTAAAAGGGTGGGTTGGTTTCGGGTTTAAACCGGGTAAAAGGTTGGGTTGGGTAAAAGAGTTGGGCCAAGGGTTGTTTGTTTATTTGTTTGGGCCTAAGATAACAAAAGGGTCCGTTTAGATAAGTAACAACACAAGGACCATTCATGTAATTCGAAATTCGAGGACCAAACATGTACTTTATGAATTTATGATCCAAGGGCCTATCTTGCCATCTCAAATAATCCAAGGATCACAATTGCCAATTTCTGAAACTTTAAGGGTATTTTCTGACAATTCGAAACTTGGGGGTGAACTTGTAAATTCTCAAACATTTTATATTTTTCACCAAAGGACTAAATTTGATAACTTATGATTTAAAAAGGACCTTTGGTGATTTTACTTTTGAAATGTGCTCGGGGACTATTTTTGACAACTTTTGAAACTTGGGGGACTGAAACTGCCAATTATGCAAACTTTGCTCATTTTCATCTGATTTTAAACATTTTGCATCTGAAACATATAAAATGCAATTTTGGAATATTTTCATATTTTGATGCATTTGTGAGCCTTTTAAGCGTTTTCAGATTCAGATTTGACTAAAAATGATGAGTATTTACACACTCATCAATCCCCACACTAAACTATTGCTAGTCCCTAGCAATCTTTTTGAAAAATTAATGGATTTGAATCTCTTTACCAAAAGCCATTACTTCTGGAGTAGCCAAATGTTTCAGTTCAAGTAAGAACCATGGTACCCCGATAACCATGTGATTTTGAGCAAACCACCAGCTTCCAACGGTTTGATTTGTCTTTACCAGAAGCCGTTTGCTCTGGACTAGCCAACTCTTAGATAAATTATCAATATTATCTTTGGTGAGTCGATTACCAATTATGGTTTTCCACTGCCTTTACCACAAGCCATAAACTTGCGGGCTAGCCAACTCTTCACTTTTAGGATATGGTGAGTTGAATACCATACAATTTTGGGCAAATTGCAAGCCGTCCACGGATTTGAGATATCTTTACCAAGAGCCGTTTGCTCCTGGATTAGCCAATCCTTTTTGTTTTAGACAAGGCGGATGATAACCATATGAGTAAGTGTAGAACACTTACTCCAAAAAAATTTTGGCCAAAAACAGGGGAATTAGGCGGATAATTACATGATAAAATTCGTGAGAATCCCCCCCACACTAGAAATGAATATTGCCCTCAATATTCAAAGTACCGCGGTTATGCCGAAACAAAGAACGTGAAAGGGAAATACTACGGCCATTATTTAGAAAGATGATTTTTTTTTTTTTGAAACACTTATATACAAAACATGTGGGGCAACCCCCCCCCACACTAGGGTGGTAGAAAGTAGAAAGAAGTCAGAAATATGGGTGAAAACCATACGGTGTGCTATTGTTTTTGATTCCCGAGTCACTAGCTTGACTCGACCCCGTATTCATTTGTTCATGGGGAAAGTAACGTGGAAAACCAATCTCGATCGGACTTTCGTTCACAATGTTAATAAACATATGAACACCAGAAAGTTCCACACCGATGAGATACAACCTCGGTATTGTTAATAGTAGAAACTTTAAAGGATGATATCGGGGTCAAAGATGGTGTCCTCATTCCCGAAAGAGAAAGGGAAAGAGCAACCACACCATCTGTGAAGAATGGAATAAAGACGTACATGAGAATTCAAGTCCATTCCTCAGCAGAGAGAAGCAAATCACCAGTTTTGACATCTTTAAGCTTAAACTTGAAGCTTAGATGGTGATTGTCAAGAAGATGTCCGGAAGGGAGGGTGGGAAATGGTTCTTCAATCAACAGATTTTCTAGAAAAAGGATGTCTCCCTCCGATCAAGGTAAGTGTTATCAATTCCCGTTGGAATTGACTCATTACTAAGAAAGGCATCGACTTCATTCCAAAAGTTGTCATCTTCCTCATCAGGAGTGAGAGAAGGGATGGAAGAGTCGGGAATAAGACTAGAAGATGATGGATCATTTTGGAGCAATTCATCAATGGGAAGAATGTCTCCCATTGGATCACAAACATCATCATCCAATTCAGATGAAATTGAAGAGAGTTTGGTTTCATCCACAAAGTTAACAAACTCGATGCGACAAACTGATTCCGGAGGTGGGACAAGTGGTGTGCTCTTAGAGCTAGCAGTTTCCACCACTTCCGATGAAATCTCCGATTCTAGATCATCATCATCATCAAGAATGCTCTTGACTTCCCTGGTACAACTTTCAAACCATTTGTTTGAACCAGGGTTGATTTTCAAAGCTTTGAGCTCAGCACGTTTTTGGTGACTCGTCTTAACCCTGAAATTTGAGAGTGTTGCATTGAATCTTTCAGATCTTTGATCAATTGTGGCAACACTCTGTTTGTACAGAGGTTTGGAGTTCTGGTTGATATTCAATGTGAGCTCTTCGTTGTCAACCCGTATGGTCAACTCTTCAGCAAACACATCAATCAGAGCACGACTCGTTCTTAAGAAAGCTCTCCCTAAAATGAGGGGAACTCTAGGATCTGCATCGAAGTCTACTACAACAAAGTCAGTAGGAAAGTGAAACTTTCCCACTTTCATCACGACATCCTCGGCTATCCCAAGTGGACGAGTTACGGTACGGTCCGCTAGCTCGAGTGTCATACAAGTGGATGAAAGTTTAGGAAGAGACAGTTTCTTCCATACTGAGAGTGGCATGAGGTTAATGCTAGCGCCAAGATCGGCCAAGGCGGAGCATTGAAACATCCCCAAGAAATCACACGGGATTAAAAACCGGCCAGGGTCTCCAAGCTTTTCGGGAAGCTTATTAAGAATGGCCGCTGAGCATTGCTCATTTAGAGGGGTTTTCCATCTCGACAACTTATCTTTGTTGCTCAGTAAGCCTTTAAGCGTGGATGCAAATTTAGGCATTAGACCGAGAGCATCAACGAAGCTTATATCAAAGTGTAGCTCATTGAAGATTTGGAAGAATTTTTCCATTTGCTCTTTGTTTTTGTCTTTGAGCTTCTCATCATTCATTCTTGATGGGTAAGGAAGCTGACTAGACTTTTGAGCCGGGATGGAAGTATTTTCTGGCTCAGAATTTTTCTTCGGAACTTCGGGTTCCGGACTTAAAGCTTGGACTACCGAAGGTGGGACGTGTGCGGTACTTCGTGGGCTTGAATAATGCACCTTGTCCGTTGTCTCCCTGGTAACTTGACTCAATGCCACAGGAGGAGGGGGCATAGGAGTCTTAGGTCCATTGTGCGTCTTACCACTACGAGTGGTGACGGCTTTCAACTCGGCATTTGGATTGGGAATAGTATTGCTTGGGAGTCCTCCAGAAGATGATGAAGCTTTGTTCATATTCATGTTCATGAAACGGCTCATCATATTCTTCAACTCATTTGTCTGCCGAGATAATGTGGTATCAATTTCCCTTTTTAGCTCACCTCTCATGTTGTTGATCTGAGTTTGCATTGAACGCATGTTTGACTCAGTCATTTTCATGAAGTCATTTGGTATGGGAGCTTGAGGAGGTTGGTTGAAATTGTTCCGGTTTTGATTTAAATTTTGAGAGTTATTGAAGTTGTGTCCTTGATTCGGAACAAAGCGATTTTTATTGCCATGGTTTTGATTGCCATGGTTTTGATTGCCATGGTTTTGCACAGGAGGAAAACAGGTGGTGTCATACCGCTAGGTGCACGGTAGTGAGGATCAGCTTGTGGTCGGTATTGATTGTGGTTTACCGAAGCTACGGGAGCTTGGTAAAAGAAAGCATCGGTTGCTTGACAATCATAATACGCGTGTGGACCACTACAAATTTCATACACCTTGTTTATGGCTTTGATTGGTTCCGGCTTATGAATTTCGCTTTTGATTTCCTTTACCTCTTTTATCATACAATGGATCATGTCCGTTAGAGCGGCTATCGGAGCTGCTAACTCAGAAGAGTTACTGGATGTAGAAGCAGGAGTGTTCGGAACATTGACTTTGTTTCGAGAAATAGGAACTTTTGATTTACTCTCGCAAATTTCAAGCACATCTTTAGGTCTACGATTCAAGATATTGCCACCCGCGGATGCGTTCAAAGAATCTTGATCGTTACAGTTCAACCCATTATAAAAGATATTGACTTGTTGAAGCTCCGTGAATTCATGATGGGGGCATTTCCTGAGGAGATCTTTGAATCTCTCCCATGCCTCTCCAAAGTTTTCATCGAAATTTTGACGAAATCCAGAAATTTCATTTTTAAGATTAGTCGTCTTTGATGGAGGGAAGAAGTAATTAACAAACTTTTGAACAAGATCCTCCCAAGTTTCGATGGATCGAGGGTTCTTTTTTTGCCAAATCCGGGCTGTCCCCTCAAGTGAGAATGGAAAAAGCATCAACTTGATGACTTTTTGTGGTACATCCTTGAAATTGATAGTTGAAGTCAACTTGTTAAACCAACGGATGTGTGCATACGGGTCTTCATGATCAGACCCGCGGAATTGATTCGTAGACACAAGTTGGATCAAATGTGTCTTCAATTCAAAGTGATCGAGAATTGATTCTGGTAGAATGATGGCATCTCCATAACCCTCGGTGGGTGCCTGGAGCATTTCCGCCATAGTACGTTCGTCTGCCATATTGTTGCTTGAAATAGTACGAATCTCGGGTTCGACTATTTGGGCAGCACGTCTACGAGAACGTCTTCTAGGAATTTCTGCTAGATCACGCAAAGGACTCAATGATCTAGAAGAACGAGTGCGCATGCACTAGAGTTAACTCTAAGGGACCTCAGAGTTAAGGAGAGGAATGGAATTATGAAGATGAGGAAAGGAGATTATTTTTGATTTTTATGGTTATACATATATAGAGAAACAAAAAAAAGAAATTATTTTTGTGTTTTATAGGTTTTGAGATGTTTTTGGGTTTTTTGAAAAATTTTTATAAGAAAAATATGGATATAGATATATGGATGGATGGTATGAACAAAGAGTGAGGCTCAAACAACTAATCTGCTAGACGGTAGATAATCAGCACAGCTCCCCGGCAGCGGCGCCAAAAATTTGATGCGTGCCAAACAGTCAAGCTAAATCACTCAAGTCTGCCACTTGTGAATGGCAGACCGTAACCAGCTTAAAACTGCCTAAGCACGAATGCAATGAAGATCTGAGGAGTAAAGTGTTTCCCCGGGTCGTTATGTCCCAGCGAGCTATGCAATGGATTATCTAACGTGAAGTGATCGAGAAATTTGAACAGAAAGAGGGATTTGAATGATATTATAACTACAGAAAAAGCCAACAAATTACAACGGCTTAAACGCAAATTAAAGAAAGTTAAAAAAGATAAAAACTATTAAATAAACGCTATCACTATTTTTAAAATCGATGAACGTTTAAAACTTAAAACTTAAAACTTACGTTTAAATAAAACTACGTAAACGTACAAAATAAAAAGTGAAACTTATACAATATAAATCCTAAAAATATGAAAAATACATTTTTACAATCCTAATGATAAAAGAAAATTTATAGAAAAAGAAAATTATTTTTATGACTAATTAATTAATTATTATTAATTAAAAACTATTTTTAACTATTAAATAATTACCTAAAATACAAGAAATTAGGAAATAAAGCTAGAAAAATAAAATTAAGACTTAGAAAAATCTAAAGTATCAAAATAGAATTTTCAAAACTATTTTTGTAATTTTCTGATTATTTTTCTATTTTCTAGGAATTTTAAACTATTAAAAACTAATTAAATTACTAAAAATTACAAAATAAACTATGAAAAATCTGGAAAATTACTTTTTTTACTTTTTATATTTATCTAAACCTAATAAAAATGAAAAATTATTTTTTTGAACCTTTTCTGAATTTTTTGTATTAAATGCTATTTAAAAATGCTTAAAAACTAATTTAAATTAAGAAAAATAGCAAATCAACTTAGAAAAATCTGAAACTTTCAGGAAAACTCTAAAATTAAATAAGGAAGCTAGGAAAAATGGAAAAACAAGTGCTTGTTTGCAAGAAAATGAAACTGCTAAAGCAAGTGCTTATAAATAAGCACTTTAATGAGCCAAATGAACAAGACAAGCCACCCACTGATTACAGAAGTCTAAATATGCTATAAGTACTGAAATACAACTAAGAACAACAAGCTACAGCTACTGAATTGCAAGATAGCACAGATTTGATGTCTTGAACTAATAAGCTAAAACAGATTTCAGTGATCTACTTTGGGCATAAGCACAAGCCACACATTAAGCTCAAAATGAAAAACATCAATTGGAACCTAAAGCAGACCTGGGTGAGAGTGCCTAAACCAAAAATCAGACCTAGACCAGCTCTTATGAGCTCTGTGCATAGGCTGCACAATCTGAGAAAACTCAGTTGTTGCTGAGCTTTTGGAGCAGGGGACTTATGTCCTAAAAGAGAAGCTAGTTTGGAGCTTATACAAAAATTGTAAAATTCTACTAAAATGGTGATAAGAAAGAACACCAACTGAAGTTTATAAAGTAACAAATTTCACTTGATGTAGCTCAGAATTGAACTCATGAAAATTCCTCCTAGATGAGCCCAAAACAGATTTTTTGACAATTTGACTTTTATGATAGATTGGAAAAGTTTGACTTTCATGAAGTTTGATTCCAATTTTATGACTGATGTTGAAGTAATATGATATGATAACACTAATGCAAGCTATGTTATTGACTTCTAAACACAAAACAATGATTTGCAAATCCAAAATCTCAACAGATTGACAGTGAGACAGATTTTACTTGAATGTTGACTTATGAGAGTTGCAGGTACATTAATTTGACTGATATGAGTTTATATGGAGCTAACAAACATGAACCAACAAAAAGTAAACACTGAACAAGCCTTAGAGACAGAATAAGCTATAAACCAAACACCCTTTATTATACTGATTTGCAAACTGAAACAAATCCAAACACTGAACCAGTATATATTATGATCAAACTAACTTAACCAGACCTAAATACATCTATTAGAACAGGTTTTAACAGATTATGAATACAAATACATTGTATGCAATAACTTGTGAAAATAACTTACAAAGATCCCTAGCCACTATGGCTTGCCAACAGTGAACCATGAACCACTACCCTATTTTATCCAACCCACTGCTTCCAAATCAACCCACATTCATGTCTGAATCAACCCATTCCATTCCTTCCTCAGATTTGCCCCATGTTTGACTTATTTTGACCAAAGTCCAAAAGTGAGTGAAACTGAAATGTGAGCTTATGGAAAGCTTAAATAAGCTTGAATGAGCATGCTTAAGCTTAAAAACAAGTGACTAACAGCTTTTGCATAAGATTTTGAGAATAGAAAATTCAACAGTGGACATACAAAAATGAAATTGAACATAGACTTGAATTCAAACTTGAAATGAGTTGGAACACACTTAAATACTTTTGTTTAATACAATTAAGCTTGAAAATACAGATGAAAATTATTTAAGACAAGATAAGCTACAAATCGACATACATTGTGAAAAATTAAAACTAAGTCTCTTCCTCTTGTTGCTTCTCTTGCCTTTTATACACTCAAATCTTCTTCTCTCACCTCTCTGAACAGTTCCCAGCATAAATCTCAACCCTTGGATGTGTGAAAGTTGATCTTGGCCATTCAAGTACTTTTGGCGCCAAAACCATTTTAGCAGCTTGTGGGATGGAGTGAGGTGGAAGGAAGCATTAAATGCATCCTTGGAGTTATGTGTTTGGAGGGGGGTAGAGGGTAGGGTTGGTGATGATGGTTGAGTGTTAGCAGAGGAGTAACAGGGGGGTAGGGATGGATGGAGGGGAAAGTGGTAAACCCGTGACTGGTTTATTATTTAAAATAGGCGGGTAGTGGGAAGTTAAAAGGGTGGGTTGGTTTCGGGTTTAAACCGGGTAAAAGGTTGGGTTGGGTAAAAGAGTTGGGCCAAGGGTTGTTTGTTTATTTGTTTGGGCCTAAGATAACAAAAGGGTCCGTTTGGATAAGTAACAACACAAGGACCATTCATGTAACTTCTGAAATTCCAGGGACCAAACATGTACTTTCTGAATTTATGATCCAAGGGCCTATCTTGCCATCTCAAATAATCCAAGGATCACAATTGCCAATTTTTGAAACTTTAAGGGTATTTTCTGACAATTCTGAAACTTGGGGGACTGAACTTGTAAATTCTCAAACTTTTTATATTTTTCACCAAAGGACTAAATTTGATAACTTATGATTTAAAAAGGACCTTTGGTGATTTTACTTTTGGAATTATGTGCTCAGGGACTATTTTTGACAATTTTTGAAACTTGGGGGACTGAAACTGCCAATTATGCAAACTTTGCTCATTTTTCATCTGATTTTAAACATTTTGCATCTGAAACATATAAAATGCAATTTTGGAATATTTTCAGTATTTTGATGCATTTGTGAGCCTTTTTAAGCGTTTTGCAGTTCAGATTTGACTAAAAATGATGAGTATTTACACACTCATCAATCCCCCACACTAAACTATTGCTAGTCCCTAGCAATCTTTTGAGAAAAACTTAATGGATTTGAATCTCTTTACCAAAAGCCATTACTTCTGGAGTAGCCAAATGTTTCAGTTCAAGTAAGAACCATGGTACACCGATAACCATGTGATTTTGAGCAAACCACCAGCTTCCAACGGATTTGATTTGTCTTTACCAGAAGCCGTTTGCTCTGGACTAGCCAACTCTTAGATAAATTATCAATATTATCTTTGGTGAGTCGATTACCAATTATGGTTTTTCCACTGCCTTTACCACAAGCCATAAACTTGCGGGCTAGCCAACTCTTCACTTTTTAGGATATGGTGAGCTGAATACCATACAATTTTGGGCAAATTGCAAGCCGTCAACGGATTTGAGATATCTTTACCAAGAGCCGTTTGCTCCTGGATTAGCCAATCCTTTTGTTTTTTAGACAAGGCGGACTGATAACCATATGAGTAAGTGTAGAACACTTACTCCCAAAAAAAATTTTGGCCAAAAACGGGGGAATTAGGCGGTATAATTACATGATAAAATTCGTGAGAATCCCCCCCACACTAGAAATGAATATTGCCCTCAATATTCAAAGTACCGGCGGTTATGCCGAAACAAAGAACGTGAAAGGGAAATACTACGGCCATTATTTAGAAAGATGATTTTTTTTTTGAAACACTTATATACAAAACATGTGGGGCAACCCCCCCCCCCACACTAGGGTGGTAGAAAGTAGAAAGAAGTCAGAAATATGGGTGAAAACCCATACAGTGTGCTATTGTTTTTGGTTCCCGAGTCACTAGCTTGACTCGACCCCGTATTCATTTGTTCATGGGGAAAGTAACGTGGAAAACCAATCTCGATCGGACTTTCGTTCACAATGTTAATAAACATATGAACACCAGAAAGTTCCACACCGATGAGATACAACCTCGGTATTGTTAATAGTAGAAACTTTAAAGGATGATATCGGGGTCAAAGATGGTGTCCTCATTCCCGAAAGAGAAAAGGGAAAGAGCAACCACACCATCTGTGAAGAATGGAATAAAGACGTACATGAGAATTCAAGTCCATTCCTCAGCAGAGAGAAGCAAATCACCAGTTTTGACATCTTTAAGCTTAAACTTGAAGCTTAGATGGTGATTGTCAAGAAGATGTCCGGGAGAGAGGGTGGGAAATGGTTCTTCAATCAACAGATTTTCTAGAAAAAGGATGTCTCCCTCCGGATCAAGGTAAGTGTTATCAATTCCCGTTGGAATTGACTCATTACTAAGAAAGGCATCGACTTCATTCCAAAAGTTGTCATCTTCCTCATCAGGAGTGAGAGAAGGGATGGAAGAGTCGGGAATAAGACTAGAAGATGATGGATCATTTTTGAGCAATTCATCAATGGGAAGAATGTCTCCCATTGGATCACAAACATCATCATCCAATTCAGATGAAACTGAAGAGAGTTTGGTTTCATCCACAAAGTTAACAAACTCGATGCGACAAACTGATTCCGGAGGTGGGACAAGTGGTGTGCTCTTAGAGCTAGCAGTTTCCACCACTTCCGATGAAATCTCCGATTCTAGATCATCATCATCATCAAGAATGCTCTTGACTTCCCTGGTACAACTTTCAAACCATTTGTTTGAACCAGGGTTGATTTTCAAAGCTTTGAGCTCAGCACGTTTTTGGTGACTCGTCTTAACCCTGAAATTTGAGAGTGTTGCATTGAATCTTTCAGATCTTTGATCAATTGTGGCAACACTCTGTTTGTACAGAGGTTTGGAGTTCTGGTTGATATTCAATGTGAGCTCTTCGTTGTCAACCCGTATGGTCAACTCTTCAGCAAACACATCAATCAGAGCACGACTCGTTCTTAAGAAAGCTCTCCCTAAAATGAGGGGAACTCTAGGATCTGCATCGAAGTCTACTACAACAAAGTCAGTAGGAAAGTGAAACTTTCCCACTTTCATCACGACATCCTCGGCTATCCCAAGTGGACGAGTTACGGTACGGTCCGCTAGCTCGAGTGTCATACAAGTGGATGAAAGTTTAGGAAGAGACAGTTTCTTCCATACTGAGAGTGACATGAGGTTAATGCTAGCGCCAAGATCGGCCAAGGCGGAGCATTGAAACATCCCCAAGAAATCACACGGGATTAAAAACCGGCCAGGGTCTCCAAGCTTTTCGGGAAGCTTATTAAGAATGGCCGCTGAGCATTGCTCATTGAGAGGGGTTTTCGCCATCTCAGACAACTTATCTTTGTTGCTCAGTAAGCCTTTAAGCGTGGATGCAAATTTAGGCATTAGAACGAGAGCATCAACGAAGCTTATATCAAAGTGTAGCTCATTGAAGATTTGGAAGAATTTTTCCATTTGCTCTTTGTTTTTGTCTTTGAGCTTCTCATCATTCATTCTTGATGGGTAAGGAAGCTGACTAGACTTTTGAGCCGGGATGGAAGTATTTTCTGGCTCAGGATTTTTCCTTCGAACTTCGGGGTTCCGGACTTAAAGCTTGGACTACCGAAGGTGGGACGTGTGCGGTACTTCGTGGGCTTGAATAATGCACCTTGTCCGTTGTCTCCTTGGTAACTTGACTCAATGCCACAGGAGGAGGGGGCATAGGAGTCTTAGGTCCATTGTGCGTCTTACCACTACGAGTGGTGACGGCTTTCAACTCGGCATTTGGATTGGGAATAGTATTGCTTGGGAGTCCTCCAGAAGATGATGAAGCTTTGTTCATATTCATGTTCATGAAACTGCTCATCATATTCTTTAACTCATTTGTCTGCCGAGATAATGTGGTATCAATTTCCCTTTTTAGCTCACCTCTCATGTTGTTGATCTGAGTTTGCATTGAACGCATGTTTGACTCAGTCATTTTCATGAAGTCATTTGGTATGGGAGCTTGAGGAGGTTGTTGATAACTTTGATGATTAGGAGCTTGATATGGTTGGTTGAAATTGTTCCGGTTTTGATTTAAATTTTGAGAGTTATTGAAGTTGTGTCCTTGATTCGGAACAAAGCGATTTTGATTGCCATGGTTTTGCACAGGAGGAAAACCAGGTGGTGTCATACCGCTAGGTGCACGGTAGTGAGGATCAGCTTGTGGTCGGTATTGATTGTGGTTTACCGAAGCTACGGGAGCTTGGTAAAAAGAAGCATCGGTTGCTTGACAATCATAATACGCGTGTGGACCACTACAAATTTCATACACCTTGTTTATGGCTTTGATTGGTTCCGGCTTATGAATTTCGCTTTAGATTTCCTTTACCTCTTTTATCATACAATGGATCATGTCCGTTAGAGCGGCTATCGGAGCTGCTAACTCGGAAGAGTTATTGGATGTAGAAGCAGGAGTGTTCGGAACATTGACTTTGTTTCGAGAAATAGGAACTTTTGATTTACTCTCGCAAATTTCAAGCACATCTTTAGGTCTACGATTCAAGATATTGCCACCCGCGAATGCGTTCAAAGAATCTTGATCGTTACAGTTCAACCCATTATAAAAGATATTGACTTGTTGAAGCTCCGTGAATTCATGATGGGGGCATTTCCTGAGGAGATCTTTGAATCTCTCCCATGCCTCTCCAAAGTTTTCATCGAAATTTTGACGAAATCCAGAAATTTCATTTTTAAGATTAGTCGTCTTTGATGGAGGGAAGAAGTAATTAACAAACTTTTGAACAAGATCCTCCCAAGTTTCGATGGATCGAGGGGGTTCTTTTCGGCCAAATCCGGGCCGTCCCCTCAAGTGAGAATGGGAAAAGCATCAACTTGATGACTTTTTGTGGTACATCCTTGAAATTGATAGTTGAAGTCAACTTGTTAAACCAACGGATGTGTGCATACGGGTCTTCACGATCGAATTCGCGTGAATTGATTCGTAGACACAAGTTGGATCAAATGTGTCTTCAATTCAAAGTGATCGAATTGATTCTGGTAGAATGATGGCATCTCCATAACCCTCGGTGGGTGCCGGAGCATTTCCGCCATAAATGCGTTAAATCGTCTGCCATATTGTTGCTTGAAATAGTACGAATCTCGGGTTCGACTATTTGGGCAAGCGTCTACGAGAACGTTTTATAGGAATTTCTGCTAGATCACGCAAAGGACTCAATGATCTAGAAGAACGAGTGCGCATGCACTAGAGTTAACTCTAAGGGACCTCAGAGTTAAGGAGAGGAATGGAATTATGAAGATGAGGAAAGGAGATTATTTTTGATTTTTATGGTTATACATATATAGAGAAACAAAAAAAAGAAATTATTTTTGTGTTTTATAGGTTTTGAGATGTTTTTGGGTTTTTTGAAAAATTTTTATAAGAAAAATATGGATATAGATATAGAGATGGATGGTATGAACAAAGAGTGAGGCTCAAACAACTAATCTGCTAGACGATAGATAATCACCACAGCTCCCCGGCAGCGGCGCCAAAAATTTGATTCGTGCCAAACAGTCAAGCTAAATCACTCAAGTCGCCACTTGTGAATGGCAAACCGTAACCAGCTTAAAACTGCCTAAGCACGAATGCAATGAAGATCTGAGGAGTAAAGTGTTTCCCGGTCGTTATGTCCCGCGAGCTATGCAATGGATTATCTAACGTGAAGTGATCGAGAAATTTGAACAGAAAGAGGGATTTGAATGATATTATAACTACAGAAAAAGCCAACAAATTACAACGGCTTAAACGCAAATTAAAGAAAGTTAAAAAAGATAAAAACTATTAAATAAACGCTATCACTATTTTTAAAATCGATGAACGTTTAAAACTTAAAACTTAAAACTTACGCTTAAATAAAACTACGTAAACGTACAAAATAAAAAGTGAAACTTATACAATATAAATCCTAAAAATATGAAAAATAAATTTTTACAATCCTAATGATAAAAGAAAATTTATAGAAAAAGAAAATTATTTTTATGACTAATTAATTAATTATTATTAATTAAAAACTATTTTTAACTATTAAATAATTACCTAAAATACAAGAAATTAGGAAATAAAGCTAGAAAAATAAAATTAAGACTTAGAAAAATCTAAAGTATCAAAATAGAATTTTCAAAACTATTTTTGTAATTTTCTGATTATTTTTCTATTTTCTAGGAATTTTAAACTATTAAAAACTAATTAAATTACTAAAAATTACAAAATAAACTATGAAAAATCTGGAAAATTACTTTTTTTACTTTTTATATTTATCTAAACCTAATAAAAATGAAAAATTATTTTTTTGAACCTTTTCTGAATTTTTTGTATTAAATGCTATTTAAAAATGCTTAAAAACTAATTTAAATTAAGAAAAATAGCAAATCAACTTAGAAAAATCTGAAACTTTCAGGAAAACTCTAAAATTAAATAAGGAAGCTAGGAAAAATGGAAAAACAAGTGCTTGTTTGCAAGAAAATGAAACTGCTAAAGCAAGTGCTTATAAATAAGCACTTTAATGAGCCAAATGAACAAGACAAGCCACCCACTGATTACAGAAGTCTAAATATGCTATAAGTACTGAAATACAACTAAGAACAACAAGCTACAGCTACTGAATTGCAAGATAGCACAGATTTGATGTCTTGAACTAATAAGCTAAAACAGATTTCAGTGATCTACTTTGGGCATAAGCACAAGCCACACATTAAGCTCAAAATGAAAAACATCAATTGGAACCTAAAGCAGACCTGGGTGAGAGTGCCTAAACCAAAAATCAGACCTAGACCAGCTCTTATGAGCTCTGTGCATAGGCTGCACAATCTGAGAAAACTCAGTTGTTGCTGAGCTTTTGGAGCAGGGGACTTATGTCCTAAAAGAGAAGCTAGTTTGGAGCTTATACAAAAATTGTAAAATTCTACTAAAATGGTGATAAGAAAGAACACCAACTGAAGTTTATAAAGTAACAAATTTCACTTGATGTAGCTCAAAATTGAACTCATGAAAATTCCTCCTAGATGAGCCCAAAACAGATTTTTTTGACAATTTGACTTTTATGATAGATTGGAAAAGTTTGACTTTCATGAAGTTTGATTCCAATTTTATGACTGATGTTGAAGTAATATGATATGATAACACTAATGCAAGCTATGTTATTGACTTCTAAACACAAAACAATGATTTGCAAATCCAAAATCTCAAAGATTGACAAGTGAGACAGATTTTACTTGAATGTTGACTTATGAGAGTTGCAGGTACATTAATTTGACTGATATGAGTTTATATGGAGCTAACAAACATGAACCAACAAAAAGTAAACACTGAATAAGCCTTAGAGACAGAATAAGCTATAAACCAAACACCCCTTATTATACTGATTTGCAAACTGAAACAAATCCAAACACTGAACCAGTATATATTATGATCAAACTAACTTAACCAGACCTAAATACATCTATTAGAACAGGTTTTAACAGATTATGAATACAAATACATTGTATGCAATAACTTGTGAAAATAACTTACAAAGATCCCTAGCCACTATGGCTTGCCAACAGTGAACCATGAACCACTACGCTATTTTATCCAACCCACTGCTTCCAAATCAACCCACATTCATGTCTGAATCAACCCATTCCATTCCTTCCTCAGATTTGCCCCATGTTTGACTTATTTTGACCAAAGTCCAAAAGTGAGTGAAACTGAAATGTGAGCTTATGGAAAGCTTAAATAAGCTTGAATGAGCATGCTTAAGCTTAAAAACGAGTGACTAACAGCTTTTGCATAAGATTTTGAGAATAGAAAATTCAACAGTGGACATACAAAAATGAAATTGAACATAGACTTGAATTCAAACTTGAAATGAGTTGGAACACACTTAAATACTTTTGTTTAATACAATTAAGCTTGAAAATACAGATGAAAATTATTTAAGACAAGATAAGCTACAAATCGACATACATTGTGAAAAATTAAAACTAAGTCTCTTCCTCTTGTTGCTTCTCTTGCCTTTTATACACTCAAATCTTCTTCTCTCACCTCTCTGAACAGTTCCCAGCATAAATCTCAACCCTTGGATGTGTGAAAGTTGATCTTGGCCATTCAAGTACTTTTGGCGCCAAAACCATTTTAGCAGCTTGTGGGATGGAGTGAGGTGGAAGGAAGCATTAAATGCATCCTTGGAGTTATGTGTTTGGAGGGGGGTAGAGGGTAGGGTTGGTGATGATGGTTGAGTGTTAGCAGAGGAGTAGCAGGGGGGGTAGGGATGATGGAGGGGGAAAGTGGTAAACCCGTGACTGGTTTATTATTTAAAATAGGCGGGTAGTGGGAAGTTAAAAGGGTGGGTTGGTTTCGGGTTTAAACCGGGTAAAAGGTTGGGTTGGGTAAAAGAGTTGGGCCAAGGGTTGTTTGTTTATTTGTTTGGGCCTAAGATAACAAAAGGGTCCGTTTGGATAAGTAACAACACAAGGACCATTCATGTAACTTCTGAAATTCCAGGGACCAAACATGTACTTTCTGAATTTATGATCCAAGGGCCTATCTTGCCATCTCAAATAATCCAAGGATCACAATTGCCAATTTTTGAAACTTTAAGGGTATTTTCTGACAATTCTGAAACTTGGGGGACTGAACTTGTAAATTCTCAAACTTTTTATATTTTTCACCAAAGGACTAAATTTGATAACTTATGATTTAAAAAGGACCTTTGGTGATTTTACTTTTGAAATTATGTGCTCAGGGACTATTTTTGACAATTTTTGAAACTTGGGGGACTGAAACTGCCAATTATGCAAACTTTGCTCATTTTTCATCTGATTTTAAACATTTTGCATCTGAAACATATAAAATGCAATTTTGGAATATTTTCAGTATTTTGATGCATTTGTGAGCCTTTTTAAGCGTTTTGCAGTTTAGATTTGACTAAAAATGATGAGTATTTACACACTCATCAGCAACGATTTCTAAATTCTTTTGACAAATAATTCTTTTATATTACATTACATTTTACTCAAACCTATGAACTCACCAACAATATGTTGACACTTTTTAGCATGTATTTTCAGGTTTTAAGGTGATAGTTTATCTTTGGAGGCGCAAGGCAAAGGCATGGCATGGTCATAGATGACTCTGATTTATGTATTGGGATCACTTGTTTATAATGGGCCTTTTTCCGCACTAATCAATAATATAAACATTGTTTTTTTTAAAAAATGAATAAAAGTTTATTTATGAAAAAACCAATTGTTCTATGCTTATGTTGTGATACTAATTTAGTAGCACCCCAATACTTGTGTGCTTCCACTGAGCCATTTTAGGGGTGTTACAGATTGGTATCAGAGCCAGGTTATAGAGAACTGGGTATATTTTTAAAACCTAGACTATAACCACTTTTACAAAAACTAAACCCTATGACCGACACGTGCATGCCTGCCAAGCTGATGCCTCACTTATGATCCTGTTGAGATCATACTTGATAAGATACATGTTTTATCACTGCTCAGCTAATTTCATTATAGGTTACAATTATCTTCTCTATACGTATATTTACGTATCACAGCACTGCACCTTTTCCCTCACATAAATGGAATAATTGTTCTAAGTCTTTAAGATAACATTTAAAGGTATTGGTACATATTACTAGCTTAACTAAGCTAAGTATTTCAAAATTCATTGTACCTCGGTTGAATATAGATTGATCACCTATATTCAACCAGGGACAGTGGGACATAGCCTGATCACCTATGTTCGGCTCAGAGGTGAATTTTGCAATACTTAGGATAGTTATAATAGCTTTATGTCCAGTGAAATTTGATTAATGTTAATATTTTAATAAACATGTAATAAGCCACTCACTGGCACTCCTTAATCACAAGCCACTCACTAGCATCACCCTATTATAAGCCACTCACTGACGTCATACTACTTCTTAATCATAAACCTTATAATTCCATATCACAATTGGGTTATGTTATAGTCACTCCTACCCCACACCTTACACCCCATGGACAAATCAAACAATTCTAGGAGCAATCTTTCAATAGCACCTATGAGAAAGAACAATAAACATTTGGCAAAATCTAGAAAGACACAGTAAATGACCTATAATCCCACAAGACTTGAAAATTTTACCTTGAAAGTTTGATACCTAGAAACTCCACCCACCTCTTAAGAACAACCGTGCCTACCTTGTAACCCTCCTACAAACAAAAGAGTTTCCATACATACTATTTTTGATTATCCCATAGACCATAATACCTTATGAACCACTCCATGAATTATTCTACAAACCAAATTACTACCCTACCATTTCATCATAAAGTAAACTACAATTCTACCAATACCTTACCAAAATAAAATGTTCCTTAATACTTTGAAAAGTATTCTAGAACCACTCTATTAGTTACTTACTCCTCGAAAAGTGTTTTAAGTTATTACCCCATAAATAGAAATGACCAATGTCCTCATTGGTGGCAAACCTTAAGGATTAACAACTATACTCTAGAACCATTAAACACCAGAAATGGGTACCTTTTGATGAAACCATGAGAAGTTAGAGGTGTCCACACTAACAAATAGTGAAACCTCATAACATCAAAATTAGAACTTTCACCCAATGAACATACCCCAGAAAATCATAGCACCTCAGATAGAGAATGTGCTGCTGACATAACACCTAGGTACCCATACCCAAAGGGGAAACCCTAGAACAACCTAGGAAAACTCAAAACTTGTTCCAATCCAACACCCTATCGGGTAACGTAAACTGAGATCCGGGACGGATCTCTTGTAAGGTGGGTAGACTATAACAACCCGTAAATTTCCGGATTATAATAATAATATTTATTACGTCAGAAAATTCAAATTGGCTATTTTCTGACAGTTGTCAATATTTAGATCAAAAAACGAGTGGTCATCTCGTTAATTTAGAGAATCATGGCACCGCACGCATACCGACACCAAATTAATAACGGCAAACAGTTATAATCTAAATCCTACGTAATAATAATACCATATTATTACGCTCGTTAAAACGTTTCCAAAAGTAAAATTTTTACATTTTACGGGTACCGGGAAGGTATAATTTCACGGAGATTCGACAAAACACGGGGTATAGTTAATACATTAATTAATAATAAAACAAAATAATAACCTTTACCCTTACAACATTACCATACCATATTTTTCATCTTTTCAGTCCTTGTCTCCCTCTCTCCTTCGTTACCTCCCACAAAAACATCAAAATAGCAAATTCTCCTTCTTCTTAATCGAAAGCACCTCTTCACCACCCTTCAAGAGTAAACCTACCTTCGTAGTTATCACGTGAAGATGTTGGGGGCGCGGCTGTGAGGAAGTGACCATAGCCAAAGACGGATAGCGCCTACAAAGGAGACCATAGAAGACTAGAAACTCCATTCCTTGTTCCCATCTATAAATAAGATGCAATCTTTCACAGGTTCCTCACTTATCACACTCAAACACTCAAAATTAGGGTTCTTAGTAATAAGGGGGTTTTTGAAATTGAGTTGGGGGTTTTGTAATTGGATGCATAAGGAAGCTATTCCAAGTTGTCAATTGCTCTAATTCTTCCCAAGTCTCTTCCAGTCGGAGTTTGGTGTATCCTGTGTTCATCCCACATTCGACCCCTATTTTCTATTGTAAGATAACTATTATTATGAACTTGATTAATAATTTTATCATTAATTCGAAATTTATTAAATTGTTGTGATAATGTTAACTGGTGTATATTGATATATACTACTTTGGAATCAATTCTTGTTGTCAATGGATAATAATATATGTGGCTATCTAATTTTTATTTTTATTTCCTACCGGTCGATCCATAAAAGTTTTCATAAGAATATAATTGGATGTTGTTGTTGTGAATCTTGTGTGGCACTAATGAATTACAAGAGGGAACACAAAAATAAACAAACTAAAATTTGATCTATATTGGCTCATGGAATTAGAAGTGCATATTTTATTTATTTATGCTTTTTGGCTTGTTTGTTAAATCTTGGGATAAAATGCTTTTTAGACAAAAATCTAGTTTGCTTTGTTTGTTTTGGAACCCACTGTACAACAGTGGTACTTTTTCTTGGTTTGCCATTTCAAATTAAAACAATCAATTTGAAAACTTAAAAGTAATTTAGTGATGAAATGTGTTTTGGGCTAAGTTAGATTAGTAGTTGATTTGTGTTGTGGTCGAACCCTAACAGTGGGTACTCTTTTCTTTTGCTATTCTTGTTCATAATTCTTTTGGACTCAAATAGCAATCTCAATGTTTAGCTGCACACTGTAGTAAAATGGCAACATGCAAAAATAAAAATAAAATAACTAATAACATTATTGGTTTAAATTAAAAAGCTAGTGGGTTTGGATTAAAATGGTTTCGCGTTGTGTTCTTTGTGGGCGTCGAAGAGCAGTGAGCCAAGACCCATATAATGAGCTTATATAAAATTATAACTTAACCTCTCGTTGACATTGTTATACAAATTTTCAACTACAATCAATATTCTAGTACAACAATAAAGGAACATGAAATTACTTAATAAATACTCTTTATTATTTACTTTATATAACTCTTGTGTATGAAATGTGAGCTTAAAAGGGTTCGTTTCATTTTGCTAATTATTTCGGGTCATCATAAAGTCAGGGCGTTGAATTGCTGAAAACTTAAGTCATTTAGTTTGATTTTGATATTTGACATTATGTAAAAATTGCAACATTTATTTATCAGGGAAAATTAAAATGTATACATGAGTCATGCTCAACTTTCGTTAAAATATAATTAACTTATTATATTTTTATAATAACCAATATAACTTATTATATTTTTATATAATAACCATCAATGAGGAGTTTTATTCATAACTTGCACCATCAAATTTTTTTAAATACAAAAGTATTAAGTAAGGCTATTACTTAAATCTTTGAATACTTCTATGTTAACTAAAAAAAAATGTGATATATAGAGATATTTATACATGTATTTACACTTAGTAAAGTATGTACCTTTGAAAAATAATGTTACGTAATCCATTAACGTCTAATATTATATGTAATTATTTTCCGTACATCGTCTTTCGGTTGCAATCAAACCGACGACTCATTCATTATTGATATTTTTCCTATTACATACTTATGCACTTACTAGGGCCAATACTTACAAACAATTAAGAAACTGTTTAAAACTTAAATACTGCCACACAAGCAACAACAACAACAACAACAACAACAACAATACAAACATTTAAAAACTTATAAAGTTTTGTCAAAACTTTAGCGAGTCTTAAACATGAGTAAAGACTAAACATGCCGTACTAAATTAGGTTGCGTGTCGGAGCCGTGCACTACTACTAATTGATTTATTCCCCTTTGGATTACTAATGGCCAAGGTGAGTTTCATAGCCCCTATTTTACTTGTTTTCAAATACTTTTTGGGGAGAATACATGCTTGTTTTTACTTAAATCCAATAATTGTTTTACTTGAATACGATACTTGCTTACTTAAAACTTACTTCCTTTACTTAAATACTTGTTTGATTTCTCGAATACACTATTTATTTCACTCGTTGCATACTTAAATATTTTCTCATGAACGCAAGTACAAAATTTCTGTTGCATACTGGTCTAAGTCCTAATAACCCAATTACTATTACTACGCCCATTATCATGAACCGTTAGTTACTCTTTTGTGAGTAAGCTCAAATGCTATGAATAGATCTATTGGGGTTGACACCCCCGTCCATAGTAGGATAAACTCTACTGACCATTAGTACGAGTCGGACGGACGCATATTATTTGAGTAAGTCACAAGTGTGCGGGTTATACACTTGTATTCGGGCATTCATTACTACGTTAACGTTTCGGTGTCATGAGCTTTGACCGTATAATACTTTATTTCGTGCCATTGGGTTACATTGGTCACACCTTACAAAATCTCGTGGTTCACTATTACATTTATTAAATGACAAATTTTCACATTCAAGACATTGTGGGTTACACAATGATCTGATTTCTTTCAAAACATTGTGGATTAGACAATGGTATTATTTTTGTGATATTACAAGAGATGCAACGATTTCTAAATTCTTTTGACAAATAATTCTTTTATATTACATTATATTTTACTCAAACCTATGAACTCACCAACCTTGTGTTGACACTTTTTAGCATGTATTTTCAGGTTTTAAGGTGATAGTTTATCTTTGGAGGCGCAAGACAAAGGCATGACATGGTCATAGATGACTCTGATTTATGTATTGGGACCACTTGTTTATAATGGGCCATTTTCCGCACTAATCAATAATATAAACATCGTTTTTTTTAAAAATGAATAAAAGTTTATTTATGAAAAAACCAATTGTTGTATGCTTATGTTGTGATACTAATTTAGTAGCACCCCTATACTTGTGTGTTTCCGCTGAGCCATTTTAGGGGTGTTACACTATCTTGGAAGATGTTTCGCCATGAAAGATTTAGGTGAAGCTGCATATATTCTTGGAATCAAGATCTATCAAGACATATATAGACGATTGATTGGTTTGAGTCAAAGGGCTTACATTGAGAAAATCTTGAAAAGATTTTGTATGGAGAACTCCAAACGTGGCGCGATCCCAATGCAAGAAGAGCCAAAATTGAGTAAGTCACAAGGTGCTGAAACACCTGCTCAGAAAGAGCGCATGCAAAGAGTTCCTTACGCTTCTGCTATAGGTTCTATTATGTATGCTGTGAGATGTACTCGTCCTGATGTTGCATTCGCATCGAATGTGACAAGCCGATTTCAACAGAATCCAGGTGAACTTCACTGGACTGCTGTGAAAAATATTCTTAAGTATTTACGCAATACTAAGGATATGTTTCTGATTTATGAAGGGAAAGATGAACAAGAGCTCAGGGTTTCTTGCTACACTAATGCTGGATATCTGACAGATTGTAACACCCTAGGCAAATCCTACATCGGCTGTGGCCTGGAGAGATGCTGGGCTCATAAGATAACATTTGCCTTACAATGACACAAAGCGTTTTGTGGTCTACTGCGGGTGGAGTTCTTAGGAACTAGCAGTTAAGCGTGCTCATATGAGAGTAGTACTGACTTGGGTGACCTGTCGGGAAGTCTTCAAATGAGGCCACAAAAACAATGCCGTGAGCCTGCGGGCAAAGCGGACAATATTGTGGTTTGAGTAGGCGGGATGTTACAAAGATGCTGACGACTTAAAATCTCAGACTGGATATGTATTTGTTCTAAATGAAGGTGCTGTTGATTAGAAAAGCACAAAGCAAAGTATCTTTGCTACTTCGTCTACTGAAGCTGAGTATATTGCTGCTTGTGATGCATCAAAAGAGGTTGTATGGATTCGTAAATTCATTTCTGGGTTGAACATTGTTCCCACAATTGAAGAACCCATAAATATGTATTGTGATAATACTGGAGCCATTACTATAGCTAATGAAAGCAGAATCACTAAAAGTGCTAGACATTATCGCGCTAAAGTTCATTATCTTCGAGAGACCATTGAAATGAGCGATGTGAAGATATCAAAAGTTCACACAGATGACAATCTAGCTGATCCATTTACGAAAGCTTTGAAGTTCCCTAAGCATTCTAAATTGACTAGAGATATAGGTTTGGTACCTGCTAGTAGTCTCATGTAAACTGTGTGTTAATTAGTATTTGGATAATTTGGAGTTGTAAGACAGTTATTATTTTCTGATTAATAAAGATACGAGGTATTTGTTATTATATTCATATAATCTGTTATTATATATTTGCATGTTTAATCCATGAAATGATTTATCATTCTAAATATGTCCATTGTCGGTTAACAATATGGGAATATTATTATGATAAGGCAAATGTGAGTGTTGGTTATAATTCTAACGAGAATTTGTATTGTTCCCGCCAAACTCATATGTATTCACTAGAGATGCATATTGGATTCCCCAACTTTCAAACATTTACTTTTGGATCCTTGTCATAAGTAAAATATTGAAAATGGTTTGTTATCTTCGTCCTTAGACTTGAGATGCAAGTAAGTTCTGTTATGTGTGGATATCATTTTTTGTAAGTATACACAAAATGTTATCTGAACAAGGTAGTTATAAAGGCTATATTTCGGAGTGATGTGAAGCAGCATCCACAACACTTGTAGTTAATAAAGGATTTGTTACTCCACTTGATATGTGCAGAAAGATACCATGGCGCCTCTCCAGATTTAATCAGATAACTGTCTGGCCAGACCCAAAGGGTAATACAAGATGATTCTTGATTACATTTGGTATATCTGAATTAAAATCTATAACGAGATTCTAAATGGTTAAACTATATGGAATGATTTGAGATCCATTATCCATGGTTTAACGGTATCTATAACAAAGGATGATTAAAGCAAGACATTGAATGACCATGCTACTGAGAAACTTTTACGAAACTATTCTCTCAGACACTTCTAGTTAAAAAGCGAGTGAGAGCGTTTGCTAGGCGTTTCCGTCGTTAGTTTTGTGTGCCATTCGACACACCAACTCCCAAGTGGGAGCTGTTGGTTTGTGGGAGTTATAAACACGACAAAACGACTAAGAGTGTGTGAGCCGATGGGGGCACACACGATAAACTCGAGTATACGTGTTGAACGTAAATATAATCTTGAATTACATACCCGACATGCATGCAAATATTGACCCGATTACCATAGAGATCCATGGCTTGTTTTCGGATTGAACATGGGTCGAATAGAGTGGAGTGCCTTGGGCTTTTGAATCCACTGATTGGGCATGCAAGATGGGCGTGGGTTTTGCTTGGGTTGAACTTGTCGAACAAGTAATTTGATTCCTACTTGGAGTCGGTTTGCTTTAGTATATAAACAAACTTACCCTCTGCCAAAACACATGATTCTCATTATTATCTATACCCTAAAACCGAATACTAGTTCTAGCTTTTTATACCTAATCGATTTGCTCTCAAATCGTTTAGGTTGTGTTTGGTTTTCATTCAATCTCCACTTGCTACGAATCAAGGTGTTAGGGAATTGAAAGATTGGTATTGATACTTGTTCCTGATCCTCCTTGTCGACAGCAGTAACATCTACAAAGGGTTTACTGTTTGGTTTTATTCCTCGGACAAAACAAGGCAGAAGATATCGGACAAAGCTGTCCGATATCGGGTAAAAGCAGGAAACATATTTTTGGCTATTCTTGGTTCTCGAGCAGATTGCAAGGAAGTTTTGGGTTTTTTCTGTTTGTGTATTATTCAAGTAGTGGTCAAAGGTTGATTGGGTTGTTTACGTTCTCGACTAGCCATTAATCGAACGTATACGTTATCGGGTTTGTGTGTGATACTCATTGAGGTATCTATCTTTGATACTCGGGTTTTGTATTGGTTTCTTGTTCGTTACTAAAGTCCAATTGCCAAGCAAGGTTATGTTTTCTTTTATCCTTTTTATTAATTAATTATTGTATTAATTACGTGTTTAACCTAATTGCAAATACTAGATCCATATCCGCTGCGTACTCGTAGAGGTTAATGGTTAACTTAGTTCTAAAATCCCAACAAAAACATGCATGTCACAATTTGATTTCACAAACTAGTTATGTATTATTATCAGTGTTGCAAAAATCGGCGATTAATCGCTAGGCGGGGATTAACCGCCATGATTTTCACTAATCGGCCTTATTAATCGGTTTGGTCAAAAATTGGTCAACATACCGATTAATCGGATAAAAATCGGTCAAATCGGGCATAAATCGGCCAAATCGGAAAAAAATCAGATAAATCGGTCAACTCGGTTATGGATAGACATCGGCCAAATCAGGGATAAATCGGTCAAATCGGAGATAAATCGGCCAAATCGAAAAAAATGGGCCAAATCAGGCATATAGTTTCAAGACTTTTTAATTTTATATGTAAAACATTCAATCCGATTAATCCCCACCTAACTGATTAATCGCTAGGCGGTACCCGACCGCCACGCTACCGCCTAGCGATTTTTGCAACCTTGATTATTATTGTTTGAGCATTTTTGTCATGAACATATTTTCATCTTTAACATTTTGTATTTAGCAAAACAAAAATGACGTAATTTTTTTTGAAAAAAAAAATATATATAACATGTTATCAATACTAAAAGAAAAGTGAAGAATATATATAATATAAAATGAAAAAAAGAATCAAAGAAACAAGTAAAAATAAAAAATAAAAAATTATGAGGTCCCCTCCACATATTGGTTGGTAAGAGGTTTGAATCTTTGACCGTTTGTGAACGGAAAAGAAAACATAAACATACTTAGTAACCAAAATGTTTGACCGCATTTGAATAAGTTAGATTAAGAAGATGTTTAAGAAACAAACACCCTGATATTAATTATCTACTTTTGTTCGTTTGTAAGAATCTAACAATTGAGTGGATTGTGCGAAGTGTCATCAATTGAATCCTGAAACATTGCTTATTCATATAAGTTACAAAACCACACTATGCTTTCTACTTCAAACCCCTAAACTTAAAAAGTTAACTTAACAGGAAACGGTTCGAATAGAGCAAATCCAACGGGTCGTAAGCACCCAAAGTGTTGATTCTAAAATTTGTAAAATCTTTTGACCCGCACAAATATTCACGCATTTTAACCGATTGCCCAACTTGCACGATCCACCCATTTAAACACATATAGAATCAAGTCATGACTCATGCTTAGCTTTTGATAATAGCTCGGAAAGCATGAACTGTAAAAGGTTTTTATTTTTATCTTTTATAATAGATTCTGTATAACTAAACCAGTGTAAACACCAAACAGGTGCGTCACAACAAAAGGATAAGCTCTCAACTATTTTAAGTGTGCTAATGAGTCAAGAAATCCTTCAATCATGGCCAAATATGTCAAAACTTTCTATATAAAATACGTAATTGATACTTGAATTAAAAAGCTAATAAACTTAGATGTTAAATAATACTACAGTAATATATTTGCCTTCAAAACGTCATTGACAAATTTTTTTCTCACTTCTTGTACTTTTGATACTTGACAGTTGACATATCTCACTGAATTAACGGTAGATCTTCTAGCATTAACTGCATCGCCAACGAGTCTCTCGTCTCTGCCAAAAGAGTACTCTTAAATATATCGGTATCAAGAACCCACATATACCTTAGTGATTGTATGTTAAACACAAAAGTACAAAGTGATCGCTCACTAAAGGGACAATCCTTAATTACCAAATTTCTTAACTTTGGGCACCCCTTTGATAAGTCCACAAGTCCTGCATTAGATACTTCTATATAACCACCAAGATAGAGATATCTCAGGTTATGACCATACTTCCCTATATACCCCAGACCCACATCCGTCAATTGTTTGTAAGTAAGGATTCTTAGCTTTTCAAGTTTTCTGCAACCAATTAGCATAGCTTTAATCCCACTGTCTACCATTAATCTTGCTTTACTAGTATTATTCACCAAAGTTATACGGACATCATTGCTTCATTGCTTCATTTGTATAATCTTCGAGTTCAACATGTAAACATTCCAATTCCAGACATCCTTGTGCCAAAGCAATTAGTCCACGATGTGTCAATACACATGAAGCAGAGTCAGCATACATTCCCATGAACCACATGTGATCGAAACCATAAGTCTTTAGTTTACGCAATTTCTTGCAAACCTGACCAATAACTTGATATTCAGTGTCTCCAAAAATACTATTGATATATAGAACTTCCAAATTTGGACACCTCTGGATCAAGTAAAACTGGCTATCTTTATTATATGGACATCTAAGATATAATTCCCTAAGCTGATTCGCAAAAGGGAGAACAAATGGAAGCAAAGTTCTGTTAATGTTATTTATACCCATACAATGCATTTTCGGAGGAAATTTGAAACCAAGAAACTTTTCCTCATTCTCACACTTCAAATTATTACAAGTAAATTCCTCAGTTAACAGCATAGCTAAATACATCTCGTAGATCACTTAAATAGCATGTGCCCATCTTCAAAGATACTAGAGACTGGCTACAATTTTTTGAAAGAAGTGTATGATCTTCAACACCATATTCAGAAGTCGTGGTATTAAAACTGAATAATTCAATGCGCATGTTATTCAGAGCCAAATCATGTAACCATCTCCAATCTTTCTCTTTATTATATTTATGTTCTAAACACAAAGTTCTCAAATCATTACAATGCCTACCGATATGTATAAATCCATCTGCGTTGAACCCTCTGCACTCGTTAATCTTCAAAACCCTTAAGTCTTTACCACGGCGTTCTGCAAGTAGCTCGAGATCTGAATTACGGACATTCATACGACGGATATTTAGGGCTTTCAAGCACTCAAATGAAACAGTTATTTCATATATCCATGGCTGGATGTCAATATATCGAGTTTCATGAAATCCACTTGGCAATCCTTTTAGGGTTAAGGACTCGAGATAGGGGAACCTCTGAGCCACACGAGACGGTTTGGAGGAGTAAAACGCATGGACAGTCACATGTTTACGTGTCATACAATCAAGCTCATACCATTTACGGTAAACCAAAGAAATAGAGTTGCAGTCATCACCATTGTGTATGTACGGAATAACGCAGTTAAACACAGTGTCAATTTGCTCATGTGGATGCTTCTCCATATCTTTTGTTTACCTGTTTATTTAACAAAATATACTCAAAGATTTGTTCTTACCAATACATTAGTTGATATATCAGGACATAAAAAACTACAACACTTGCAATCATATGATAAAAAATGTTGGTTTGTGGGAGTTTTTAAACACATGTAAACGACTAGAAGTGTGTGAGCCGATGGGGGCACACGCGATAAACACGAGTATACGTGTTGAATGTATTATAACTTGAATGTATACCCGATATATTATGCATGATACTTGACCCGATAAATGTGACGACCCATGGGCTTGTTTAAGTTTCAAGTGGGTCGAAGTTGGTGCTGCCATGGGCCTTGTAATCCAACTGATCGGGCAGTAAAAGGGTGTGGGTTTTGGTTGGGTTTAGGACTTGTCGACCAAGCCATAAACTGAATAAAAAGAGGCGGTCTGATTTGCTATATATACATACCACATCTCTGCCAAACTCACGCTTAATTATACCCTCACAATACACTAAACGATCCTGTTTTTTTCCAGCTCTAATTCTCAAATCGACTTACTCCCTAAATCGACTTAGGGTTCTTGGTTTTGTTCGATTCGAACTTGCATCTATCCACTTGATCCAAGCGTTTAGTATTGATCTATTGGTGTTATTTGTTACTGAATTCCATGGTGAATAGTAGCAGCAATGGTGGGTGCTGTTTTCCTGGTCGTGTACTACTTCTTGGACAACTAACTGTATATATCGGATTATCATCCGATATCAGGTAAAGGCATAAAACCAGTTTCTAGACTGTTTTTGATTCTCGGAAAATTACAAGCATGTCTTGGGTGGTTTTCTAGTTTATATAATATTCATGTGATATCAAAGGTTGATTTGTTTTATAATACGTTCTCGACTAGCTTCTATATCGAACGTATACGTTATCGGGTTTGTGTGTGATACTCTTCGAGGTATCTAATTTAGATACTTAAGGTTTCGTAGGGTTTCTTGTTCCGTTACTAGAGATCAATTGCCAAGCAAGGTTAGCCTTCTTTATTTCCTTTTAATTAATTAATAATGTATTAATTATGTGTTTATTAATTACGTGTTAACATAATTGTATTAACTAGATCCATTATCCGCTGCGTACTCGTAGAGGTTACTGGTTAACTTGTTCTAAAATCCCAACAGTGGTATCAGAGCCAACTCGTTTTTGCGATTATGGGTTACACGTTTCTGAATTAATAAACATGTTTTAAAAGGGCTGCATGAAACCTAGTTTAGTTATTTTGTTTTATTTTAATTTTGACAACTACATGCAATACTTGTCAATTTTAATAAATAATAACTAGTCACACACAAATTAAAATTATATTGATAATTAGAATTAATTTGTTAATTAGAATTTAATTTACATGTGAATTATAATTACCTTGATAATTAAAATTAAATTGTTAATTAAGAATTACATGCTAAATTATAATTACTTGCTAATTAGAATTAAAAGTTAATTTGTTTTTATTAATTGTTAATTAGAATTATTGTGATAATTAGAATTACATATTGATTAAATACATATATTGCGTAATTACTTGTTAATTGAGATTGCCATGCTTTTATGTGTTTTTCGGGCCACAAGACCCACTCAATTGCTTTTCTAAGTGATGTATGGGGCGATCTAGGTAATGCATCCTAGTGACGGTCTTATGGTTCTCCGTTTGGGGAAGACTCGTAAGAGGACTCGGAACAATATGTGGTTATTTATATTAATGTTTATGCTTGTATGTTTGTGATTCCTATATGTGCATTATTACTTGCTTTGACACCTAATTGTATGCAATATGGAATAATACATATCGTAACCATAACATTAATATTGGTCTTTATTTACACGCCAAAATACCATGCTCATTGTGACCGGCTATTTGATTCGTGGAAAATTGTTTTTTGTAAAATAAAGTGACCTAATATATGAAACACGTTTTCAAGAATTTAAAAACTAGACGCTATGGACACTTGGGATGTACGGCTCACCCACTAGAACAAACTAGAAAGGGGTTTAAAGAAGTGAGCCGCCTCACCGAAAGGATGTCTAAGGTTATGCTTCATCGCTTACACTGGTCCTCTACCTCCCGGTATGCGTTCGATTGGAGCTACCGTGAACCATGATGATCACTACAGTGTCATTACCAAAGTTTTAAAATTAGTGTTACAAAGTTGTTTTGCATGCTTCTTTGTACACGACTTTTACCACATTTATATGTGCATACCTATTTTTAATTTTAAGTCTATGCCATCCAACTATGAACACGTGCACTTGGATTGACTTCTCAGTCGAACCTAAGGGCCTTTCCAACCCATGGTAATTATTTCTCACCGTCAGGACCTCGGTTATTTTTTTTTACACGTGCTCATACTTGGTCGACTTATATCGAGTTAACTTGGTCTAAGACTCTAACCCGAGGCATAAGAAGTGAACTAAACATGCTTTTGACATTATTACTTGATACTAATGCCTTAAACAGTCTCATAAATCTAAGAGTTGCATTATGCAATTAACGCCGTCGCTACCTCTTGTCCTATTTTTTTACATACCGGTCGACCTATGGTAATTAAATGGGGTTGCAAGATGGATCTTAGTCTTAATTAGTAATTAATTGGGTAGTTAATTCTTTTAAGAATGGAAATATCGAAAATACTAGAATTGAAGTTTTTATGTTCTGATTAATTGTGTTATTGCAACATAATTCGTAAACAAATTTGTTTTTCTTTGAAAGACAAACTTAGTCTCTTTTCCTAGTAAGTAGAGTGAGACTTATACCTATCTTTTCTCCTTAGTTGACAAACTAAGATAGGATTCCAAAATTGATAAACTCTTATATGATCTTTCATTACCCTTTTAGTGGTCTAGAGTTACTTGAAAGATAGAATATTTTGTGTAACTGGAAACATTATGTTTAGAGCTACCAAAATAAATAACATCCTGCACTTGTCACGATGTATGAGTTTAAACCGCAAAGAGTAAAGGAATTACTAGCATATTTGCTAGATAATCTTCTTGGACTCTTAATTATTCCTAAAGTGCTAAATACCCTTGGGGCTTTGGAGACGATAAAGGAGGAATTGTATGCTAAAGATTCAAGTTAATTGAATATAAGAATGGTTAGTCCATTGTCTACATAAGTAAAACTTCATATACTCTTTTCAGTACCTAAGTAAATGCTACTCGTAGGCATTTGAAGAGAATAGGAAAGTATATAAAACTGCTATATGCTTTCTACTGGAAATGTAACACTTGTAATGTTGACAAATCCAAAGGGGATAAGCAATTGCATTTATTACTGAAATATCATTCATGTAATGTTGTCAATTTCAGTGGGAGCTACGGGATTTATTTCCTGTTAGTCACCCATATCATTTCAAACTATCTTTGAAATAATCCATTACTTTCCGAATATGAACAACCATTTCTTCAAGGAAAATTGCATTTTATTTTATCAGATAACACGTTGCCTTCTTCACGTCGCCCGGCAAGTTATCTATAGAATAATAATCCACAATTCCTTATTAAAGGTTATGGTTCTAAAACTACTTATGATATCTATGACATTATCATATCGTTTGAACAATCAATCACGTGTTGTTTGTTTTCATAATATGATGTTGTACCTTTCACAAGTGGGAGAAATCTCAAAGTGTGTGCAAGGAACAACAATATTATTGGTATCTCTTGACCTCAAGGTAAATGAAACTAATAATTCTACTAGGACTTAAACACGTTAGATGTTTAATGCCCTACTACATGTAAATAAGAATTCTACTAGGACTTAAACACATGAGATGTTTATTGCCCTACTACATTCTAATAATGATTCTACTAGGACTTGAACATGCTAGATGTTTGTTGCCCTACTACATTCAAATGTCATAATATAGTGTAAAGATACTTCAACATTTGACTACATGTTTTAGTCAACATAATTATGGTTATATGATAATGATCATAATCCTGAAGTATAAAATTAACTTGAAATTACTATAGAACTCAAGAGCCATTTGCTTCATGATTACTTTTTGTTAGTATAATTATGCTTACATGTTAAGACATAATTATAAAGTCCTTGAATTAGTCAATGACTTATAACATCAAGTATATATAGTAAAAGTGTTATGTCTTCTAGTTAACACATAAACATAAGGCATTTGAATTATTCAAAGACTTATAATGTATTATTGAAATGTTCTGTTTTCTTGTTAACACATGAACATATAATCCTTGAACAGTTCTGTCTTTTTGTGAACACGTGAACATAAGGTTCTTGTATTGTTCAATGAATATACATTATTGTATGCACTTGGTTCAGAATACTTTATATGCAATTTGGCTCGACCCACTTGACAAGTATTTGGTCCAAAGAGAATTAAGTTATCTATAGAATTCTGATATAGTTTCACAATTCTAATAACTCATAGGATACCTGGATGACAATAAGAATCGTTATTGTTGTAACATTCCTTACGCCCCAAGCTTTTTAGTCGCCAAGCGCAATTTAAGTGAGCTGGAAAAACAAAGGCACGAATGGGAATGGAACCTTTATTTATACCACGTTTGGTAATTAGTGCAAACTAGTTTCAGCCAATTAAAATAACTAAAATTGTGCTCAGCCCACATAATCTAATTAACTCCCTTATTTTATTCCATTTTTCTATAATGGTCCCACACAATTTGATGTATATAAATTATTTGGTTAAAGTTTGATCCGTAGAATCCTTCAATATGTTGCCTAAAAATAGGTTTTATGACAGGTTAAATAAACTCTTAAGCCAAAAAATAAGCTTAGGATACCCCTAATAACAACCCTCCGCAACCTTTATTTTTCCTGCCGCATCAACTTCGCGACCTACAACCTACCTTTTAGGCACAATAAGGTGAACTACGCTACAAAAATCATACACCACAAAAATATATTTAATTAAATAAAAACACACAAAACACACACAAAAAACAAACACTCAACCGAGTGTGCTATTTGGTTGTTTACTCGACTCACATGCATCTCAACGGATCTTGACCCTCAACCCCACAACAAGGACAACCCCATGCAACCCTCTCAACCCAATCGGTTGAGGGTTTTATTGGGGGTAGCCTAAGGCTATTAGGAAAGAAGGGATACCAATTCAGGCTATTAGGAGACAGTTTAAAGCTATTCAAAGAGAGTCGAGCTTTTTGACTCTAATATACGTGATCTAACAAGTATTTCGTAGCCATTTTAGAATGTTTCGTTGACTAGCTAAAATGTATTCAACGACGTTCGACTCATCTTCCATGATCTTCGAACTGCCTTATCACTGGACATATACAACAGGGTCGTTAGCACCCAAAGTGTTATTTCTAAAATCTGTAAAATCTTTTGACCGGTAAAAAATTCACGCGTTTTGACCAATTAGCCAACTTGCACACACCTACAGAACCAATCCATTGTTACCTTAATAGTGGTTCAGAAAGCCTGAGCTGTGAAAGGGTTTTTTTTTTTTTTTTTTTTTTTTTTGTTTAATTTTTTTTTTTTTATAAATGGACTCATAAAAACTGAGCTAGTGTAAATGTCAAACAGGCGTCTCACAACATATGTATCACATGATAAGCTATCAACTATATCAATTAACATGTAACTTAAATATATATATATATAAATAATCGACCGATTTTTAAGTGTTCCAATTAGTCTAGAAATCCTTCAATAATGGCCAAATATGATAAAAAAAATTTGCAAAAACATGTTACTAATACTTGAATTGCACATCTAATAAGCTTAGATGTTAAATATT
>OU343216.1:52080129-52092376 GCA_910596185.1 Chrysanthemum makinoi
ATTCCACACAAACCAAGGCACTACACTGAAATGCCTTTGGTTTGAAGAATCTTTGGCTACCAAAGGCTGGACAAAGCGTTTGAGAAGCAGTTGGAAGAATTTGGAAGTGTGCGTCGTGATCTAGTCATCAAAAGCCACTCGGAAGAATAATACTGGAGATATGAAGAAACCTTCAAGACCAAGGAATATCAACATGAAGCTTAACCCAAAAATGCACATTTAGGGGAGGGATATTTTAAGGCCGCGTGGTGAGCAAGGAGGGCATCAGGCTTGCGGACAAATCTGGCCCGTACCTACCCTCAAATCCCCATCAAAAAGGAAAAGTCGCGGTCTTTGAATGGGAAATTAGCCGGTCTCGATTAAACCATGTCCAGTCGTGAAAAGGTCCCTTGGTTCTTCAAAGCTGAAGAAGTGCATTAAAAGGCGACTTTGGACAAGGCAAAAGCAAGCGTTCAAGAAATGAAGCGACACATTGCCAATTTGCCAATGGTCATAAATCCGCATGACAAAGGAGGTTAATCATGTACTTGGCGCATCGAAATTTGTAAGTGCGGTTACATTGGCACAGAAGTGGTAAGCCAATGTACTTATTCGACCCCTAAGGTGGAGGATGAATTATACTCCGATTGAAAGCTTGTCCTTGCGTTAGTATCGTCCGCCGGATTCGGGTACTGAAGCACGTCCGATGCGGTCATCACGGACCAACCGAAACGAAGTCTTGAAGACAGAGAAAGTGGAGAATGGTTGGATGAACAATCAGCTGGGCGGAAACCACGACATCGACTTCCGACCACGGACAGCCATTAAAGACAAGTCTTGGCGGTTTCATGCAGAAATTCGAGAATAGGGCACCAGGGCAAAGGCAACGGTAAGCGGCCATACTCCGAACCATGGAATATATTCACGGATGGATCCAGCGTGTCGGGGAAGGGTTGGGCGGGATTGATCTTAATAAGCCAGGGGAAGGAGTTCACATATGCCTTCGATTTGGTTTGAGGCATCAACAATGAGGCGAATCGAGGCGATGGCGGGATTAAGAATCGCTGAGCAAATGCAAGTAAAGACTTGTCGTAAATGTCGATTCCGCCTGTAGCAAATCGGATCAATGGATCATATGAAACGAAGGAAGCAAGCATGACCCGCTACTTGGCAAAAGCTAAAGCTCTCGTCGAAGGATTTGGACGTTCTCCATCAAAGCGAGATCCCGAAGCGAGAATAAAAGCAGATGCTTTGAGCAGATAGCCTCTACTAGCTTTGCTCGTATTCAACAGTTCTCGTGGAAGTACTAAAGAAATCCATTGAGGAGAAGGAGGTGTTGGCGGTGGTGGAAGAAGGGAGACACATGGATGACACCCACGATCGAATACCTAAAGGATGAGACACACTGCGGATGACAACAAGGCTAGAAAAGCTGCGGATCAAGGCAAGTGAGTACGAGTTGAAAGATGGAATCATGTTCAGGAAGTCTTTCCTAGAACCGTGGCGGTGTATAGGTCGATCCAAACCAACTATGTGTTCGAGAGATTCTGAAGGATGCGTGTAGCATGCACTCGGGGCTAAAGGCGGTGGTGGAAGGCAATCCGGTCAGGATACTCACGGCCAACAATGCATAAGGGCGTGAGCTAATAAATGTGAAGATTGCGGGTTCACCGCCCGATCTCAAAGAATCCAGCGGCCAATCTAACCCCGATCACTTCCCCACGGGCTTTCTACAAGTGGGGTCTGGACATCTGTGGACCTTTCCCAGAAGGACCCGGCAAGGTTAAGTTTATGATTGTGGGGATAGATTACTTCACCAAATGGATCGAAGCTAAACCTTTAGCCTCCATCCGCAGGAAGACAAGTAAAGGAAGATGAGAGGACGCAACATAGTGCCGATTGATTGCGGAGAGATGAATAATGGAAAGCGGTTCGCGACAACCCATTTAAAGGCCGGAGTGCCAGCTCAACATAAGCGGTGTTTAAGCCTCGGTCAACACCAGGAAAATAGGTTGGTAGAAAGCGCGAACAAAAGTTTGGGAGAAGGCATTAAAGCAAGGTTGGAAAAGGGAAGCAAAAGGCTGGGTAGAAGAAGTGCATGTATGGGCACAGAGCGATGATCAAAACAAGCAATGGGGAGACCCATTTTCCCTTACATGACACGGAGGCGATTATCCCAATCGAGATTGGAATGCCAAGTCTCCGATCCTGGCAAGTGAACCAAATCTCCAACGACCTTAACCTAAATTTAGGCGTCCTAGAAGAAGAAGCCGGCCATTGAAGAAGCCCGACAAGGATGGAAAGATACTACAATGCCAAGGTGTCGGAACAGCTTATTGAGCCGGAGATTTAGGTATACATAACAATGAAGCTAGTAGAGTGGAGGACAAAAGCTTGGCCCAAAATGGGAAGGGCAGTATGAAGTGGTGGCTGCACTAGGAGCGAGTATAAGCTGGATGGGGAGGTACTCCCGAACATGGAACATCCGCTTGACTTGAAGAAGTGTTCGTCTAAGTGTAAGTAGGTTTTCCCGTATTTTGTAAGTTGATCACGGATCAGTCGGACAACGGGAACCGTTCAAATTTTCATGTTTTCATTTCTTGTAATATTTCTTAATTATTAATGAAATGTAGAAGCACTGGCAGCTCTACAAATTTTCCAAAAACAAAGATTCATTTACATTTTTTTTATGCGGCATATCTCTCACATCACGACAAATTAAGCCAGTGTGACATAAGGATGAGCAACCTCAAAATTGACTCAGGCATATAAGTGGTATTACAGCCCATTGACCATTTCATGCTACCCAGGACTCTAAAGAAGCCTGAGGTAGAACCCAAGCCCGAAACAACTAGCTCAGAGCAAACAAAAGCGTATATATAACAAAGTCAAAAGTATTTCCATAAGTACACAAGACTCTCTACAAAATTTTACGGGGGCATACCCAATTACAAAAATAAAGGCGCCACTGTGAAACCACGGCCCTAACGAATGGATAATTACCAAGCTTCACAATAAATTAAAGGCGGCATAGTTTAAATGCTGCATGAAATCGCATCTCAGGATCCCAGGCGCCATCAAGGATGCTCGCATCAGCAACATGAGTCACTTGTTCCTCTTCCTCTTTTTTTCATCCCGGTGGGACCATGATTGATGGCGAAGGGGTCCGACAGAGGAACAATGACCATAGAAGGTTCCCGGTGGATGTAACTGATGAGCGACATTGGAAACAACCAATCGGGGTTCCAGAAGTCAAATTTCTTGCCCCTCAACTAACTCTTCTTTTTCTATATATGGCAATTGGTGCGGGCCTTTGGTGATGGCACGCAATAAGAGCTAGGAAGCAAAACCTCCTCTTCGCCAGGGGTCAAACACAAAGTCCAGGAAGCCGGGTGGGCTCCTCTTGCAAAACCGGTTGGGACATAAGAAACTCAAAGAAAATCTTTGCAGGCTTCTAGGGGAATCGAGGAGCGGAAGGGGCGTCAGCAGGCGAAATAACATATTCGCGATAAACCTCCTTCGCCCGGGGCTTATGCCTTGATTGCCTCGGCTTCACTTTAGACCGTGTGACCCGGCCTCCGGACCACCCTTAGGAGGCCTTCAATAGCTTTGCTTATACAATCTCCCGGTCGTGTCTGCCGCTCATGTGTTTGAGCATGCCATCCATGCCCTACGAAAAGTCGCCCAATCACCCACGTTTACCTTCAAGCAAGAAGCATGCTGAACAACTCCTCATCAAATTCACGGTTGGTCGCCAATCTCTGATCAAGTTCGCGGTGGTATCATAAGTGCTCCGGACCTCTTGCTCGCACTCTTCGGCTTCTCCCTCAAGTGACCCGATCCCTTCACTTGTTCTTTTAGATCATCACAAGCGAGAGGTGAGTCGGCAACCTTACCGCTTTAACTCCGCATTTTTGGCGGTCCGATTGGCCCGGTTGTTCATCTTTGGGAGCAATCATGTCCTCCAAGCTGCGCCGCATACCATAACCTCTTCATCTCTCTCTTTTCGGACTCAAGCGGACCAACATGCTCGCGGGAGACCTTTAGCCTCTGAGCCTCGGACCAACTCGAACTTTACGCTGAAGCCCTCAATCTTTTATCTCTCCTCTCAAGCCTCTTGTTCAACACTTGTAGTGCAGTTCGACTCAAATTCAACATGAGGCGGCTTGAGGACATCTGAGGTTTCTTTGCATAGTGGCAATGTTATGCTGCTCAAGCAAATCAGTATGCGCATATTGCGCAGCGTTGACAAGTAAGCCGGGGTGGTAAGATTATCCGGAGATGCTCGACATACCCAAGCATCGTTCATCCGAAAATCATTGGTGGGCAACCACTTGGGAACATAGACATTTTTAGCCTCCGCTGTCTCCATGGATAGAGACTCGTAAAACTCATCATCCGAGGTCGCAGGACGATGGACAGATTGGTCCTGCGGCGGAGACTCGGCCCCGAAAACATTCTCCGACTGCAAAGGTGGCGGCTGGGATGGACCAGACATCTCAGTATCCAAAATTTCTTGAGGAGCACTAGTGGATGTCTTTGAAGTAGCATCCGGATCTGACTGTAGAAGCGGGGTGGCCTCAGAAGAAGCAACAGTCGTATCCAGTCGCTGGGGCTCGGAGTCGGATTCATCACGAAGCTCCATAATGGGAATAGGTCCCGCGGCAGCATCACCTACATAGCCAAGAAACACCCGGGTCATTTCTCCATTTAAAAATAAATAAAATAAAATAAAATAAAATAAAATAAAATAAAAATTAGGCAATATCCTTACCAACAGCAGACCCGGAACCCTGCTCCGGCGCAGGAGTCACTCTCTTTTTCTCCGGCTGCTTGGCGGGAACATCGAGCCGGACTCTTTTTCTTCCAGTGGCCTTACGGCTTTAGCTGCCTCCACATTGTCCACAATGGTTTCTTGACCGAGTAATCAAGTTCTCAGAAGGCTCTATGACGCCCAAGCATTGGTTTCATCTACGTGCAGCGTCTTCTCCCCCTCTCTTGCAAAGTACTCTCACATGTCAATACTCAACGGATCCGGCATTTGTTTGACAAAGGCAAATAGAGACATCTCTGCAAACAAAAAACAGCGTTAGTAAAAAGTCGGAGAAAAGACAATAAGAGCCGACAGACCCTAACAAAGAAAAGAACCCACCAAATTATCGAAACCATGAAGGTGGTGCCGTAGCATCATCCCAGGCACGGCTAAGCCCAATCACGCAAAGGAAAGGCTCCAGAATTTTTTTAAAATGAGCACGCTGGGTATCAAGAAGACGCAGCAACTCCAAGTCAACGTCTTCATCGGCTGGAGGTGGATCACGGTCAACAGAGACCTTCTCATTCCACGAGATGCTCAAGGGAAAAACGGTTGCGTCAACCCAAAAGAAATACTCCTTCCAATTCTTTACAGAATCCAAAGGAGCAGTATGACAAACCGGCACAACTAACGACTTAGGACCCTTACGCTTCTCCAGGGTCATCCACCCATCTTTCATCCCAGAATAATAGAACTTCCTAAACAAAGGCACGGTAGGGGTACCACCATGGACGCGGCAGAGGATCTCAAAGTGACTAATCCTAGGCGCTAAAACGACAATTGGGATAAATGGATCTGAAAATATTCCAAAACTCTACACAAGAACGCGGAAAGAGGAATCCTAAAATTTCAAAATTCAAAAAACCTAGTGTATACGCCTATTTTACCTGGGAGCGTCTCTTATGGTGTCATTAGGACCGGGGAAGAAGGGGATGAAAAATGGGAGGAATATGATATTTAGAGCAAAAATCACTAAGATCCTTCTGTGATAACTTGCAAGTAAAATCGCATAGCAGTTTTTTAGCCATGGAACTATAGTAAGGGAAGAAAAACCTAACCTGAAAGAGTAAAGACACACACAAAGGGCTTGATAAGCTTTTTTCTTTTTTACTGAACGCGAAGACGAGATGTATGCAAACAGTAGCCAAAAAGGTTTAAAAATGGGGTATTTATACTATCCTAGAAGTAAAACCGAGCTAATCGAAGGGCCGAAAAGTTGCCCGTCTCCAGCTAAATATTAGATGGCTCATATCTGTTTAGATCAACGCCGGTGACAGAAGCCAAAACGCGTCATGTCGGCCGAAAAGCGACGGTCAAGAATCGTTCGCGATTCCCAAAGGCCAGCTGTAAAGCTCATTCAGGATATAAGTGGGACCACACATAAATGGAAAAATCACGAACCATACTTATCCACAGATAAATGGCAATGATACTTACCGCAACGCTTATCCAGATAATAACAAATTAGTCTAGCACGCTTGTCCTGGACCAACAAACATACTAGACTGGGGGGACTTGATCGCGTATGACCCCCCGGCACGCACACAGGTCAGGCGCGGATGACACGTAACCCAGCCGGAAGCCACTTAACCATAACCAAGGGCGCTACGTTCTGAACACGGGCAATAGGCACGCCCAGGAAGGCCATAACCGTCCTACGAAAAGTTAAGGAATCTTGCCTAGGTTTGCATGTACTATCACCTGCAGTCCCAAAAGGGAAGCGACAACTCTGGCCCAAAACAGTTGTCGCGTCATAGCAACCGGACAAACTCCAGGAGTTGACCTACGTCACTTCCACTCTACTAACTGTCGTTTCTCATGGGCGGACCTTGAGAACACGAAAAAGGTCAACCCATATAAATAGAGGCTTCGCCACTATTCAAACGGTAACATATTCTCACTCTCTCTCTAGAACGTATTTTATCTCTCTAAAACCAACACTTATTCTCACGCCGGAGGTTGACTACGGAACCCCGTTCCGCGGTGAGGCTAATGGTGTGTTTTCTTAGCAGCTTAGATTCGAGACATACTTAATAAAAGGTATATTCCTGGAGAAGTTAGCTTAAACTAATCTTTGCAAGGGAGCGCCCAGAATTGTATTAACAAATCTCAAAATGCTCATTTTAAATGTCGTTTCTTAAGTGTTTAAGATCAAAACAAACCGGATTAATTTAGAACACCATGTTATCCAAATACTTACTATTGAATAACCATTCAAAATATCGTTTTTTCATGTTTGTTGTTTCATGTTGCTTTATCCAATTACTTATTTGAACGACTTTTAACCTGTATCACAGGTTGCAACATGTCTTAAATAACACGACTTGCTAAGTGTTGATATATTTGGACGTCCCTTTTTTTAATCAGGAACTATCTATTTCATTTTTCATATTAAGTACGACATAACCAAATATTAAAGTTAGTGGTTGAGACTTGAGATAGGAAGACCAAAAAGTGGATGTCCAAGTTCAGGATCCCTCGAGTATAATTTTAATTATGTACGTTAAAGCTTACTATAAGCAGATATTATAGATAATTATTGGATAAGGGATTGGGGTCTCAAGTATTTAGTTAAGATACGTGTAGGGTCATTTTCACGTGAACACCATACCCTAAACCCGAGTTTAATATGATCACTTCTTTTTTCAAGAATAATTAAAATGACTTTCCAAATGATCCAGATTTCTTCTATTTGAAAAGTCTATTACGTATTAATGGAACTTAAAATCGATCATTAAAACTTGGTGGTCCAAAGTTTAATAAAATTAGATGAGTGTAATTTTTTATGAGTGTAAAATGTTGTTACAACTAACCAATTTAACATCACATATTTTTTATAACAATTAAACGTACGATAAGAAGTCAAACATCTTGAATTCTTGATGTTATGTCTCATAACCTCCGTAGGAAAACATCTTGAGGATAACTAAAAAATGATTCGAGAAAACTCACTGCGATGACACATTAGTGTTTACGCACACCGCATGATTGTGAGACAGAACGCTGTTTTTGAGTGTTACGTGCATCACATGCTAAGGATTTTCTTTTTTTTGAACGGCAGAAAAAAATCGCATAAACGGGTTAGGTCAACATATGTCACCAGTAAAAAATCGTAATATCCTTAAGTATCTCCTCATGATCCCATTATTTTCGGCTGATGAGGATATACCCTGTTTGTCGCAAGGCATGTTTAGATTCCTTTTGGGAGCATGCGGTTCACCGCAAAGAGCTCCGGGATTCAAGTACCGACACGATATGGTTAGAGACGTCCTTTTTGACATATGTAGACGTGCTGGGATCTCCGCCAAGAAAGAAGCACCCGTAAACTTTTTGACTGGCCCATCAGATGGAAGATCCACATTGAGACCTGCTGACATTTTGGTTTTTAGATGGGTTTGAGGGAAACATGCTTGTGTGGATCTGACCAGGGTTTCTTCTCTCGTGGGTTTGAGTAGCAGGGTTTTACATTTGGACATACTGTTGTGAAAGCCACCTTGTGCAAAGTGACAAAACACGAGAAAACATGCATTGAAAATCAACACGTGTTTATCTTTTTTCGCGCTTGATACATTTGGTTTCCTTGCACTTGAGGCGGTGGAGCTACTCAACAGAGTCCAACGAGTTATGAACAATAATGTTATTACACCTAAATCCATAGATATTGTTTTTGAAAGAGTTGATTTTGCAATCCAAAAAGAGTAACGGCTCAACTTATTACCCGTTTGTTTTCTATCACTATGTAAATAATATTTTAATATGAATTAGTAACCTTGAACAAAGAAAACAACTTAACATTCATTTGTTAATTACGAAAAGCGATAACAAAGCTTTCAAGCCAAAAATGAAAGATAAATCATGTAAGAAGTTTTCCCTTAATGCTGTTCCAAAAAAAAAAAAGAAGCTTTCCCTTAAAGATGATTTAAACATATTTATGGTTTATGCAGTAATTTGCTCGTAAATTTTGTCTTCCATCTTTCATGGGGTTCAAATTAAAATGTTGACTTTTACTACAAAATAAGTGCAATATGCTCAGCAGCCATTGATACTATCGCCTTTGAATGCTTGATAGTGATAGCTTTTGGGTTGACCCTGTTACAAATTTACAATAGTAGTGACAATTAACCATGGCGTGTGGTACGTAAAATTAACTTTGATTCATACATTATATTTTTTAATAGAAATGATAAAGAGGCTTAAACTTAGACTTAATTTTAAGGCTAAAATCAAGTGGCATTATTTTGATGGCTAGACCCATTTATTTTACAACCATCAGGATAATGGCACTTGATTTTAGGCCTAAAATTAAGCCTAAGTTTAGGCCTCTATCATTTTTCATTTTTTTAATTTTAAATTTGGACCACGTAAATGTCACATTTACATGTTGTATACCATGCGTGTCTATTACGTACTAGACCACTTTGTTGATGCAAAAGTTGGACGTTCCTTGTTTGGAGCTCCGGTTCCTACACCAATTGAGAGTTTAATTGTTTGAGAACTGCAGCACTAAAAGACAAAAAACACCGTTAGGCTTACCGTGGGATTGTCTCCCACGATTATCCTCCGCGTGAGAGTAAGTAATCGGTTTAGGGTTTAAGGAGAGTTAGGGTTTGTAGATCGTACCTTAAACGAGGGATGTGATTCCCTTTATATACTCACGGAATCCTTGTTGGTACCGTGTTCCTCAACCTTCATGTATCCCGCCTTAGTCGGTTGGGAATGATTATCTATCTATTTTAGAAGACATCGGATATCTATTCCGTGAATAGCTTTGGGCTTGGGCCTTCGTGAACCCAAATCTCTAATCGGTGTAGCCCACAAATGTACGGGCTAAGTTAGTGTTGACTTTAGCCGGGTTCGTGACCGGATGTAGACTATACGTCATCATGTCCCCGGTCTAGTATGCTGATGCGTAGCTGCGGATGCTAGACTAATAACCATAGTCAATGAAAAATATACCAAACGTAACAAAGAAGCCAAAGAAATATGCGCTTGATACATTGTATCCGGCCGTAATATTAAAAAATGGGCGCCTCGTAAATCGGGGGAAAGTTACTGCACCTGTGTCCCATCAAGCAATCAACCACACTGTTAGGGTTAGTGGAGTCCACGTGTCGGTCATCGTGTGGCAAGAGAAGATTATATAACCCCTTCACTTCATTTTCACCGTCACCACACACAAGTAAAACAATCCGCCATTAGCAAACCTTCCAACACATCAAGCCTTCGTGACCGAAATACCCCTAAGGTAACCGCGCCTGCGCCTTCATTCTTGATTATAACAATACCATGGTTAAGGAATTATCTGATTTTACATCCAACATAACGGAAGAGGAACTACAACAGTTTGCCTCAGATTATTATATCCCTAGCGCAGTACATCCGAAAGTTCCGGCTGCGAATGCATCAATAGCGGATTTTCCCGATGGGAAGATTGGTGTATACGCCACATGCGATTTTTGAATTCGCAAATCGCGATACCCATATCATTATTCTTAAGTGATGTATTGAATTATTCACCGATTCACTTGTCCAGTGCACTGATAGGTGCGCGAAATTAATTAATTTCGAGGTGAACTGCCACTTATTGGCCATAATCCGACCATCCATTTATTCCGGGCATTTTTCCACACCACGTGGTCAAACGGGTGGGTTTCCTTCGCGAAATCTGGATCCCTCCAATGCTACAGACAAGTTAGACGCTCCGAAATTGAGGGAAACCTTTTCTGGATTGACAACACTTGTTTTCCGGCCCCAATTTAATTCGATTTTTACGCTATGGGGACAAAGGATGAGCCCCTCCTTGGATCATATAATGAGGATGCGGAACAAATAAACGCGAACCGCATCCCTATAAGCTCCTACCCCGAGGAGTTCTTGGTGCATATTGGCCTGAGCAACAACTATTTTGGCAGCTTTCGTAAGAAGTCCCTATCTTAGACCGATGGTCAAGGTGGGTGCTCATGCTTTGGCTGTACCCGTAGAATTACATTCCTGTAAGTTATTCACTATTTCTGCTTCTTTCTTGTCATGAACTGTGTGTGTTTTTGTTGTTGCGCAGAGATGGATCTATTCACCGGTGACAAGCCAATGGATGTAAAGGTGGGAACTCGACCCTCGAGGAGGAGAAGAGCCCGTGCTAGTTGCGGTGGCCGGGCGTGCGTAGCTATGGATATAGGCGAGGCGGTGAAAGTTCATCCTTGCTCCGGCAACTCCCTTACGAGTAGGCCGAGTACCACGATCTGACAGAACCTCCCGTCGACCGGCGCCATAGCGGCGAGCACATGGAAGAAACAGATGAGGAAGAAAAGAGTCCCGAATTGGAGCGCAAAGGAAGCGCGCGGCTTGTGTGATGGCGCTGCCTTTACCGCTCCTCCGGAAGAAGCGCCAGTTGTTTTATGTGGAGTCATCTTCCAGAGTGATGTTCGTCCGCCCCCATCACCGGACACCTCCATTCCTGCGTAAGTATCCTTGAAAGATTATGTATCAAAATATAGGTAGATAGCACTGAATAAGCGTGATTATCTCATCATGTTTGTAGGTTTGAACAATCCGCAGAGTCGCCCCCCCAAGCAAGTCCAAGTCGCGCTGAATCATCTGGGCTGAAGAGCCAAAACGCGGAGCCCGAGACCGCTGAAGCACCCATGGAACAACTTGTGGATGACCTGGTCTCGCTTGCGACGCGGATAAAAGCAAAGTACTCGGGCTAAAACTAGCCAAGGTGCGGAGAAAGACAAACGCATTGCACTACTTGAGGCTCAATTGGCTAATTCTAGAGGCGAAACAGAGGCTCTTGGGTTATATGCTAAAAAACTAGCCGATGAGAAAATGGCAATGATGTGTCAATAAATCAAGAGCGCGGAGGCCGCGAGCTATAAGTCTTCTTGTCTGTGGCTATTAAATATTTGAAATGGCAAAGACGCACTGACCTCCCGCTTGAAGACTTCGCACTACTGTGAAAAGTGTTCTAGAGGACGGAGGAGAAGTTGCGTAAACTAAGCATAGAGTACGACGAGGAGTTATATCCGCAACTTCTCTCCACCATAGCTGAGCGCAGATGGCTCATAAGCCATGGCTCCGCCCTAGCGGCGTTAGGTGTCCCTGGAGTCACAAGAGGTTCGTGACTTCCCAGCCGGGGATGTGGTGAAGTGTGCGCTGGAGCGTGGAAAGTCGGAAGCCATTGAAAAGCAGCAAGAGGCTGAACTGCTAAAGGTACCCGTTGAGCGGTACCTACTTATGATGGCTTATGACAATCTGGTCGCTGCCATGAAGAGGATGAAGGACTTGGAACTCCCCAAGATCGTTGAACTAGAGCGTGATCAGGACTATCCAATAGACGTAATTTTTGCAGGTCTGACTCTAGCCCGTCATCTCGGTGGAGAGGCTTTTGCGCAGCCAGACTATTACCTTAGACCCGATGCATCCCAACTGCAGGTTCCTGTTTTCGCGCGCCCCAGA